>SJYO01049755.1:20111205-20151449 GCA_006410555.1 Capra ibex
ACATTTTTCACAGAACTAGAACAAATAATTTCAAGATTTGTATGGAAATACAAAAAACCTCGAATAGCCAAAGCAATCTTGAGAAAGAAGAATGGAACTGGAGGAATCAACTTGCCTGACTTCAGGCTCTACTACAAAGCCACAGTCATCAAGACAGTATGGTACTGGCACAAAGACAGACATATAGATCAATGGAACAAAATAGAAAGCCCAGAGATAAATCCACACACATATGGACACCTTATCTTTGACAAAGGAGGCAAGAATATACAATGGAGTAAAGACAATCTCTTTAACAAGTGGTGCTGGGAAAACTGGTCAACCACTTGTAAAAGAATGAAAGTAGATCACTTTCTAACACCACACACAAAAATACACTCAAAATGGATTAAAGATCTAAATGTAAGATCAGAAACTACAAAACTCCTAGAGGAGAACATAGGCAAAACACTCTCAGACATAAATCACAGCAGGATCCTCTATGATCCACCTCCCAGAATTCTGGAAATAAAAGCAAAAATAAACAAATGGGACCTAATTAAAATTAAAAGCTTCTGCACAACAAAGGAAAATATAAGTAAGTGTCTTTTAATTTCATGGCTGCAGTCACCATCTTCAGCGATTCTGGAGCCCTCCAAAATAAAGTCTGTCACTGTTTCCATTGCTTCCCCATCTATTTGCCATGAAGTGATGAGACCGGATGCCATGTTCTTAATTTTCTGAAAGTTGAGTTTTAAACCAATGTTTTCATACTCCTCTTTCACTTTCATCAAGAGGCTCTTTAGTTCTTCTTCACTTTCTGCTCTAAGGGTGGTGTCATCTGCGTGTCTGAGGTTATTGATATTTTTCCTGGCTTGTGCTTGATCCCAACTTGTATTTCATCCCAGCTTATGCTTCATCCACCCTGATGTTTTAATGTACTATGCATATAAATTAAATAAGCAGGATGACAATATAGAGCTTTGATGTACTCCTTTTTCTATTTGGAACCAGTTTGTTGTTCCATGTCCAGTTCTAAATGTTACTTCCTGACCTGCATACCGATTTCTCAAGAAACAAGTAAGGTTGTCTGGTATTCCAATCTCTTGAAGAATTTTCCACAGTTTGTTGTGATTCACACAGCCAAAGGCTTTGTCATAATTAATAAAGCAGAAGGAGATTTTGTTTTTGTGTTTTTTTGGAACTTTCCTGCTTTTTCAATGATCCAATAAATGTTGGTAATTTGATCTCTGGTTCCTCTGGCTTTTCTAAAACCAGCTTGAACATCTGGAAATTCATGGTTCATGTACTGCTGAAGCCTGGCTTGGAGAACTGTGAACATTACTTTACTCATGTGTGAGATGAGTGAAGTTGTGCAGTAGTTTGAGCATTCTTTGGCATTGCCTTTCTTAGGGATTGGAATGAAAAGTTATATTTTCCAGTCCTGTGGCCACTGCTGAGTTTTCCAAATTTGTTGACATATTGAGTGCAGCACTTACACAGCATCATCTTTTATGATTTGAAGCAGCTCAACTGAGATTCCATCACCTCCACTAGCTTTGTTCAAAATGATGCTTCTTAAGGCCTACTTGATTTCACACTCCAGGGTGTCTGGTTCTAGGTGAGTGATCACACCATCATGATTATCGGGGTTGTGAAGATCCTTTTATAGAGTTATTCTGTGTATTCTTGCCACCTCTTCTCAATATCTTCTGCTTCTGTTAAGTCCATACCATGTCTGTCTTTTATTGGCCCATCTTTGCATGAAATGTTCCCTTGGTAACTCTAACTTTCTTGAAGAGATCTCTGGCCTTTCCCAATCTATTGTTTTCCTCTATTTCTTTGCATTGATCACTTAGGAAGTTTTTCTTATCTCTCTTTACTATTCTTTGGAACTCTGCATGCAAATGGGTATATCTTCCTTTTCCGCTTTACCTTTCACTTCTCTTCTTTTCACAGCTATTTTTAAGGCCTCCTCAGACAATCATTTTGCCTTTTTGCATTTCTTTTTCTTGATGATGGTCTTGATCATTGCCTCTTGTGCAATGTCATGAACTTCTGTCCATAGTTCTTCAAGCACTCTGTCTATCAGGTTTAATCCCTTGAAGCTATTTGTCACTTTCACTTTTTAATCATAAGGGATATGATTTAGGTCATACTAAAATGGTCTGGTGGTTTTCCCTACTTTCTTCAAGTCTTAATTTGGCAATAAGGAGCTCATGATCCGAGCTACAGTCAGCTCCCAGTCATGTTTTTGCTGACTGTGTAGACCTTCTCCATCTTTTGCCACAAAGATATAGTCAATCTGATTTCAGTAGCGACCATCTGGTGATGTCCATGTGTAGACTCTTCTCTTGTGTTGTTGGAAGAGAGTGTTTGCTTTGACCAGTGCATTCTCTTGGCAAAAATCTGTTAGTCTTTGTCCTGCTTCATTCTGTATCCAAGGCCAAATTTGCCTGTTATTCCGGGTATTTCTTGACTTCCTGCTTTTGCATTACAGTCCCCTATAATGAAAAGGACATCTTTTTTGGGTGTTAATTCTAGAAGGTCTTGTAGGTCTTCAAATAACCATTCAACTTCAGCTTCTTCAGCATTACTGCCTGGGGCATAGACTTGGATTACTATGATATTGAATGGTTTCCCTTGGAAACAGAGAGAGAATATTCTCTCTTTTTTTGAGATTACATCCAAGTACTGCATTTTAGACTCTTTTGTTGACTGTGATGGCTACTTCATTTCTTCTAAGGGATTCCTGCCCACAGTAGTAGATATAATGGTCATCTGAGTTGAATTCACCCATTCCAGTCCATTTTAGTTTGCTGATTCCTAAAATGTCGATGTTCACTATTGCCATCTCTTGTTTGCCTACTTCAATTTGCCTCGATTCATGGACCTAACATTTCAGGTTCCTATGCAATATTGCTCTTTAAGGCATCAGACCTTTCTTCCATCACCAGTCACATACACAACTGGGTGTTGTTTTGCTTAGGCTCCATCTCTTCATTCATTCTGGAGTTAGTTCTCCACCAATCTCCAGTAGCATATTGGGCACCTACCAACCTAGGGAGTTCATCTTTTAGTGTCCTATCTTTTTTCCTTTTCATACTGTTCATGGGGTTCTCAAGGCAAAAATACTGAAGTGGTTTGCCATTCCCTTTTCCATTGGACCACGTTTTATCAGAACTCTCTACCATGATCTGTCCATCTTGGGTGGCCCTACCCATCATGGCTCATAGTTTCATTGAGTTAAACAAGACTGTGGCCCATGTGATCAGATTCGTTAGTTTTCTGTAATTGTGGTTTTCAATCTGTCTACCCTCTGATGGAGAAAGATAAAAGGCTTACAGAAGCTTCTTGATGGGAGAGACCAACTGATGGGGAAACTGATCTTGTTCTGATGGGCGGGACCATGCTCAGTAAATCTTTAATCCAATTTTCTGTTGATATGTGGAGCTGTGTTCCCTCCCTGTTATTTACCTGGGGCCTAACTATGGTGGAGGTAATGAAGAAAATGGCGACCTCATTCAAAAGGTTCCATGGAGGCACTGCTGCACTCAGTGCCCTCAACACTGCTGCAGGTCACCGCTGACCCACACCTCCACCGGAGACTCCTGGACACTAATGGGCAAGTCTGGGTCAGCCATTTGTGGGGACACTTCTCCTTTCTCCTGGGTCCTGGTGCACACAAGTTTCTGTTTGTACATCCAAGAGTCTGTTTCCCCAGTCCTGTGTAAGTTCTGGGGTCTCTATGGTGGGGTTAATGGCGACCATCCTCAAGAGGGCTTATCTTATGCCATACACAGGTCTGATGCACCCAGAGCCCCTACCCCTGCGGCAGTCCACTGTTGACCCATACCTCCACAGGAGACACTCAAATATAGTTCTGTCTCAGTCTTTGTGGGGTCTCTGGGTTCTAGTGTGCACAAGGTTTGTTTGAACCCTCTGAGCAGAGAAAGGTTCATTGTAGGACCAAGTGAATCATGATCTAAAAGCCTCAAGCCCCTGGAAGGGTTTTGGCAAAACCTTTAAAAAATTTGGTAAGGGAGTGTTTGAACAAGGGTATATAATAAGCAGACAAGGATGCTGCACCCATGAAATTAAAAGATTGTTGCTCCTTGGAAGGAAAGCTATGACAAATATAGAAAGCATATTAAAAGCAGAGACATCACTGTCAACAAAGGTCTATATAGTCAAAGCAATGTTTTCTCCATACATTTCTAGTCATGTATGGATGTGTGAGTTAGATCATAAAGAAGGCTGAGAATGGAAAAACTGATGCTTTTGAAATGTGGTGTTGGAGAAGATTCTTGAGATCCCTTGGACTGTAAGGATTTCAATCCAGTCAATCTCTAAGAAAACAACCCTGAATATTCATTGAAAGGACTGACACTGACGCTGAAGCTCCAATACTTTGACCACCTAATGCAAAGAGTTGACTCATTGGAAAGGGTCCTGATGATGGGAAAGATAAAAAGCAAGAAGAGAATGGGATGACAGAGGATGGAATGGTTGGATGGCATCACTGACTCAATGAATATGAGTTTCAGTAAACTCTGGGCGATGGTGAAGGGCAGGGAAGACTTATGTACTGCAGTCCATTGAGTCATAAAGAGTTGGACACAACTGAGTGACTGATCAACAATATAATCAACTCATACACAATTATCTGATTGGCTAATGGTGAGGTAACAGGGCTATGTCACAGAAGGTAACACTTTTCAGCCCTTAGGCTCGAGGAGGCCTAGATTGTGTACTCAAGGTTATCAAGTAGTTAATATCTTCCATTTGGTGGTGGTTTTAATGGCAACCCACTTCAGAACACTTGCCTGGAAAATTTCATGGATGGAGGAGCCTAGTAGGCTACAGTCCATGGAGTTGCAAAGAGTCGGACATGACTGGGCAACTTCACCTTAGTATCTATAAAACAACTTAGGAAATTTGCATTAGATACAATTATCTGATACTTCACAGAAGAGTTAAAGCAGGAGATAAAGAAACACGGCCTGTTCCAGAAGGCTCCATCAGGTCCTGCTTGGTTATAATATTTATGCAGGTAATGTTTATTTTTAATACACATATTCAAAGAAAAAAATTGCATAAAACTTTGCTGTTATTAAATGATTACTAAATTATTAGAAGCATAAAATCTGTATTTTAAATTTTATAAACCCATTAAAATCCATCATGCTTAAAAATAATCTCATTTAAGGGCTACTACAACAATCATTATTCTAATGACACATTCAAAATAGAGAGTAGGTATTTTCAATTAATAAACCAAATATAAAGCTGGAACATAGTAATAGGGTGTTCCTTTAAGTATATTTTATATACTTATTTATGGATGAAACTATACTAATGGAAATGTGTGGATCCAAGTCCATGCATGTTCTTAGAATAAAAGCCTTCTTTAAAGCCATCATCAAGTCTAAGCTTGCTCTGCTCACCACACAATAGGCCAATAAATCTGAGAAATGAGGTCCTGAGGCAAAGAATACAACTTTATTCAGAGAGGTGGCTGACCCAGAAGATGACAGACTAACATCTCAACATAACCATCTTGTAGGGGCCTGGATGCCAGATTCTTTTATGAATAAGAGATGTGGGGGGTGAGGAAACAAAGTAAGAAAACCATTTAATTCTTGCAAATATCTCCTAGAATGACAAACCTCAGGCAGGGAGATTTATTAGTTTCTTTTCTTTTTTTTTTTTTTTTTTTTACAGTCATTTCACAGTTGATGTGAAATGGAATATGTCCTGCCATATCAATAAAAAATAATGTCACAGTTATCTGTGTCTTGCCCTCCAGACATGAATTTGAGACCTGCTGACATGAGAAATGCTGGGCTGGATGAAGCACAAGCTGGACAGGGAGAAATATCAATAACTTCAGATATGCAGATGACACCACCCTTATGGCAGAAAGTGAAGAAGAACTAAAGAGCCTCTTAATGAAAGAAGAGAGTGAAAAAATTGGCTTAAAACTCAACATTCAGAAAACTAAGATCATGGTATCTGGTCCCATCACTTCATGGCAAATAGATGGGGAAACAGTGAGAGACTTTATTTTTGGGGGGGCTCCAAAATCACTGCAAATGGTGACTGCCGCCATGAAATAAAAAGATACTTACTCTTTGGAAGAAAAGTTATGACCAATCTAACAGGATATTGAAAAGCAGAGACATTACTTTGTTAACAAAGGTCCATCAAGTCAAAGCTATGGTTTTTCCAGTAGTCATGTATGGATGTGAGAGTTGGACTCTAAGGAAAGCAGAGCACCAAAGAATTGACGTTTTTGAACTGTGGTGTTGGAGAAGACTTGTGAGAGTCCCTTGGACTCAAGGAGATCCAACCAGCCCATCCTAAAGGAAACTAGTCCTGAATATTCATTGGAAGGACTGATGTTGAAGCTGAAACTCCAATACTTTGGCCTCCTGATATGAAGAACTGACTCATTTGAAAAGACCCTGATGCTGGAGAAGATTGAAGGTGGGAAGAGAAGGGGACAACAGAGGATGAGATGGTTGGATGGCATCACCGACTCTATGCATTAGTTTGAGTAAACTGGGAGTTGATGATGACAAGGAATTCTGGTGTGGTGTGGTCCATGGGGTCGCAAAGAGTCGGATGTGACTGACTGACAGAACTGACTGACTGACTGATGAGCAGCATCACTCTCCACACAAGAAACTCAAGGATGTCATAGTCATTCACAGGTGGGGAGGATCAGGTTATCTCCCTGTGAACTAAATGAAGGAACATAAGAGTCAGGCAGAAGGAGGCAGGGTTCCCTGAGGTAGGCCATTATGTATGCTTATAATAACAAAAGTGGCAAAACAAGGGTTAAACCAGAGAACCAAATTCAGCATGGAATCAAAATTAACCTTTTCTAGTTTCAAAGCTACGTCTAATTAAAAATTTTAAAAACTTTATTCATTCAATTTTATTCAGTTTGTTAAATTAGTCACAAATAGTGGACCCAGCAGTTCTAAGACATAATGGTAGATGTGAGGTGCACCTTTGTAGTGAAATAAAAATTATTTGAAATTCTAAGAATATTCAGAAACAGCTTAATTATGCCTCTGTGTTAAAAATTCCTCTTTAGAGAAGATCAAAGTAGGTTTGGTCTGTAATCTTTAGTTAATATCTTTGATATATGTTTCATTATATTTTACATGCCACATATCTATTTTTCCAAATATATCCAAGGAAAACTATTTTCTATAACATTTAGCAAATAATCTCATTCACATTTCTATAGCAAGATTATATCATTCATTTCTGTACCATAAATGTATTATATCCTATTATAAATCATATAATAAAGAGGTTTTAGGAAAGATTTTATGAATCTCTGAAGAAAAATTAAGACATCTGTTATCTGCATTCTTATATTTTATTTGATCAGATATGCAATCTTAAAAAAAGTCCTTAATCTTTTAAATCAAAAAAAATTTTTTTTTAATCCAGGATTCTAGTATTAGGGAAATCATAAATATAAGCTCAATATATAAGCTCCATCTAGGTACTTAGGGAATGCAGAGTTTCCCAAAGCAATCATACTTTATAGAAATTTTGCTTTACCAAGTAAAACAGAGGGAACAGTTGTCTACTGACAGTTATGTTCACATGGCTGTAGTCAGCAGGAATGTTATGAGTCCCTGTTGCCCATGCAAGTCATCAAAACATGTTTTCATTGAGAAGAGAGTGATTAGGGAACTATTTTTATAAAATAAGTTATGTCCTTATGGAACAGCATAATGAGTTAGAAATTTTTGAAATCTAGCTTATGTTTGTCTATCTTCTTTTACCTTCACTTTAACCCAGAGATGAATTTGGTTTATTCTGTCACTTAATGGATATAAATTCTTTAAATATGCCTGACAGACATGCTGTAAGATTTCAGATGAAATTTTATTACAGGATGTAACTATATAGAACTGCAATCAAATGAACTAAGGGCTTTCTTTTCTTTTTCTTCCAAATCTCTCCTCATCCATCCTGTGTTGGCTTCATCCTCATGCTTGTTAGTAAGGTGGCTTTAACAAACCAAGGTCTTATCACACCCAGGCAAGCAAGTAAGACTATGTCTTCCTGGGGAATTTAATAAGATTAAGAGATCCCCCAATATAATTTCCCCTCATATCTCATTGGCCAGGATGGAATATTCCATTTCTTAATTGAGCCCCAACAAGATAAATGGGATCCCCTTAGGCCTGATACAATAGCGACTGGGTTTTCAACCCCCCCCCTCCCCCAATACAAAACTGCAAGGGGGAGAATTGTGGACTTGAGTACTTAAGGTTCAGTAAGGGATACAGATGGAAAAAATGCTAGAAGGTGACAGCTTCTATCATGAAGATGATATGAAGGAATCTAAAAGTATGTATATATACTAATTGCTATTAACATAGAAATTAATGATATGTCTCCAAATATGTTACAGTACTGTTCATTAAAATCAATGTCATTTACTCCCATCAATGATTTAGGATCTTAATATCTGTAATTAACTCTTCATATGGGATGGGAATAAGCTATGTAGATAAAGTACTGTGTTCATAGAGATTATTCTTCTGATACACTGTTTCCCCCCCCAATATTAATCAAATAAAATCAATATTTATTTTCTCAAAATACTATCTAAATAGTTATTCATGTAAATCATTCAAGAAGCACTGACCAAGCATTTTATTAAAGTCAGTATGAGCTAAAAGGGGATAAAAACAAAGTATATACTTTGCCATTAAACCTATGTGTTAACAATTAGTAACAGGTCCATTTAGTCATTTAGTAACTAGTCAATAAGAATTTTTTAATTAATCAGGAAATTTAGATTGGATGTAAGGTGAATACTGAGAATTGATAAAGAAGTCTCTAAGTAAGAATTCTCTTTAAGGACTGGACTTTTATTTTTCCCTAGTCACTAATTAGCTCTTTCTCTTCTTTTCTTCTTTTTTTAGCAAGTAATATTTCTATCTTTACTTATTATCATTTGTCTTATTCTCAAGCATGCTTTCTCCATGTATCAATGGAGCTGACTCTGTGGATTAGGATTTTGTAATCCTACTGCCAGTGCTTGCTTCTAGAAAAAAAAAAAAAAGATTTAAGTATCTGTCCTAAAAATATCTACTTCTGCTTTATTGACTACATCAAAGCCTTTGACTGTATGGATCACAATAAACTGTGGAAAATTCTTCAAGAGATGGGAATACCAGGCTACCTTACCTGCCTCCTGAGAAATCTGTACACATGTCAAGAAGCAACAATTAGAACTGGAACGGAACAACAGACTGGTTCCAAATAGGGGAAAGGAGTAAATCAAGGCTGTATCCTTTCTTATTTAATTTATATGCAAAGTACATTAGGCAAAATGCCAGACTGGATGAAGCACAAGCTGGAATCAAGATTGCTGGGAGAAATATCAATAACCTCAGATATGCAAATGACACCACCCTTACGGCAGAAAGTGAAGAAGAACTAAAAAGCCTCTTGAAAGTGAAAGAGGATAGTGAAAAAGTTGGCTTAAACGTCAACATTCAGAAAACAGATCATGGCATTTGGTCCCATCACTTCATGGCAAATAGATGGGGAAACAGTGGAAACAGTGGCTGACTTTATTTTGGGGGGCTCCAAAATCACTGTAGATGGTGACTGTAGCCATGAAATTAAAAGACACTTGCTCCTTGGAAGAAAAGTTATGACCAACCTAGACAGCATATTAAAAAACAGAGACATTACTTTGCCAACAAAGGCCTGTTTAGTCAAAGCTATCGGAGAAGGCAATGGGAACCCACTACAGTACTCTTGCCTGGAAAATTCCATAGATGGAGGAGCCTGGTAGGCTGCAGTCCATGGGGTTGCTAAGAGATGGACACGACTGAGTGACTTCACTTTCACTTTTCACTTTTATGCATTGGAGAAGGAAATGGCAACCCACTCCAGTGTTCTTGCCTGAGAAATCCCATGGACAAATGAGCATGGTGGGCTAAAGTCCAAATGGTTCCCAAAGTGTTGGACTGACTTCGTCACTAAACAACATCTCTTCTTCAACATCCATGGTTGTTTAGTCACTAACTCTGACTGTTTTGTGATCCCATGGTCTAGCCTGACAAGGTCCTCTGTCCATGGTTTCTCAGGGAAGAACATTGGAGTGGGTTTTCATTTCCTTCTGCAGGGGATTATCTCAATCCAGGGATCAAACCCTCATCTCCTGCTTGGGAGACAGATTCTTTGCCATTGAGCCACTCAGCATCCATACTAATATCTAAAAATGCTATTTATTGGACAAACTATATTCCCACACCTATAGTAAGAAAGGTGAAACAAGTTGACATGTGTCAGGGAAGGCCAAGAGATGCTAAGCTAATGAAAGTAGATGTCTATTACATGATATTTAGAAAGAAAATAAACTCTTAATTAGCTTAAGTACAAATGGTAAAAGAAATTGAACTGTCTTGAATATATCCTCTTGAGAATGGGAAAATCAGAGATTTCACTGATAAAAACTAGGAGATACATTATTCTTTCACAGCCCCAGGGGACTTAACTAAGTGGTTGACAAATGGTCTAAAATAGGATTTTAATGAATATGTCAGTGACTAAATGAATGAAAAAAGGTAAACTTGAATAGATCATTTAAATGCCTGCTATGTGTCAAGATTTTATTGGAAATACAATGAATAAAATGACCCAATTTTTATCTTCAAGGAACTGAACCTTATTGGGGAAGCTATAATTATGGCAAAAATCACATATTGAAATATGCCAGCAAAGTATACCTTGCCAGCAAAGGTAAAGGCAAGATGATTAATATCAAGAGGTCTGAAAACGTTGTAAAAGAATCAGAGGAACTTTTAAATAAAATTATATCTGTTTGGGGCTTTGATGATGGATAGCACATTCACTAAGTGTTGGCTGACATATTTCAAGGTGTTATTGACATAATTCCAGAATATATTATGTATATGACTTAATATGGTTTAAAACAATCAAGTAATGACATTGTTGCATATAACAAACATTGGTGAGTTCCTACAATGTAGTCATGCAATTCTTAAAACTAGGGTTATAGGGATGAATTGAACATTTCTCATTTCAACTTACATCTTAGTTGAGAGGTTCAAACAAATAGAGAAAAAATAAAAAAGGGGAAAACAAACATATAAATAAGTGTACAAACATGAATATTCATTATCTATTATCCTCAAGTACAAAATTAAATTTAAAATTAGTGTTTTCTTTGCAATTCAGGTAAGAATTGTGAGCAATATGAAAGCACAATGATCAGAGACTCAATATAACTGTGACAATATTAAATATAAGTCCTGGAGTAAGTCAAAGGGGCCAGAAAAATTTAACTTGACAATTCCTCTTTTCTCTATAAATTAGAACATTAAAAATCAGCCAAGAGGACTGAAAGAAATGATTCTTAATTTATGTCAGTTTTATACATTTTTATTATACATATTGATGTCAATAAATACCACTTGGGCTTTCAAATAAATGATGTCACTAAACTAAATACACTTTATAAGGTATTGTAGTGGGCTGATAATATAAATAATCACAATAGCTACACATTTAGGAAAATTATATGTTATTGTTGAAAGCTCTATCTGTATTTATGTTTATTGTATTAATGTAATGTATCATATTGGATTGATTTATACAGTTAAATCTGGATAATGTGAGATACTCTCATAAAAAGCTATCTGTTAAGATATCTCACTGGAAAAAAAGCAAAGAAAAATAATTTGTTATGTTTTGAAACAAATTACAATATGGTAATGTCAAATTAAGTCTTCCTCTTTACTTGGAAAGTGGCTTATTGGGATTTTAGAGATTAAAATGAACTGATTTTACACAGCATTTTGAATATTGGCTTAAATATTCATCATGACGGTGTGATGCATTGATGAGCCATTATAGTACTATTGAACCCCTCAACGTGATAAATGAATTTATTGAGCTAATTATTTTAAAAATTCAGATAAACCTTTTAAAAAGGAATCTCAGGATAGTTATAATCTTCATAGTTGTGTTCAAATACATGCAGGGCAAGATTTATCAGAAACCAGCTGGGCTTCCTGGGCAATGCTCCACAGTAGCTTAGAAGAAACTCTCCTGGTGTTAATTGGCAGTTTGTTTTTCACAGGACCACTGTGGCTAATTGATGTCCCTGGAGCTGTGAGGAGAGAAATGAGAGAGAAACGATCCACTTCCCCATTCTGATTCCTTAATTTTAGAAAATTGCTGAAACAAATAACAAATATATATAATCCAGACTTCATTGCCCCTTGTTCCCTCTAAATCTTATGTTCAGTCCAATAATGTGCATTCTGCTCACATAGTTTTATATTCAATGAAAACTGTCTCTGCACAAATAGTTTTCTTTTTTGGAAAGATGACATTGACATCCTGCCTTAATAGCCTGGGATAATTATCCTATTTTGAAAGAGAGTCTTTGTTACATTTGGGAAACCAATATATACTTATTCTTTGTCAAGTTTACAACTCTTATTTTAACATGAACACAGCTTTATTCTAAATTCTCATATATATTTAAATAATTCATCATGTAGCTATCTTTTGATTTGAAAGATTAACTTGATTTGTATAAGACATTCCCCTTTACCCCCATTCCATTTTGCTATGAAGAGTTACTTTAGAGAATTACCTGGCAGTCCCGTGGTTAAGAACCGTACTCTTCCATTGCAGGGGGCACAGGTTCCATCCCTGATCAGGAAACTAAGATCCTGCCTGTTGTGCTTACTGTGTGGCCAAAAACAAAACAAAACAAAACCAAGAGTTACTTTAAAAATATCTTCTATAGAAGCCATTTTATTTGGGTTTTAGTTAATATTTTAGTACTTCTTCAGGAAATGCTGTTTCTTTTTTTAAATTTTATTTTTCATAATGAGGTGCAATTGTTTCTGCTTTAAGGGGAAAAAATCCAGGCCAAACATAATATGATTAATTGAAGACATGGGAATATGTGGAATAATTTTTCTTGCAGTTTCTATTCCATTCCCTACCCTTCTCCACCCTGTTAACAGGTTTGGATAACAGACTCACCTCACTGAGCAATCTTGCCCACCAGCTTCTCCTTGGTTTTATTTTTTAAAATCTTGGGGGGAGTTGATTTACAGTGGTGTTATTTTTCAGGTGTACAGCAAAGTACATTAGTTGTATGTATACATATACCCTTGCTTTTTTTAGATTCTTTTCCCATGTAGACCATTACAGAGTATTGAGTAGAGTTAATTGTTCTATAATATAATAGGTCCTTATTAGTTATCTATTTTGTATATAGTAGTGTGTAATGTCAATCCCAATCTCCCAATTTATCCCTCCTCCAGCCCTTTCCCCTGGTAACCATAAGTTTGTTTTCTTCATATGACTCTACTTCTGTTTTGTAAATAATTTCATTTGTATCCATTTTGTGATTCCACATATAAGAGATATGATAGGATATTTTTCTTTGTCTGGCTTCACACGGTATGACAATCTCTAGGTACATCCAGTTGCTGCAAATGGCATGATTTCATTCTTTCGTGAATATTCCATTGTCTATATGTACCACATCTGTTTTATCTATTCCTCTGTCAATGGACATTTAGGTTGCTTCCATGTCCTGGTTATTGTAAAAAGTGTTGCAATGAATATTGTAGTGTATATATCTTTTTAAATTATGATTTTCTCCAGTTTTAAGGCTAGGAGCTGGATTCCTGGGTCATATGGTAGTTCTGTTTTTAGTTGTTCTCCATAGTGCCTGTACCATTTTACATTCCCACCATCAGTGTAGGAGGGTTCCTTTTTCTCTACACTGTCTCCAGCATTCATTATTTATAGAATTTTTGATGATGGCCATTCTGACTGGTATCAGGTGATATCTCATTGTAGTTTTTAATTTGCATTTCTCTAACAATTAGTTCTGTTGAGTATCTTTTCACATGCCTGTCAGCCATCTGTATGCCTTCTTTGGAAAAACATCTATTTAAATATCTCACCCATTTTTAGATTGGGTTTTATGCTCAAAATTCTCCAAGCCAGGCTTCAGCAATACATGAACCATGAACTTCCAGATGTTCAAGCTGGTTTTAGAAAAGGCAGAGAAACCAGAGATCAAATTACCAACATCTGCTGGATCATCAAAAAAGCAAGGGAGTTCCAGAACATCATCTATTTCTGGTTTATTGACTATGCCAAAGCCTTTGACTGTGTGGATCACAACAAACTGTGGAAAATTCTTCAAGAGATGAGAATACCAGACAACCTTAACTGTCTCTTGGGAAACCTGTATGCAGATCAGGAGGCAACAGTTAGAACTGGACATGGAACAAAAGACTGGTTCCAAATAGGAAAAGGAATACGTCAAGGCTGTATATTGTCACCCTGCTTATTTAACTTTTATGCAGAGTACATCATGAGAAATGCTGGGCTGGATGAAGCACAAGGTGGAATCAAGATTGCCGGGAGAAATATCAATAACTTCACATATGCAGATGACACCACCCTTATGGCAGAAAGTGAAGAAGAACTAAAAAGCCTCTTGATGAAAGTGAAAGAGGAGAGTGAAAAAGTTGGCTTAAAGCTCAACATTCAGAAAGCTAAGATCATGGCATCTGGTCCCATCACTTCATGGGAAATAGATGGGGAAACAGTGGAAACAGTGTCAGACTTTATTTTGGGGGGCTCCAAAATCACTGTAGATGATGATTGCACCATGAAATTAAAAGATGCTTACTCCTTGGAAGAAAAGTTATGACCAACCTAGATAGCATACTGAAAAGCAGAGACATTGCTTTGTTAACAAAGGTCCGTCTAGTCAAGGCTATGGCTTTTCCAATAATCATGTATGGATGTGAGAGTTGGACTGTAAAGAAAGCTAAGTGCCGAAGAATAGATTCTTTTGAACTGTGGTGTTGGAGAAGACTCTTGAGAGTCCCTTGGACTGCAAGGAGATCCAACCAGTCCATCCTAAAGGAAATCAGTCCTGGGTGTTCATTGGAAGGGCTGATGTTGAAGCTGAAACTCCAATACTTTGGCNNGCATCTGGTCCCATCACTTCATGGGAAATAGATGGGGAAACAGTGGAAACAGTGTCAGACTTTATTTTGAGGGGCTCCAAAATCACTGTAGATGATGATTGCACCATGAAATTAGAAGACGCTTACTCCTTGGAAGAAAAGTTATGACCAACCTAGATAGCATACTGAAAAGCAGAGACATTGCTTTGTTAACAAAGGTCCGTCTAGTCAAGGCTATGGCTTTTCCAATAATCATGTATGGATGTGAGAGTTGGACTGTAAAGAAAGCTAAGTGCCGAAGAATAGATTCTTTTGAACTGTGGTGTTGGAGAAGACTCTTGAGAGTCCCTTGGACTGCAAGGAGATCCAACCAGTCCATCCTAAAGGAAATCAGTCCTGGGTGTTCATTGGAAGGGCTGATGTTGAAGCTGAAACTCCAATACTTTGGCCACCTGATGCAAAGAGCTGACTCATTTGAAAAGATGCTGATGCTGGCAAAGATTGAGGGCAGGAAAAAAGGGAACGACAGAGGATGAGATGGTTGGATGGCATCACCAACTCAATGGACATGGGTTTGGGTGGACTCTGTGAGTTTGCGATGGACAGGGAGGCCTGGCGTGCTGTGTTCCATGGGGTCATAAAGAGTCAGACACGACTGAGTGACTGAATTGAACTTATATATATATATATATATACATATATATATATATGTATATATAAATATATATATACACACATATACACAGAGAGAGAGAGAGAGAGAGAGAGAGAGCTGTATTAGCTTTGTGTATTTTGGAGGCTAATCCCTTGTTGGTTGTTGTGGTTTCCTTGGTTTAAAGAATGCTGAGCACTAGCAAGGGGACTTCCCATGTGCCTCAGTGGTAAATAATCCACCTGCCAATTCAGGAGACACAGAGGATGCAGGTTGGATTCCTGGGTTGGGAAGGTGCTCTGTAGTAGTAAATGGCAATCCAGTCAAGTATTCTTGCCGTGAAAATTCCATGGACAGAGAAGTCTAGAAGGCTACAGTCTATGAGGTCACAGAGAGTTAGATACAATGTGTGACTGAGCACACTCACACATGCACATTAGCAAGATTTCAGAAGGGGGAGACTGAAATTGGACTATATATTCCCTTGGCTCCTTCCCTGCGTTGTGCCATGAACCATGGATTTTTTTTTTTTTTTCACCACCCAAAGCCAGATCTTCTACAACTTTAACTTTTTTTTTTTTTTTTTCTGGCATGATAACTGATCCTCTTCTTACCTTTAGTCATAAGAGGGCCACTGATGCTAGGACCATTATATTAGCTCCATGATCTGAATATCTCGCTAGAATTTTCTCATCCCTTTATTAAATAGAGCCATTATTAAATTCTTTTCAATGAATTTGTGTACACCATCTCTTTCTTCCAAGACCTTGAATAATATAGGGAATTTTTACCTGTCACTACTATTCTTATTCTGATTAATTGCAGTTATTTCCTTAAATATCTATTACAGTTTAGTAGAGTATAACATATTGCTGTAATATGTGTATTTGCCTTTCATTATATTAGATTGTGTAAATGAAAGCGAAGACCTTGTTTAATTCATTTTACCCCTAAAGAACACCTAGCACAGAGATTTGCATTGTAGGAACTCAAGTAATATTTCCTATAGGTTGAATTATTTATGGGTAAATTAATTCTGGGTGAGTTTGTTATTTATTTTCTCTTTTCATGCATGGGAAACAAAACTCTCTTAAAGATATATTTCTTTTTCTCTTCTAATAAGTTTCTTTTAGCTAACAAATAATTCATTGTAAAAGAAAATTATTTCTTTCTATTTGGGTAATATAATATCACAAGTGTTGTAAGTAAAGCTATAGAGTATAAAGAATTTACCTTTTGTACTTCCTCTACAGATTTTTAATAGAAGGTAAATTGAGTCTTAAAACATCATATATGATATGAGAATACAAATAATTATGAAAAATGTGCATTGTATGTACAGATTATTTAGGATACAAATGCATGTGTACCTACATATGTATTTCTCTATATACATAGGAATACTTTTTGTGCAATGTTTCAGCTCAGTTCAGTTCAGTCACTCAGTCATGTCCGACTCTTTGCGACGCCATGAATCGCAGCACGCCAGGCCTCCCTGTCCATCACCATCTCCCGGAGTTCACTCAAACTCACGTCCATCGAGTCTGTGATGCCATCCAGCCATTTCATCCTCTGTTGTCCCCTTCTCCTTCTACCCCCAATCCCTCCCAGCATCAGAGTCTTTTCCAATGAGTCAACTCTTCGCATGAGGTGGCCAAAGTACTGGAGTTCCAGCTTTAGCATCATTCCTTCCAAAGAACACCCAGGACTGATCTCCTTCAGAATGGACTGGTTGGATCTTCTTGCAGTCCAAGGGACTCTCAAGAGTCTTCTCCAACACCACAGTGCAAAAGCATCAATTCTTCGGCGCTCAGCCTTCTTCACAGTCCAACTCTCACATCCATACATGACCACAGGAAAAGTCATAGCCTTGACTAGATGGACCTTAGTCAACAAAGTAATATCTCTGCTTTTACATATGCTATCTAGGTTGGTCATAACTTTTCTTCCAAGGAGTAAGCATCTTTTAATTTATTTTCAGTTGCCATCTGCAGTGATTTTGGAGCCCAAAAAAATAAAGTCTGACACTGTTTCTACTGTTTCCCCATCTATTTCCCATGAAGTGATGGGACCAGATGCCATGATCTTAGTTTTCTGAATGTTAAGCTGTAAGCCAACTTTTTCACTTGTTTCTTTCTCTTTCATCAAGAGGCTCTTGAGTTCTTCTTCACTTTCTGCCATAAGGGTGGTGTCATCTGCATATCTGAGATTATTGATATTTCTCCCTGCAATCTTGATTCCAGCTTGTGGTTCCAAATAGGAAAAGGAGTACATCAAGGCTGAATATTCTCACCCTGCTTATTTAACATTTGCCTCACCATCTATCAATTTCTCTAGCTACTCAAGCTAAATTTTTCTTTTTAATTCATCGCAAAATCCTATTGTTTCTAAATCTGAAATGCCTCCTAAATAAACCACTGCTCTCCATTTCCCATACCACTATTACTTACTTTAGTTCTTCTCTGTACAATTGAAATAATCTCTTTTATGCTTCTAGTGTCCCTTCACTACTAATACACCTCAATTCTGAACTCCTAACATTTTGTTTTAGCCAAAACAAGGCATAACAAAACAGAACACAAATCTGATCATGCCACAGTTCACATTAAAAACAAAAAAACTTTTCTTGTTTTTTAATAAGTATTATAAAAATTATTTGTTACTAACTGAAGTTCTAACTCTGTAACTTGATATAAGATCCTTCAGATACACATATTTTCAACCTCATCCTCTGTGATATTCTACCTCATATCACATTCTGAACTCACTGTCCTTCTTGATCTTCTTATACTCACTTCTTTAAGTAGTCTCACTCATCAGAAGCTTTACAAAAAATTCTCTTTACACTCAGAATGACCTTTCATCTTTACTAATATGTTAACATTCTACTCATCTTATAAAGCTCAATCAAATCTTACCTCATCTGTGGAGCTTTTCTACTGTATACTTTGAAAAAAAATTCAAAAATTATGTTTTTCTTATGTTGTATATAGAATATTAGGATTGAAAGTGAAAGTGGAAATGTAGTCACTCAGTCATGTGTAACTCTTTGCAACACCATGGGCCATAGCCTCCAGACTCCTCTGTCCATAGAATTCAGCAGTCCAGGATACTGGAGTGGGTAGCCATCCCCTTCTCCAGGGGATCTTCCCAACCCAGGTTTCAAGCCCAGGTCTCCTGCATTGCAGGTGGATTCTTTACCAGTTGAGCCACCAGGGAGAGTGGATTGCTATTCCCTTCTTGAGGGGATCATCCCGATCCAGGGTTCAAATCCAGGTCTCCCACATTGCAGGCAGATTCTTTACCATCCGAGCCACCAGAGAAGCCCACATTAGGATTAACCAAGGTAATACTAAAGCAGTGGATATCTATTTTTTCCATCTTAAAATATATGACACTTTCATATAATATTAGTTTCTCACTGTGGCAGTGATTCTTGTGAGAGTTTGTGTGTGTGTGTGTGTGTGTGTGTGTGTGTGTGCGTGTGTGTGTGTGCGCATACATATGTGTCTCAGGGTTGGTTTCTAAAAGACTGGTTGGAAAGAAGCCCCATAAGATACTTTCATTTGCTTTTGTTCAGCTTTGACTTCATAAAGCAAGATTCCTATTTTGTTGATCCTGATCAATACTTGTCAAATTTTGTTTAATGCAAATTAAATGAGTGATTTATTATCTTAAATCAGTAGTTCTTGATGGGAGTTGATTTCTCTGCAGGGGATATTTAACAGTATCTTGAGACAATTTTGACTGTGAAACTGTGTGGAGAGAGCAGCTGGAATTTAGTGAGTAGTGGCTAAAAATACTGCTGAACATCCAACAATGTATAAGACAGTCTCACAAGAAAGAATTATCTGACCCAAAATATCAATAGCACCAAATTGGAGAAATAGCCTTAAGTCTCTTGCCTAGAATAGCTTAACACAATTGAAGTTCAATACATATGAATGGAATTGAATTAAAAATTAGCATTATGGTCAATCTTTATAGCAAAATTTGGAAATATAAACAATTAATACCTTATTTCAAAGATAAGAATGTTTACTTTCTGGTCAAAATGAATAAACCATGATTATTTCATAATTACAATTTTTTTGAGTCATTCCACCCCTTGTGTGTGTGTATGTGTGTGTGTATTAAGTCATTCAGTCATGTCTGACTCCTTATGACCCCATGGACTGTAGTAGCCCACCAGTTCTCTGTCCCGCCTCTGTCCATGGGATTCTCCAGACAAGAATACTAGAGCGGATTACTATTTCCTTCTCCAGGGTATCTTTCCAACCCAGGGATTAAACCAGCATCTCCCGCATTGCAGGCAGATTCTTTACCATCTAAGCCACCAGGGAAACCCCTATTCTACTCCTTATTAAATTTTAATTCATTTTTCCAGATTGTATGTTAACATATATCCACAGAAACGCACATACTTATTGGAAAAATTATTCTTTTAGGTTGTAAGTTTATAACAACTATGAAAATATTGGCATATTTTAAGTATAGTTTTGTTGATCACAAATTTTGTTGATTTTGTAAGTGATAGTGGTACCTTCTTAAGTGTTATCAATCAATTCATCAACTATGTTAATTTTTAATTTATCTAATATAGCCAATTAAATAGTAAAATTGAATAATCCATCATCTAACCATTCTTAATCTTGCTTGCTCAAGTATGGCACCATAGAACCAAAGAAATTAATATTAAAATGGCATTGTGTAGCACAATATTTATTATATCTTCAAGGCTTTAATATAAAAGTTTCTTTGTTTATAAATCAAAAATAACTTTTGTTACTCCATCAGATAAAATTTAATTAAAATTTGCAAATAAACTCTTGTCATAACTCCCTTTTGCTCTCACAAGTAATGAAACTCCTGATTTACTAAATGAATTCAACTTGTTTTAGATCTTACCCAGTTGAATAGATTCAAAATCTTCCTTTGCATTGCATCTGCAACAATGATACCAGAAAATGACTTCATAGGAGTTTCTATATACATTCATAGTTCATAACTGAAAAAATTAAATAGATATATTACTGAATTAAAACAACTATATGTTTTTAAATGTTATCTTGTAGTCATATAAAAGGAAAACTTGTATTATTTTTATGAGTTGGATTTGGAGATGAGAGGGCTTCAGTTTTATATTTACCATAGATCTTGAACACGTTTGTATCAGGACTGTCAGGATCCTAATTGCCTGAGATATATGGTAATAAATAAGTGAAATCACTTTAAAGAAAATGAGACAGTAAGGAAAAGGAGTTTTTGTGCACATAATGGTGGCTGTCACTCAAATTGACCTATGGTACAAGATTAAAGGAGACTTGACTGGAAGCATTCAGTTCAGTTCAGTTCAATCGCTCAGTCGTGTTCGACTCTTTGCGACCCCATGAATCACAGCACTCCAGGCCTCCCTATCCATCACCAACTCCTGAAGTTCACCCAAACTCACATGGAGTCGGTGTTGCCATCCAGCCATCTCATCCTCTGTCATCCCCTTCTCCTCCTACCCCCAATCCCTCCCAGCATCAGAGTCTTTTCCAGAGTCAACTCTTTGCATGAGGTGGCCAAAGTACTGGAGTGTCAGCTTCAGCATCAGTCCTTCCAAAGAACACCCCGGACTGATCTCCTTCAGAATGGACTGGTTGGATCTCCTTGCAGTCCAAGGGACTCTCAAGAGTCTTCTCCAGCACCACAATTCAAAAGAATCAATTCTTCAGCGCTCAGCTTTCTTCATAGTCAAACTCTCATATCCATACATGACCACTGGAAAAACCATAGCCTTGTCTAGACGGACCTTTTTTGGCAAAGTAATGTCTCTGCTTTTTAACATGTTATCTAGGTTGGTCATAACTTTCCTTCCAAGGAGTAAGTGTCTTTTAAAGTCATGGCCACAATCACCATCTGCAGTGATTTTGACCGGAAAGATTAGAAAAGGGTAATTCTTAACTTAAATCTCTGTAAGACAATATGAATTCAAGGCAGCATGGTTTTGTACGTTATAGTGAATTAAATTGAATGTTGATTATCTTAATGGAGTTACTTTGAAGCATGGTAGGGCATGGAAAGGATAGGGCAGCCTAACTATAAAGTGGATTATACACTATTTAGTGTTTAAAATTTTCCCTTCCTCAAGTATAGGAACTGAGACCTAGATAGGAAGAATGAAGGATGTCACATCCTCCCTGATATTTAGCTTGGAAACTTAAATATGCAATTGAAGAGAATACACAGTCCTGAGTTGAAATAAAACCTAACCAACAATATTTGATTAATTTTAATATTAATTTTAATTTATTGATAAAATTTGTGCTTTGTTACAGGTATATATATTCTAATTCTGAAATTGCATGGGTTGAAGGTCCATTAGATAAAAATGACAATTTATTGTATCTCTCTCTCGGTATATATATATATATATATATATATATATATAAACAGTAAATTTCATATGCATATACATCTACATATGAATATGTGTGTATAAGCATTCATATGAACAGAGAGAGTGAAAAATTTGGCTTAAAGCTTAACATTCAGAAAACTAAGATCATGGTATCTGGTCATCACTTCATGGCAAATAGATGGAGAAACAGTGGAAATAGTGGCAGACTTTATTTCTGGGGGCTCCAAAATGACTGCAGAGGGTGACTGCAGCCATGAAATTAAAAGACGCTTACTGCTTGGAAAGAAAGTTATGACCAACCTCAATAGCATATTAAAAAGCACAGACATTACTTTGACAACAAAGGTCCATCTAGTAAAAGCTATTGTTTTTCCAGTAGTCATGTATGGATGTGAGAGTTGGACTATAAAGAAAGCTGAACGCCAAAGAATTGATGCTTTTGAACCACAGTGTTGGAGAAGACTCTTGAGAGTCCGTTGGACAGCAAGGAGATCCAAACAGTCTATCCTAAAGGAGATCAGTTCTGGGTGTTCATTGGAAGGACTGATGCTGAGACTGAAACTCCAACACTTTGGCCGCCTCATGCGAAGAGTTGACTCATTGGAAAAGACCCTGATGCTGGGAGGGATTTGGGGCAGGAGGAGAAGAGGGAAACAGAGGATGAGATGGTTGGATGGCATCACCGACTCAACGGACATAAGTTTGAGTAGACTCAGGGAGTTGGTGATGGACAGGGAAGCCTGTCATGCTGCAGCCCATGGGGTCACAAAGAGTCGGACATGGCTGAGCAACTGAACTGAACTGATGAATAGGAAATATGATTTTATTTATATCAACATTTTTATATCACTGGATTAGTTATATTTATTTCTGTAGTTCTCTGTCTTAATGTGTATTTTCAAGGTAATAGTTAAATTTTTTTTATAAGTTGTATATTTAAATGGCCTAGCAGGCCACAGTCCATGGGTCACAAAGATTATTCTAAAATTAAGAGATAAAATTAATTGTATATTTTAATCAGATTTTCACTTCAAATAAACACTTGAAATGCATTCAACTTCCTCAAAAATGATCTAAAAATTATAATTATATATTTCCATTCTAGGGTATTTCAATAGCTGTAAATATTGTCATTCCCATTTTTAATGCATTCATTCTACCAATAGAAAATTATTTCATTTACTCTTGTCCAAATTGAAAAGATACCTAACTCATTCACTGTGGCATCTGTAAAATAAGCATGGATATAGTTCACTGGTAAGGTAAGTATTTGGTTATGAAAAAATTATATTCATTAAAATCTTTTTTAAATAATAAATTTATATAGTTCCTTGAAAAACTAAAATATTTTAGTTTTTACTTTTAAAAAATATAACATTTCAACAGAAAAATATGCCATTTTAAAATCATTAAAATATTACTCTTTGAGGTTACTTACAAGTAGCTTTATAATATTTATCTCATATCTGTAAACTATGTTAGGATTCACAAGATATAGTCACAAATCTCATGTGATTGTATACTCCAAAAATAAATGGGGGATTTGTGTTCTTTGTCTTCAGAAAAGGTAAAAGAAGTAACTCAGAAGTTTCCCATAATTTTAATGAAAGGATTATTCTGGGGATATGGGAAATGAAGGAAATAACAGAGGATGCCAAACCACCTAGATATCAGCAACAAAAAGAAGCCGTTCTGATCACTAGTGCCCTGCAGGGAAATAGGGTTTTGCTAGTACGTTCACAGTGGAGAAGGCAATGGCACCCCACTCCAGTACTCTTGCCTGGAAAATTCCATGGACCTTGGAGCCTGGTAGGCTGCAGTCCATGGGGTCGCTAAGAGTCGGACACGACTGAGCGACTTCCCTTTCACTTTTCACTTTCGCGCATGGTAGAAGGAAATGGCACCCCACTCCAATGCTCTTGCCTGGAGACGCCTGGTGCGTCTATGGGGTCGCACAGAGTTGGGCACAACTGAAGTGACTTAGCAGCAGCAGCAGCAGCAGTATGTTCACACACCAGTGTGAAATGAAAGCTTGAAAAAGACCCCTTGATGGGCACTGTGGTCACTGAGAAATTCAGGTACTTCAAGAAAGGTGAGTCAAAGAAGGGAAAGAGCAGAAAGCAAATGCCTACACATTTTCTTATTTTTAATTAGTAATAAATCCCTAATTTTAGCTGGGTCCATTGCTGCCTGAAATAAAACTGAAATCTCTTCACCTACTTTGCAGTTAGGTGGTCCTATAACTTAAGCTCTGATGAATCTGACAAAAGTCGAAGTAGTGATGGGAATTTCTGTGGGAAGGTCTTCCTTCATTTCTAGAATATTTCCTCCTAGAATGAGTGTAAATATATGGCTGCAACTTGAGCAGGTCTCTTTGTGGCAGCATTATGTTGAGGATGCCTTTGCTCTTCCAGATTGATTCTCCATCCTTCTCAATCTTGGTTGGTGCCCTAAGAGGTGATCATGGGCTACTTTAATAGGCTCACTTTTCTTCCGATTTCAAATTACTTTTAGGCAGTGGAAAACCATCAGTATACTGGAGAAAGAATTGAGAGTAAGTTCAGGCTATTATTTGCTGCTGGCTTCCTCCTACCTTTATCATGGTGTTCTAAGAGTGCCCCTCAACTAAGAGTCACAGCTCCTCTAAGTTTGCCTTTCATACAAGACCTCCTCTTTTGCGTTTGGGTAGCTGTTCACCCAAATGCAAAAGAGGAGGATGGAGGAACCTGGTAGGCTGCAGTCTATGGGGTCACTAAGAGTCGGCATGACTGAGCAGCTTCACTTTCACTTTTCAGTTTCATGCATTGGAGAAGGAATTGGCAACCCACTCCAGTGTTCTTGCCTGGAGAATCCCAGGGACGGGTAAGCCTGGTGGGCTGCCGTCTATGGGGTCACATAGGGTTGGACATGACTGAAGCGACTTAGCAGCAGCAGCAGCAGCTGTTCACCCACCTCTGTCTCTTTTGACTTATGTTATTAATAATCCTGCTTCTACTAGTTTGTTATTGTTGTTCAGTCTCTCAGTTGTGTCTGACTATTTGCAACCCCATGCACTGCAGCATGCCAGGTTCCCTGTCTTTCACTATCTCCCCAAACTTCCTCAAACTCACGTCCATTGAGTCAGTGATGTCACCCAATCATCTCATCCTCTGTCACCCCCTTCTTCTCTTGCCCTTAATTTTTCCCAGCATCAGGGTCTTTCCCAATGAGTTGACTCTTTGCATCAGGCAGCCAGAGAACCGGAGCTTCAGCTTCAGCATCGGTCCTTTTAATGAATATTCAGGGTTGATTTTCTCTGCCTTTTCTAAATCCAGCTTGTACTTCTGGTAGTTCTCAGTTCATATACTCTTAAAGCCTAGCTTGAAGGATTTTTAGTATTACCTTGTTAGCATGTGAAATGAGTGTGATTGTGCAGTAGTTAAAATATTCTTTGGCATTGCCTTTCTTTGGGATTGGAGTGGAAATTGACCTTTTCCAGTCCAGTGGCCACTGCCGAGTTTTCCAGTTTGCTGGCATATTGAGTGCAGCACTTTCACAACATCATCTTTTAGGATTTGAAATAGCTCAGCTAGAATTCCATCACCTCCACTAGCTTTGTTCAAAGTAATACTTCCTAAGGCCCACTTGACTTCAAACTCCAGGATGTCTGATTCTAGGTGAGTGATCACATCATTATGGTTATCCAGGTCATTAAAATCTGTTTTGTACAGTTCTTCCATGTACTCTTGCCATCTCCTCTTAATATTTTCTGCTTCTATTAGCATTGGGTTTTTAGTAAATGTTAACTATATCCTTTAATATAATCATTATATAAACTCTTCCCATATTATACCAACTTGAGTTATCTCTGTATTTCCTATGGTAGTCTAAGAAAAAATGGTGGAGCAATAAATTATAAGGAACTTGGGCCCCATGGATTTGGATTTACTTTGTCTCACTGACAAATTAATATATGCTGATTATTTCAATTATCTATAATTTTAAGGTGGTCCAAGTGGAGTTTAGAAAGGGAATTGTTTTTTCCATGGTATACATAATGACAGAAACTGGTGTACAATTAGCTCATTTGATTAAAATATTGTTCACAGAGTAAATATTATGATTTAGATATGATGTAATATATTGAAAATACAGAGAAAAAGAAAATGCAGCTTTCTAAGTTCCTGTTTTAGACCTTCCTTTGTAGGTAGGATTTTCTACTTGAGATAATTAAGGTAGGATGAATCCTTCAGACAGAAGCCACTCTCATTGTTCATAGTCTAGAAGAGGCAATCATTTAGATATCCAGCAGGATCTCATTTGAAAGGTATTCTATATAGAGCATCATCACCTCTTGTATTTCCCCATGTCCCCATTGTTTTGTTTTTTGTTAGTTGGTTGGTTTCTTATACTTCCCAAATATATCTCTCACTCGAATTCTTGTCTCAAGATCTGCTCCTTGGGGAACAAAACTAAGACATCATATCTACTTCTGGGTTTTCCCCTTTACTTCAATGGGCTAGTTTCTCTCCCTTTGTCACAACCAAATGTCTTATTTATGATAACCTACAGATAAGCCGTAAGTATGAAGTCATCTACTTTTTTCTCCTTTGAGATTTTATTGACTCTTCTTGGATGGTTGCATTTCCATATAGACTGTATAATCATCTCATTTTCCTACAGTAAGAACTTGATAATATTTTGAAAGAAATAGCATATCTGTGGGTTAGTTTTGGAGAATTGCTGATATTACAGTATAAAATATGTCAAAAGCAGTATATGACAAAATCCTCTATTTATTAAGTTCTTTAATTTGTGTAGATAATATGTTATAGTTTATTTGGTAGAGTCATTACACATCATTTATTATAAGTTTTGATGCTATTTTAAATAACATTATTTAAAAATTGTATTTTTTGTCTGTTGCTTGTATGTAAAAATGCACTTGACTTTTCAATTTGACCTCATGAATTCATTCATCAATTCTCATAGTTTACCTGTAATCTCACATGGTATAGCAATGAAAAGAAGCAGAGGCTAGCTCAATAACTCATACGTAAAAATACATGTATGCAAGTACTTCATTATACACCCAATCAGTGACTCAGACAGTAAAGAATGTGTCTGCAGTGCAGGAGAATTGGATTCATTCCCTGGGTCAGGAAGATCCCCTGGAAAAGGGAATGGCTACCCACTCCAGTATTCTTACTGGAGAATTCCAGGGACAGAGGAGCTTGGCATGCTGCCGTCCATGAGGTTGAAAAGAGTCAGATACAACTGAGAAAATAACATTTTTACTTTTTTTCACTGTGATAATTAATGTCCTGATTTCCTACTGTAGAAATGGCAGTGGAATATTTGTTATGGTCTTGTGTCCCAGGATCTATGTTGTTTTGCTCTGCCTGCCCATATGAACTTCCTCAAATGACCTGACTCTTGGATTGTTTCTGATACAAGTGATAGACACACTTTATAAATGTAGCCTGAACTTTTTAAAAATAGAGTAAACAAAACTTTTTTAAATCCCTATGGATTAATACTAAAACTTCATTCGTATAGTTATTCATTCATTCTTTCAGCAAAAACTTACTGAAGACCTACCCTGTGTACTGCACTGTTTTGGTCATTGGACTAGGGAATGAATAAAACTCGATCATGTTCTTGAGGAGCTTAATTTTAGTGAGGAAAAAAAAAAGAATTCTCAAACTCTCATTGAAGCATTATAACTGATTTAACATATTTCATACATTTTCAGCCAATGCCAAAATAACTATAATTAGGGTTCTGACATACTCTGGGTTGACATATCCTATAGCAGCCCGAACTCCTGTTTGGATAGTTAAGCAATGGACATGCTATTCTACACCTCTTTATATAAGACTTGAGCTCTTGAACTACTTAAACAACCAGTTTCTATATTTGTTTTCTGTAATAAACTGTGAAATGAGCTGGTTCATTGTTCATTTTTCACATATTCAAACATAGAATGAGAATGTATTCTTAAGACAGCATTTGTTCATTTTTCTGTATGGGGGAATGAACTGTTTCATTACTTATCATTAGCAACCTATTTATATAATGGGGCAGTGAAAAAAAATAATGTCAAAAACAGTTGGACTCGTAGGAGAACTTGGGTTTTGCAGAGTGCAATTAATCAAAATTGTGATGACACTATGGTAATAATCCTGCTTGGTGAAAAGTACTGAAGAACCTTTAGAGTGTCAGAGGCATGGTTTTGTATTTCTTTCTGGAGAAGATTGTCTGTTCAGCAAAAATGAAATGGAATTTCTAATTATTTAGTTGGAATAAAATTTAACTCCTAAAACAAACTATTCTTAAACTACTGCAATCTTGCCCACAAATAATGTTAATAAATTCTTTGAAATATTTGTGATACCACTTAAACAGTCACATACCTTATACACTATAATTTGAGATAATTATATATTTAACAAAATACCATTTTAGAAAAGGACTTCATTTCATTATATTTTGTTTTTATTTTTACCATCTATAATATTTTACCTATACTTTTATATCTTACAATTATAAGTAATTGGAAAACTTAGTATCTGATTTTTCACATCAAATTTTGTGAAATGGCAAGTCTGAAGGTGTAATAGGAACATTAATGATATTCAAGTATTGCCCCTTTAGGTTAATATTTTCTTACTTATGGAGACATCAAAACAAATCAATTCCCTTTGATTACCCAGTGCTACTCCTTAACATATCATCATCTTCTTCAAAGCCATCATGCTTTTTATTTTTTTTTAACTTTTTATTTTTACTTTATTTTACTTTATAATACTGTATTGGTTTTGCCATACATTGACATGAATCCACCACGGGGGTACATGCGATCCCAAACATGAACCCCCCTCCCACCTCCCTCCCCACAACATCCCTCCGGGTCATCCCCGTGCACCAGCCCCAAGCATGCTGTATCCTGCTTCGGACATAGACTGGTGATTCGATTCTTACATGATAGTACACATGTTTCAATGCCATTCTCCCAAATCATCCCACCCTCACCCTCTCCCTTTGAGTCCAAAAGTCTGCTATACACATCTGTGTCTTTTTTGCTGTCTTGCATACAGGGTCATCATTGTCATCTTTCTAAATTCCATATATATGTGTTAGTATACTGTATTGGTGTTTTTCTTTCTGGCTTACTTCACTCTGTATAATCGGTTCCAGTTTCATCCATCTCATCAGAACTGATTCAAATGAATTCTTTTTAATGGCTGAGTAATACTCCATTGTGTATATGTACCACAGCTTTCTTATCCATTCATCTGCTGATGGACATCTAGGTTGTTTCCATGTCCTGGCTATTATAAACAGTGCTGCGATNTAAACCGTGCTGCGATGAACATTGGGGTACATGTGTCTCTTTCAATTCTGGTTTCCTCAGTGTGTATGCCCAGCAGTGGGATTGCTGGGTCATATGGCACTGTTGGTGGGAATGCAAACTAGTACAACCACTATGGAAAACAGTGTGGAGATTCCTTAAAAAATTGCATCATGCTTTTTAAATATGCTATACTCCCTACCTGGAAGATACTATTAACATTTCTTCCTTTGCTCCACCCTCCCCCCAAAATATACACAGACAACTGACTCCACCAACCACCACTAAAAAACTAGTGGACCTACAAGAATAGGTTCCAGTACTCTAGAAAAGACATTTATTCCTTTATTATAGATGAATTTTCCTTAGCATTGGACAAAATTATTTTGTTGGGGAGTGGGAATGTTCAGTGAGATTGGAGTTTAGCATCTGTGTAGTAAATTAGTGGGAGGAAAGGCTCAAAAGTCTAGAAATGATGCTCAAGAGCTTGGACTTTATCCTGTAGAACAGGGGTCCACAACCTCTGGGATCTAATGTCTGATAATCTGAGATGGAGCTGATGTAATAATAATAAAAGTATACAATAAATTTAATGTGCTTGAATCATCCCCAAACCACCCCTACTTCCCAGGCTGTGGAAAAATTGTCTACCACAAAAACAATCCCTGGTGTTAAAAATGTTGGGGACTGTTGCTGCGGAGGATAGTACTATAAGGTTAAAAGACAATATTGAGGTACACCTGACGTTCAATAAACCTGACATTGAAATATTTTTTTAATGTAAAGGAAACTGTTTGATGACTTTGGCACAGGTATATACAACCCTTGAAACCATAAACACAAACAAGATAACATATTTACCTCTAAAAGTTTCATTTACCCATTAGTAATCTCTTCCTCCTTAACCCAAGCCATAAATTCTCTGTGGTTTAAAACTACATATTAACATGCCATGTCTAGAATTTTATATAAACAGAATCAAAATAGTATGTTCTCTTTCTTGTCTGGATTCTTTTACTTAGCATAATTTTGGTATTCAGTGTATCTATCAATACTTCGTAACTTTTTTATTTCTCATTAGTATCCTGTTGTATCCTTATACCACTATAATGCTGTTATCCATTTACTTGATGAAAGTTCAGGCTCTCTCTAGTTTGGAAATATTACAAAACACTACAATGTTTGGGGGAATTAAATAATTTTTTATGATTAATTATATATGAGTCTTTGTGTAGATGTATGCTTTCATTCACCAAAAAGCCACAAAATATCTAAGCTTGCATGCATTTAATAATAATGCCTTATTAACAAGTTGATGACACTCAAAGGAATATTAGAAAAATTCACTATCATTGTGAGGGATGGACAATGCATCTCTTTCAGTAAATGATAAGATAAGTAAGTCAATAATTGAGAAGACTTGAAAAATCTAACTAAATGATCTATCTGTCATCAACTTATATCTCACTATAATAAATAAAGAAATTTCTGTAGAACATCATACTAAAGGAATACACAGAGAGGGGCAGTGGGTGATATCATCCAGTGAAACAAACCTTAAGCAGTTGGGAAAGGAATTGAAGTAAGAAAGGAAAATGGACTGGAAGCAGAAGTGGCTAGCTAGTGGCAAAGAGGCACCTCCCTACTTCACATTCTGACCCAGCAATATGAACAGTGTGAGCAAGCAACCAGTCATCACTGAAGAGAGGCAAGACGAAGGACTATTGTCAGAAGGAGCTCGCATTCCTAAGAGCAATACGGAAGTAGAACAGCAAAAAGAATTTTATGACAAAGGGAATTTGTGAGGACACAGTGGAATTGCAGGAGTTGGGAAATGGAGTCAGATTAGAGGATTTATCGAGCTGAATGGGGGTGAGCCTGTGTGCTGAGGAGTGTCTTGAAGATCCTTCAGTTCCTTGGACACCAAGGTAACAAATTAAAGGGTAAATCAGAACTGTTCCATATGAGGACAACAAGATGAAACCTAGTACTTGATGGATAGTAAGGGTTGAGGTTTTGTGAGAAATATGCAGAACCCCCAGGCGGGCTTCCCAGGTGGCGCTAGTGGTAAAGAATCTACCTGCCAGTGCAGGAGACTTGAGATGAGGGTTTGATCCCTGTGTCAGGAAGATCTCCTGGAGAAAGAATTGGCAACCCACTCCAGTATTCTAGCCTGGAGAACCCCATGGACAGAGGAGTCTGATGGGCTACAGTCTATGGGGGTTGCAAAGGGGCAGACATGACTGAAGTGACTGACCACAGCAGCACCCAAGTCTTGTCTGAAACTGTCTGTGTTGTTTATATTTGGCACTTTCTGATAAATCAGTTCCTAATCCTATTATGCCACCTCCCTGAACAATCACTCAACAATTTTCAGAACATGAGAACATTTTCTCACTGTCCGCTAGACTCTATGGGCTTCTTTTGAGAGAGAACTCTCAAGAGTAAGAAACTTCCATCATTGGCAGATGGACTGGTTGTTTTTGTTTTGTTTTGTTCGTGACTAATGACTTGTTCCTAGATTGCCCTGCTTATCTTAAGGAAGCATAAATTGTAAACTCCTTAATGAACTGAGATCTGTAAGCCCCATCTCTTGCCACAAACCACACTGAATAACTGCAGAGATGTCTTAACTTCCTACCTTTTGCCACATGTGGTTATCTATCCCTAGAACTTCCTTTATAATTCCATCTTTGCTTCTTTAATACTGTTTTATCTGAAAAGACCCAGTTAACATTGTTTCCAGAATGCCCAACTCTAAATCTCAATAGTGATTCAGTTGCTAAGACTTAAACGGCTACTTTAAGCAACTTAGCTTTAAGGCTATGAACTGTACTATACACGGGAGTCAACTGTTATACTTTACAATCCTAATACTGAATATCATGTGGTATTCAGTATTAGGTATCATTGATAAGGAGGAAACATTTTATTAAAAGGGGAAAATATACTTGCTAAGCATAAGTCCCTCTGATTTATGTGAAGGATTTGTATAGGAACAACTATGTGCTTCTCCTTAGAAATAATATATTTTACTATTAAAAACATAATTATGGTTTAGAAGAACAATTCTAAAAATGGGGCAAGAGTCACAAAAAGTTATTTCCTGTAACTACAAATGTGAGGTTTAACAACAAATTCAGAGTAAGATAGTGTTTAAGTTCCAACCATGACTAGTATAAGCATCTCTCAAGTTTGAGTTTCAGGAGTCCATTTCTTGAGCAATCAAAAAGAAAAGAAAAAGAAAGAAAAGAAAAGAAAAGAAGAAAAGAGGAAGCAAGTACAAAGCACATAATTAGTTAATTCAGTTTTAAGGAGAGAGTGTCATGGAGTTCGGGAGGGGTTTTAATATAAGCTAAAAATGCAGTCATATGGAGGAAAAAAGATTTAAGGGATGTTATGACTGAGCAACTGAACTGAACTGACTGATGAGCTGAATGGTCTCAAGTCAAAATTCAGATATTGAAGTCCTAACCCCAGTACCTCAGCATATGACTATGTTTGGAGGTAGGGCTGTTAAAGAGGAAATTAAGGTAAAATGAGATCTTTGGTGTGGACTTTAAGAAAAGAAGATTAGAGTACAGACACACACACACAAACAGAAGACCATGTCAAGATACCAAAGGAAGCTGGTCATCTGAAAGTCAAGGAGAGAGGAAGAAATCAGTTGTGCCAACACTTTGATCTCAGACTCGCAGCCTCCTGGATGATGAGGAAATAAATTTCTCTTGTACTAGCTACCCAATCTGTGTTACTTTGTTATGGCGGCCCTAGAACTCTGAATTGTTTAAAAAATGAATATAACCAGCTTCCCTGAAAATGAGTATTATGACAAAAACAACTATTTGATAATTTTTGTTGTTGTTGATGACCACGTGGTTCTAATTAGAGAAGATGAATTAAACGTTTATGAATCCCCATTTCTCCCCATTCTAACTGACAGAGACTATGCACTTGGTAGCTTTCTTTCCTTAGTCTGAATAGATAGCGGCTCATTAATTTGATTGCTTTCTCTGTCTCTTTCTGCTACTAAAGACCTCTAGGCCTACTAAAAGGAGGAAGAAATAGGAAAATAGAGGTCCATTTGTATTTTAAGTAACAGCAGCCTTTTTAATTGATTTAACTTAAATGTTATTTAAGCAAACAGTTACATGTAATAATGGATTAATATTTTTTTGTTTTTATGATTAACTCAGTACTTTTAGTACTTGTGGTGAATGCCCTAAGAGGGTGAAATTATTGTGAATGCAGGGAGTAATTAAATAGACTAAAGAGAAGATATTACATTGAATAGAGTGTGCATATTCTTATGTAGTTAACAAAAAGTAACTGTAATGTAATTGTAATGTCTATTGTGATATTAGATCATTATATTTGAGAGTGCATTTAAAAAACTGTGAGGTTAAAAAAATTTTGCATCATTCATTTATAAAATTTTATTTTTGCTATTTACTTCATAATATGAGTACCTATTAAAATAGAGTAGGGATCAACTTAGTAGGATAAATATGACAATCTTTTAATTAATTTCCTAAAGGGCCTGTATTTGATGTTAATTAACCTAGTTAACTGATAGCATGTTTATAGTAATTTCAGAATCATTTCTGTGGGCAGGTTAACACATAGTCAAGATTTAAATTAAGAGGATCTTTAAGAAACTTCAATTTAGAGATTAAAAACTAGTTGAAGAACTGATACTAAATATGAAACTTTGATGACTCAGACTTTTTTCAAGCTGGTTCACTTGGTGGTGCTATTAACATGGGACTCTGAGCTGGCATTTTTATTTTAAAGAAAATAAATGCATTTCAGGAAAATGAGATTAAAGAAGTTTAAAGAAACATTCAAAGATTTTATATGAAAATAAAGCATACAATTTTAGAAGAGTAATTTCAAACCCAATAACATATTTTATTGTATAATTCAAAATTTTGGTTTATTTTGTTAATAGTTAACAGACTGTCTTCTCTTTTTGCTCCAGTCATTGAAAGATTAATGTATTTGAAAACAACCATACTTCAAGCAGACATATTTTAAATTTATCTTAAATAATGTCTGAGCACATATTAAAATATCCCCATGAAAATTGCTGATTTTAATATATCAGCAATTTAAAATTATATATATACACATTTTAATAGAAGATTCAATAATTTGATTTATGGTTTTAATAATTTTAAGAATGATAGGTAACTTTTCAAATTTTTTATCATAAATTAAGAAAGCAAATAATAATTCTTTCCTTTTTGTATGCAACCTGGATATTTAATCACAGTTCAGTTCAGTTCAGTCGCTCAGTCGTGTCCGACTCTTTGCGACCCCATGAATCGCAGCACACCAGGCCTCCCTGTCCATCACCATCTCCCGGAGTTCACTCAAACTCACGTCCATCGAGTTGGTGATGGCATCCAGCCATCTCATCCTCTGTTGTCCGTTTCTCCTCCTGCCTGCAATCCCTCCCAGCATCAGAGTCTTTTCCAATGAGTCAACTCTTCGCATGAGGTGGCCAAAGTACTGGAGTTTCAGCTTTAGCATCATTCCTTCCAAAGAACACCCAGGGCTGATCTCCTCATCTATTCTACAAAAAAAATTCAAAACTTGTGAATTGTTTTATTGAGATAAAGTTCACAATTTAGTTGAATAGTAATAGCAACACACATCACATGAATATATATATATGCATCTTTATTAACTTCTTTACATATTTTATTCATTTACTACACACAAAACCTTATATATTAGTTTTATTGTTTACGCCCCATTTTAGACATATAGCAACTGATTAGAGAAATTAATTAGATTAATGAATACCTTCAGTGTCATGTATTTATGATTTAGTTAAGTATCCAAACCAGTAATCAAACCCAGCTACTCTGGCCCCACTCTCTTTCCACTGGGAAGAAAAAGTTTATGTAATACAATTTAGCTACTAATTAATGAACACATAGGATATATGCGCCTTTTTATTTCACATGGGGGACTCTGACACAAACTTTTCAATGTGTGCATGTGTGCTTGGTCGTGTCTGCCTCTTTGTGACCCCATGGAGTATAGCCCACCAGGACCTCTGTCCATGGAATTTTCAAGGCAAGAATGCTGGAGTGGGTTGAAATTTCTAGGGGGTCTTCCCAACCCAGGGATAGAATCTGTGTCTCCTGCATTGACAGGCAGATGCTCTACCACTGTGCCACCTGGGAAGCCCAAACATTTCAATACTAAAGAGATAATGTAACTCTATACATTTTATCTGTTTGTACTTTTGAATGTGCTATCCTGATAACATTATACCTGTAATGCCTCACAATGTGCGTTCTGTTTTTATCTGTGCCTTATTCTGACTATGGAAAAAAAATGGGACCCTTTTCATGCTTATCTGAGATATAGCCCTTCCACCATCACCAGCATGATTTCAAACACGGAAGAGAAACAGGGGATAGTGGCTAGAATAATCTGTAGTTTAACGAGTCAGCTTTGTGATTTAAGTCAGCTTTGTCTTAATCTGGTTTCAGTATTTTGCTGTTTACTTGCATTTGATTGAACACCTCATCACATACTGCCACTAAGGTGAATCCTTGTCTTTGTCCCTAAAATGGGTGACAGGGCATGAAAATTTGAGCCTCATTTTTACTTTTTTATCCTTCAAATTACTGAATCCTTGTTTCCATACCTCTGTTTTATTGGAAAACCCATCCTGTGTTTCCAGCTATCTAGTACTCTCAGATTCTATCTTTAACATGCTTGTTTAAATTTTTATGATTACCTATTTAGAGCAGTTTTAGGTTCACAGCAAAACTGAGGAGCTACAGAGATTTCCCATAGACTCCTTGCTTCACAGATGCAAAGCCTTCCCACTATCAGCATTCTCTACCAGCGTAGGATATTTGTTACTGATGCTGTCAATCAATACAATTTATGACCTTACAGTAGTACACTGTAATTTCCCAAGGTTTATAGGATCCATGACAGTTCACTCTTGGTGTTGTAGGTTATGTGTTGCATGTTATGTGTTGCATGTTATGTGTTGCATGTTATATGAGTTTGTACAAATGTGCAGTGACATTTTCCCATTATTATACTTACATACAGAATACTTTCACTGGTCTAAAAATTCTCTATGCTCCTCATACTCTTCCCTCTCTCCACCCTCAATCCTGGCAACCACTGATCTTTTTCACTATCTCCATAGTTTTCTGGAATCTGCGTATTTGGAACCATGCAGTACTGCAGTCTTTTCAGATTGGCTTCTTTCACTAGTAATATGCATTTAAGGTTCTTCTGCATCTTTTCATGGCTTGAAAGCTCATTTATTTTTAAGGTTGAATAATACTTTGTTGTCCCACTGTTCACCCATTTACCTAATGAAAGATATCTTGATTACTTCCAAATTTCGATGATTATGAATACAGCTACTATAAACATGTACTAGTTTGGTACATACACTTTCAGTTCTTTTGGGTGAATACCAAGGAACACAGTTGCTGGATCATATGGCATATTTTGTTAGTTAAAAAAAAATCAAAAAAACAAAAACTGTCTGCGAATTGGTTATACCACTTTGCATTCCCTACTAGCGATGAATGAGAGTTCCTGTTGCTACACATTTCCACAAACTTTTGATTTTTTTTATAAGATTGTGCAGCTTGTGGGATCTTAGTTTCCTGACCAGAAATCAGCCCTGTACCCCCAGCAGTGAAAGCATAGGATTCTAATTAATGGACCATCAGGTAATTCTCACTTTTATGTTTTTAATATTCTTGATAGTAGTCAATCTAAAAGGTATGCAGTGGTATCACGTTGTAATTTTTATTTCCCTGATGATAAAGAATGTGGAGTACATCTTCATATGCTTCTTTACTATCTGAATATCTTTTTTACTGAGGTATCTTTGACCCATTTTTTTTTAAATTAGTTTTTTCCTTAGTGTTGAGATCTCTGTTATGACAGGACAGTGGATTCATGTCTTTTTCCCTGGCACTTTTATCAGTTTTTGCTTCATGTAGTTTCCTGTTCTACTGTTGCGTGCATACAAATTAAGGATTGTTATGTCTTTTTTGAGAATATATCCCTTTATCATTATGTAATGCCCTATTTAGCCCTTATAGTTTTCCTTACTTAAAGTCTCCTCTGTCTGAAATTAATATAGCTGTTCTTGCTTTATTTATATTAGTATAATTATGGTATGTTTTCCTCTATCATTTACTTTTGACTTAAATATGTCTTTATTTAAAGTGGGTTGGTTTCTTGTAGAGAACATGTAGTTTGGCAGAGTTTTTTGATCTACTCTGGCAATCTGTCTTGTAATTGGTACGTTTAGGCCACCAGCATGAAAAGAGATTATTGATATGGCTGAATTAATATCTACTATTTTTGTTTTTTACAGTTTTGTGTTTACTGTGCCTGTTCTTTGTTCCTATTTTTTTCTTCCACTCTTTTCCTGCCTTTTGTGGTTTTAGTTGAACATTTTATATGATTCCATTGTCTCTTCTTTCTTAGCATTTCCACGACAATTATTATTATTTTTTTCTGGTTGCTCTAGAATTTGCAATATATACTTACCACTAATCCAAGACCACTTTGAAATAATATTATACCACTTCACAGATAACATGAGTACTTTATAATAACAAAATATTAATAATACTGGTTCCTTTTTCCTGTCTCTTGTATCATTTCTATCATTCATTTCACTTATATATAACCATACAAACACACACACACACATATATAAAATACATTGCTGGTATTATTATTTTGAACAAACTATTGTTTGTTAGATAAATTAAGAGTAAGAAAAATATATATATTTTAAATTTTACCTCACTTACTCCTTCTTTAGTACTCTTCCTTTTTTATGTGGATTGGAGCTTCTAACATATATTATTTTCCTTCTCTCTGAAGAACTTCAGATTTTTTTTCCCCTAAGGGACTTCTTTTAATATTTCTTGCAAGACAGGAATACTGGCAATTTTTTTTTTCCTCCTTAACATTTAAAGGATAATTTTGCAGAACGTGGATTTCCCTGGTGGCTCAGATGGTAAAGAATCTGGCTGCAATGCTGGAGACCTAGGTTTGATNTTTTATGTGGATTGGAGCTTCTAACATATATTGTTTTCCTTCTCTCTAAAGAACTTCAGATTTTTTTTCCCCTAAGGGACTTCTTTTAATATTTCTTGCAAGACAGGAATACTGGCAATTTTTTTTTTCCTCCTTAACATTTAAAGGATAATTTTGCAGAACGTGGATTTCCCTGGTGGCTCAGATGGTAAAGAATCTGGCTGCAATGCTGGAGACCTAGGTTTGATCCCTGGATTGGGAAGATTCCCAGTGGCTACCCACTCCTGTAGTCTTGCCTGGAGAATGCTATGGACAGAGGATCCTGGCAGGCTATAGTCCATGGGGTCACACAGAGTTGGACATGAATGAGTGACTAACATTTTTACTCCATTTTTTGCAAGGCACACAATTCTATGTTGGTAGTTTTTTTTTTTTTTTTTTTTTCTCCCCCCCCCCAACATTAAATATTTAACTTTATTCTCTTTTTAATTGCATGGCTTCTGAGGATATGCTGGATGTAATTCAAATCTTTATCCCTCTACAAGTAAAGGATTTTTCCTCATTTATTTATTTATTTATTTGTAGTATGAAAATTATATGCCTAGGTATATTTTTTTGGCAGTTTTTCTGTTTGGTTTTCTTTGTACTTCCTGGATCTTTGGCTTGGTGTCTGACATTAATTTGGGAAATTCTCATGTGTTATTATTTCAAATATTTCTTTTTTTTTTCTCTTTAACCTCCTTTTAGTATTCCTATTAGACACATATTGCTTCTTTTTTAGTCCCATAGGCTAAAATGCTGGAATATGCTATTCTAATTTTTTTCAGTCTTTATTATCTTTGCTTTGTAGCTTTAAAGTTTCAGTCCCTGGTTTGGGAAGATCCCCTGCAGGAGGAAATGACAACCCACTCCAGTGTTCTTGCCTGGAAAATTCCACGGACAGAGGAGCTTGGTGGGCTACAGTCCATGCGGTTGCAAAGAGTCAACATGACTGAGAACAATGCACAGAGAAATGATGCACTGGGTGAAAAGAAGTGCTGTACATCAGCCAATTGTGATGTGGTGACAATCCAGGAGAGGGGAAGCATCTACAGTCCAATGATTAGGTCACAGTCTTTCAGTGAGCTCTCATCCCTCTGTTCTGTGAAATTCACAAATGTTCTTGAGTTTCCTTTCTTTCTTGCCCCTCAAGTGGGAGAAGCCAGGTAGAGTGGGTGGGAATTGGGCATTTCTCCTTCCCCAGCCTAATGGCTCTGATATACTGCAGCAGGTTAGGCTCTGGTTAACTAGCTTCACCTGAGCACCAGCCTTGTTAAGGAAAACAGAATGCTCCATTGTCTTTCTTTCTTTTTTATTTTTTTATTTTTTTTATTTTTTTTAGTTTTAAAATCTTTAATTCTTACATGTGTTCCCAAACATGAACCCCCCTCCCACCTCCCTCCCCATAACATCTCTGTGGGTCATCCCCATGCACCAGCCCCAAGCATGCTGTATCCTGCGTCAGACATAGACTAGCGACTCGATTCTTACATGATAGTATACATGTTAGAATGCCATTCTCCCAAATCATCCCACCCTCTCCCTCTCTCTCTGAGTCCAAAAGTCCATTATACACAGCTGTGTCTTTTATCCTGTTTTGCATACAGGGTCGTCATTGCCATCTTCCTAAATTCCATATATATGTGTTAGTATACTGTATTGGTGTTTTTCTTTCTGGCTTACTTCACTCTGTATAATCGGCTCCAGTTTCATCCATCTCATCAGAACTGATTCAAATGAATTCTTTTT
>SJYO01049755.1:20836497-21179931 GCA_006410555.1 Capra ibex
TGTATAGGAATGCAAGGGATTTCTGTGTGTTGATTTTATATCCTGCAACTTTACTATATTCATTGATTAGCTCTAGTAATTTTCTGGTGGAGTCTTTAGGGTTTTCCATGTAGAGGATCAAGTCATCTGCAAACAGTGAGAGTTTTACTTCTTCTTTTCCAATTTGGATTCCTTTGATTTCTTTTTCTGCTCTGATGGCTGTGTCCAAAACTTCCAGAACTATGTTGAATAGTTGCGGTGAAAGTGGGCACCCTTGTGTTGTTCCTGACTTTAGGGGAAATGCTTTCAATTTTTCACCATTGAGGATAATGTTTGCTGTGGGTTTGTCATATATAGCTTTTATTATGTTGAGGTATGTTCCTTCTATTCCTGCTTTCTGGAGAGTTTTTATCATAAATGGATGTTGAATTTTGTCAAAGGCCTTCTCTGCATCTATTGAGATAATCATATGGTTTTTATTTTTCAATTTGTTAATGTGGTGACTTACATTGATTGATTTGCGGATATTGAAGAATCCTTGCATCCCTGGGATAAAGCCCACTTGGTCATGGTGTATGATCTTTTTAATGTGTTGTTGGATTCTGATTGCTAGAATTTTGTTGAGGATTTTTGCATCTATGTTCATCAGTGATATTGGCCTGTAGTTTTCCTTTTTTGTGACATCTTCGTCAGGTTTTGGTATTAGGGTGATGGTGGCTTCATAGAATGAGTTTGGAAGTTTACCTTCCTCTGCAATTTTCTGGAAGAGTTTGAGGAGGATAGGTGTTAGCTCTTCTCGAAATTTTTGGTAGAATTCAGCTGTGAAGCCGTCTGGACCTGGGCTTTTGTTTGCTGGAAGATTTCTGATTACCGTTTCAATTTCCGTGCTTGTGATGGGTCTGTTAAGATTTTCTATTTCTTCCTGGTTCAGTTTTGGAAAATTGTACTTTTCTAAGAATTTGTCCATTTCTTCCACGTTGTCCATTTTATTGGCATACAACTGCTGATAGTAGTCTCTTATGATCCTTTGTATTTCTGTGTTGTCTGTTGTGATCTCTCCATTTTCATTTCTAATTTTATTGATTTGATTTTTCTCTCTTTGCTTCTTGATGAGTCTGGCTAATGGTTTGTCAATTTTATTTATCCTTTCAAAGAACCAGCTTTTGGCTTTGTTGATTTTTGCTATGGTCTCTTTTGTTTCTTTTGCATTTATTTCTGCCCTAATTTTTAAGATTTCTTTCCTTCTACTAACTCTGGGGTTCTCCAACTCTTCCTTTTCTAGTTGCTTTAGTTGCAGAGTTAGGTTATTTATTTGACTTTTTTCTTGTTTCTTGAGGTATGCCTGTATTGCTATGAACTTTCCTCTTAGCACTGCTTTTATAGGTCCCACAGGTTTTGGGTTGTTGTGTTTTCATTTTCATTAGTTTCTATGCATATTTTGATTTCTTTTTTGATTTCTTCTGTGATTTGTTGGTTTATTCAGAAGTGTGTTGTTCAACCTCCATATGTTGGAATTTTTAATAGTTTTTCTCCTGTAATTGAGATCTAATCTTAATGCATTATGGTCAGAAAAGATGCTTGGAATGATTTCGATTTTTTTGAATTTATCAAGTTTAGATTTCTTTGGAAGGAATGATGCTAAAGCTGAAACTCCAGTACTTTGGCCACCTCATGCGAAGAGTTGTCTCAATGGAAAAGAGTTTGATGCTGGGAGGGATTAGGGGCAGGAGGAGAAGGGGACGACAGAGGATGAGAAGGCTGGATTGCATGACTGACTCGATGGACGTGAATCTGTTTGAACTCCGGGAGTTGGTGATGGACAGGGAGGCCTGGCGTGCTGCAATTCATGGGGTTGCAAAGAGTCAGACATGACTGAGTGACTGAACTGAACTGAAGAGGTTAATTAGGAAAGAGTACTTTGTATTTATACAAAGTATTTACATTAAAATATGCTTCAAAATCTGTAACTTTGATCAATCCTGTGCTAAACTCAAATTTTATTTTCTAAGGTACAATCATTAAATGAAATGCTACTTCAGTGAAAGGTCTTATAGCATCATTGATACAAGGTTTCTAGTTGTGAATAGTGTTTGCCGGGACAGTGATATAGAACATAACGTTATCTTCAGATGTCATATTAGTCCATTATTCTATGTTAACTCCTTAAAGTGGCCTAAAACTTCACTGCTTTTGGAAATATTCATTGGTTCATTTGAAACATAATTACTGAGCACAGACTGCTGGGCTCTGTGCTAGCTGTCAGAAAAGATTTAGTTACTTACCCCATAAACTTACAGGTAATTAAGTAAAAACAAATGGCAACCCACTCCAGTATTCTTGCCTGGAAAATCCTATGGACAGAGAAGCCTGGCGTGCTACAGTCCACGGGGTCACAAAGAGTCAGACAGGCCTGTGCAACTGAGCACACAAATCAAAACAGTAACATGGTATCATGATTTACGGATATTGCAGGGATCAATGAGAACATGTGGCAAGAGGGCTTAACGTTGCTTCAAGTTCATGGATGGTCTTCCACAAGAACTGTTTTTAAGGTGAGACAGAAATAATGAGGAAGGATAAACCAAATAAAGGAGATGATGAAGAGTATTGGCAGTAGAAGGAACAACATTTACAAAGGTCCACAGGCAAGAGAGAGTCAGGTTTCTATAAAGAAGTGAAATAGAGGCAAGAAATAAGGGCAAAGCACAAAGGCGTAATCAGCTGTGTCAAGGAGTTCAGGATAGAGAGGACAATTGAGGTATTGTAAAGCAGGAAACTTAGAGCATTAGATTATTATTTTTAGAAAGTTACTCTCTTTGCCCTGTGAGGAATAGATTGGAGGAGAGTAAGAACCTGGAACAGGGACGATGGCCACCTAATCTTGAGTGGTAAAAGTGCGGATGAAGAAAATAGACTTTGAGAGGTTTGTGAAAGACAGAACTGATATAGTTCTTTGTGCACTTGGACACAGAAAAAAATCATCAAGGTTTTCGGCTTGTGCAACTGAATGGATGAGGGATTCATTCTGAGAGAGCAAAATGGGGAAGATTCACAACTTTGAGAAAAAAAGTCATGAAGTCAGTTTTGAACAGGTTGAAATAGAAGTGTAAGAAATTTAGAGGCTTCCCTGGTGGTCCAGTGATTAAGAATCTACCTTGCAATGTGGGGACACCAGGTCGATCCTACATGCTGCAGGGCAACTAAGCTCACACACTACAGCTGAATCCCATGCACCCTAGAGTCCACGCTCCACAAGAGAAACCACTTCAATGAGAAGCCTATGTACTAAAACTAGAGAGCAGCTCCCACTCTAGAGAAAGCCTGTGCACAGCAATGACAACTCAGCACAGCCAAAATGAATAAACACACACACACACACACACACACACACACACACATATATACAAGAGAGATGTAAAAAGTTTAGCTGAAAATATTCAGTGGGCAGTTGGATAAATAGCAAACTTAGGTGAAAGGTATGGGTTAAATATTAGGTTTGGAAATCATTATTTATTCAGTCCTTAATTTAAAAAGATGTTTTCTAATTATCTACTATGGTTCAGCATCAGCACATAATGGTAACTGAAGCTATGAAAGTAGACAACCTGGCACAGAGAACGGTGCCACGTGAGATGGACAAAGAACATAGAATCTCACAAACACCATATTTGATGAATTGAAAAAGAGAAGATCATGTTCCTAGATACAGAAGCAACAACTAAAAATGTATAAAAGAAAGCAAAACAAAATTCAAGAGAGTATTAGGTAGAATGGAGGGGAAAGATATCTTAATAGTGAGGGGGGAATGGACACGGCAGAATGTTGCTAACAAAATAAGGAAGATGAGCAATGCAATGGATTTAATGGCATGTTCCTCAGTGATCATTATAAGAGTGACTCAAATAGAGCATTGGACTCTGAAGCAACATCACAGGGAATTGGGAACAGAGGGTGAGAACTAGAGGGAAAATGCCAAGGGTTTATTATTTTAAGATGAGATAAAAATGGACAAGCTGATGCCAATATATAGATGCTCTAATATAATTCTCGTAAATGTATAACCAGACGATACAGTAAATGTTCCATGAAGATTTTAAAGGTATCAGCTCATTTCAGATTGCCTATGCAATCTGGAACATGGATGATCTTCAAATCTTTGCTAATTCCAGCAATAACTGGATAGAGTGGATTGGTTATCCTCAAATTTTAAAAGTTGATCATAAAATAATAGCACACTAGCCAGAATGTAAGCAGTATTTTGACTGCTAATATTTTTAAAACACTGAAAAAATACATTTCAAATTTTCTCATTGATTTACTGACCTATTTAACACCTGACATCTATTAAGTAATTTTTTTAATTTTCTGAAAAGTTATCAAGTTAAATTGAAAATTTTACTTCTTATTGAGAATTATATTTCTATCTAAGTTCAGTTTTAATGAATCATGTGTTGGCTGTTTTTTCCATGACTGATATATGTATCTCAAGTTTCTCAAGGAAAACCCTATGACTCAACTGGAGACCAGCAAGTTATTTTTATGAAATATCAGTTCAGTTCAGTTCAGTTTAGTTGCTTAGTAGCGTCCTACTCTTTGTGACCCATGGACTGCAGCACACCACACCTCCCTGTCCTTCACCATTTCCCTGAATTTGCTCGGACTCATGACCACTGAGTCAGTGATGCCATGCAATCATCTCATCCTCTGTCATTCCCATCTCCTCCTGCCTTCTGTTTTTCCCAGCATCAGGATATTTTCTAGTGAGTCAGCTCTTCGCATCAGGTGGCCACAGTTTTGGAACTTCAGCTTCAACCATCAGTCCTTCCAATGAATATTCAGGACTGATTTCCTTTAGGATTGACTGGTTTGATAACCTCATTGTCCCAGGGACTCTCTGGAATCTTTTCTAACATCAGAGTTCAAAAGCATCAATTATTTGGTGGTGCTCAGCTTTCTTTATGGTCCAACTCTCACATCCACACATGAAATATAGTCTCCGTAATGTTCCGTGAAGTTTAATTATGTTCCGTGGGATACACACTGACTCAGCAGTAAAAGGCTATCTACTTGCCCAGAAACAATTTTCTTCTCAAACAGAGTAGCTGGTCAAAGTGCTCCCAATACAAAATGGTCACAATTGAAGTACTCCGGTAGATACTGTTGACTGTCTGTAGAATAGTATTCTTCTTCCTTGCTGACAGAGAACAATTTTGTTCAACTGAGTGAGAGCTGTGTACATCAGAGAAGGATAAGTCCCTTGCCGGAGCCAGACAACTAATCTTGATTTTTTCAAAGCCAAATCATAGTAAGTCTTTTGCTATTATCCAGTGAATGGCTTAAGAATGGATGTGATTGAAATTTGGTCAACAGGAGAGAATGGAGAGTCTGCTGGAAAGCTTGTGAAAAGACCTTAGTCATTATAAAAGTACATAACATAGAAATATTCCATTCCATACACTGCTGAGAAATACTGTTATGCCTAGAGATTTTATAGCTATCTCAAGACCATAAGAGAGGAAGTCCAAGAACTAAGCTAATATGCTAAGTATTGCAGGACAGAGATGGAAAAAACCTGGGTCAGGAATGATACAACTGAACTTTTGCAATAAACAATGCTTAAACCATCTTACTCAAAGATTCAATGTTATGTGGAGCAACATATTTTTCTTACTGCTTATGCAGTCATAAATTGGTTTTCTGTTACTTGCAGGTGAAAAATGGAGAAAGAAATGGCAACCCACTTTGGTATTCTTGCCTGGAGAATCCCAGGCACGGAGGAGCCTGGTGGGCTGCCGTCTGTGGGGTCACATAGAGTCGGATACGACTGAAGCGACTTAGCAGAAGCAGCAGCAGCAGCAGCAGGTGAAAAAAATTAATGGTAAGTATCTTTCTTTATGGCTTCCCTGATGGCTCAGCAGGTAAACAATCCACATGCAATGCAGGAGACACAGGGGATATGGGTTCAATCTCTGGGTCAGGAAGATACCCGGGAGGAGGAAATGGCAACCCACTCCAGTATTCTTGCCTGGAAAATTCCATGGACAGAGGACCTTAGTGGGCTACAGTCCACAGGGTCACAAAGGATCGGACTCAACTGAGTGACTGAACAGGCACATTTTTCTTTTAAAATTCAGCCATGCAAATCAAAAGCACTGGCTGAAATTCTAGAAATTACGTGTGTCCTGTCATTTCTGAAAAGATTGGCTTCAAATATACAATGAAAAGAAGAAAAAATTAAATATTCTTACTTGAATGCCAGCTCCCTCTGGCACTGTTATCTTCCACACACAATTCAGATTGTTGTCATAAGGCTCAGGGTATCCAGGAGACAAAATAGTCCCTTTGCGCTTAGTTAAAATTCCACCACAGGGTACTGAAAGTAAAGCAATCCATGAGAGGAAGTTAATTCTAATGCAAAGGATTAAAATAAGCAAAAAGGTCATCAATAACATAGACAGATATTAGACTTGCAAACATAATCAAATCATATTATGCTTTAAAACTCAAAAGAACCATGAAAATTGTCTTCCTATAGCAGAAAAAGTTCCCATAGCACAAAAAAAAGAATTAGACAACATAAACGGATAACTTGGAGATAGCATATCTAAAGTCATTCTATAATTAACTCAATAATAGCATATTATTTACATATTACTAAAATGTTCATTGAGACAAGTTAAAAATTGTTCATATGTACATAAAGAATTTTTGAATAATTATTTTATATTATTTTCTCTTCATATATCTTTTGAGTAGTAATAAAATCCCTTTCAGAGTAATAATGATGATGATTACAATTATGTTATGGTTATAACATTTATATAGAGCCTATATACCAGTAGTCTTCTAAACATTTTTACATATTTTACCTTATTAAAGCTTCCCAACAATCCAACAATATATGAATAAGTATCCTCCTAATTTTACAGCTGAGGAAATGGAAGCAGTAACAGTTTAAATAACTTTCTCAAGATCACATAGCTAGTCAGAGATGAAGTGGAGTTTGAACACTGGTAGTTTGGCTCCACATTCATGTTGTTCAGTGTAAAGAAAATACTCAATATGGCAACAGTCTGGTTACCACCAATACAACTACTACAGGAAAGAATACGTATGGAGACTTGCTCTGAAGACAGTAAAGACTCTTAACACTTTTTACAGGTACCAATCTTAAAGCAAAATTCTTACACTGCTGGTAGTATCAGATTGACTCTGGGAATGACCAAACTTACAGTTTTAAATACTGTGTGATGTTGGACATGTCCTTGAATTCTCTGAAACTCAGATGCTTTATTAAAAGATAATGCAATTTTTCCAAGGGGCTTTTGTGGAAAGTAAATAGATATTATAATCTACATAAAGGGGCTTCTCTGGGGCCCAGTGGTAAAGAATCCATCTGCCAACGCAAGAGCAACAGGTTCAAAGCCTGGGTCGGGAATAGCCCCTGGAGAAGGAAAGGGCAACTCATTCCAGTATTCTTGCCTGAGAAATCCCATGGACAGAGGAGTCTCAAAAGATTCAGTTACGACTTAGCAACTAAACAATAACAATGCACATAAAGAAGCTTACACACTGCTCGAAACATAATAAGAAGTCAGTAAATTATATTTTCTTCTGCTACAACTATTGTTATTTTATGTTCTAATGGCACTATGATCCTTGGACATGTGTCCTAATCTGGCTCTAATGATGAAATATCAGAATATATTTTTGTAATAATTTTAAAGGTAATTATACAACTTTGTGTCACTTCTGAAACTGAATGCAAAAAATCTAGGGTAATTACTTAAAAGAATGCTACAAACTTTTTACATTTTCAAACTTTTAAATCAGTGTGATAAAGTATTTTTAAAGAAAATTTTAGCTCATCCTCCTTCTGATCCTTTCAATTCAAATGTTATCTCTCTGTGACCTACACCATCTTCTCATCTCTTATAAACCACCGCTCTTCTGTAATGGCATCTATTACCATGCCATCTATACACTATGACTCGTGTTAGTCGCTCAGTAGTGTTTAACGCTTTGCAACCCCATGGACTGTAGCCTGCGAGGCTCCTCTGTCTGTGGGGATTCTCCAGGCAAGAAAACTAGAGTGGGTAGCCATTTCCTTTCCCATGGGATCTTCTCAGCCCAGGGATCGAACCCAGGTTTCTGGCATTGCAGGCAGATTCTTTACTGTCTGAGGCACCAGGGAAGCCATATACTATGATTACTAAACATTTATCTCTAGCCATAACTTCTACCCAGAGTTCTATAATAATATGTCAACTCAATATCTCAAAATTCACATGTCCAAATCAAGATTTTTGAAATTCTCCCTGATCTATACTATTTGCCCTCTCAGTAAATGTTACTGCCTAATTCTTAAGCCAAAAATCTAGAACTCAATTCATCTTTCTTTTCAAATTCACATGTGCATCTATATTCAGCCTATCAACGAACTATGTCAATTCTATTTTAAAAATATATCCAGAAGTTTACCAGTTCTCATCACTGATCATGATCTGCCAATCTCAATCAACATTAAATTTCCCCTCCACTTCCGCAATAGGCTTCTATTCAGTTATAGGCTTCTATTCAGTCTTACTGCTTCTATACCACCCCCATCCCTTACATTAGCCACAGTGATTTTCCAGAAACTGAGATCGCATCTTCTATAGCTCAGTGAATTTTCAGGGCTTAGAAAAATTCTAACTGTTCTAGCTTTTGAGGCACCCTATGACTTGGCCTCTGCTCTGCCTCTCCCAATTCTTCTGTCATTTTTGCCATCATTCACTCTGTTCTTGACACCTGAGATTATTGTTGTGGCTTGCTTACCTCTTTGACTTTCATATATCCCACCCCTCTTCATTCACCTCATTTGGATTTAAAACAGCAGCATGCTCTGGAGGTCTTCCTCTAACCTCCAGCCTCTGCTCTCTTTTGCTCCATAGCATTTACCATTATCTGAAACAAAAGTAAACTCCCTAAGGGCAGAGACTTTATCCTCTTACTCAAAGCTATGTGGCCAGTGCCTAGAATAGTGCCTGGCACTTTGTTGTTATTGTTCAGACTCTAAGTCGTGTCAGACTCTTTGCAACTCTGTGGACTGCAGCATGCCAAGCTTCCCTGTCCTTTGTTATCTCCCGGAGTATGCTCAAACTCATGCCATTTGAGTCAATGATGCTATCCAATCATCTCATCCTCTTTGTCCCTTTCTCCTCCTGTCTCCCATCTTTCCCAGGATCAGGGTCTTTTCCAATGAGTCGACTCTTCACATCAGGTGACCAAAGTATTGGAGCTTCAGTTGTTCCAATGAATATTCAGGGTTAATTTCCTTTAGGATTCACTGGTTTGATCTCCTGGCTATCCAAGGGACTCTCAAGAGTCTTCTCCAGCAGTACAGTTTGAAAGCATCAATTCTTTGGTGCTCATTCTTTTTTGTGGTCTATTGCTCTCATCCATACATGACTACTGCAAAAACCATACCTCTGAGTATACAGACTTTGTCTCTGCTTTTTAATACACTGTCTAGGTTTGTCATAGCTTTCCTTCCAAGGAGGAAGCGTCTTTTAATTTCATGGCTGCAGTCATCATCCATGGTGATTTTGGAGCCCAAGAAAATAAAGTCTGTGACTGTTTCCACATTTTTCCCAAGTTTTAGCCATGAAGTGATGGGACCAGATGTCATGATTTTAGTTTTTTGAATGTTAAATTTAAAGCCAGCTTTTTCACTCTCCTCTTTCACTCTCATCAGAAGTCTCTTTAGCTCCTCTTCCTTTTCTGCCACTAGAATGGTATATTCTGTATGTTTAGGCTTCTTTGGTGGCTCAGACAGTAAAGAATCCACCTGCAATGCAGGAGACCTGGGTTTGATCCCTGGGTTGGTAAGATTGTATATTTTGTTTGTATATTACTTATCCTAATATTTCTTTTGTATTTTAAAGAGTATGTATTGTATATTTTTAATATCTTCTAATCAGTATTATTCAATATAACATATAGATTAAGAAAACAGATTTTAGAATCAAGCAGCTTGGGTACAAATATTAATTCTTTTTTTTGTCTCTAAACCATAGGGATTTCACTATCTGTAAAAGAGAGAATATTCTTATCTACCTCTTGGTGTTGGTATCAATATTAAGTGAGATAATGCTTAATAGCACTTCATACAAATACTAGTCAGTGCTATTCATTATTATATTTAATAACTTTTTCATGAGTGAATGAATGAGTGAATCAATGAATGAAGATTTAGATACTATATGTATTTCTTCATCTGTTTCTTTCCACTGAAAAAAGACAGTGCGGACAAGCGTTGCCATGGATCCAATACAAGTAAAAACAGTTCTTTCTGGGTCTCCAAAGGACTTGAAAAAAACAAAGCTCGATAAGAGTGATGGGATAAGCAGCTAATTAAACACTTCTGCCAAAGGGAGGTAAGTGGCATGTTCAGGAGCTTTTCAAAAGATACCTCCCACTAACAGAAATACTTATGCCTAAGGCCATATATTGTCAGAGCTATTAGTGGCTACAGGGGCTTATTCAAATCACAGAATCTCAGAGAGAAGAGAGTTTTGGGTTTTCAGAAACTGAAAATTTTGAGAAATCTGGAGTGTAATAAGGTCAAACTTGGAAGATAAAGTTCAGTCTTCAGCAAGTTTATCAAGTTTACCTCTGTTCAAAGTTCAGCCTTCTTACAAAAACATTATTGTGCTTTATAATTTACCTAAGAACTACCAGATGAGACAGATTTGCACAAGAATATTAAATATTGTTTTCTTATACAGGTTAGTTAAATTTGTGAATTACCTAATTCAGTATCTGACCATTTTAACTATAAGTACAATTTGCATATCATGGCTAATGGGGCTGCTTTCAAGACAACCGTTTAATTTCAATATGTCAACTTTTTCTAAAAAATTAATGAACATTTTATTTTGTTCTACTATGACAGAAAAAAATAAAAGTGTTGATAGCAGTAATAAGAACTGTGAAAGTCAAACAATTATATTTGAGATGGGAATCACTAGAAATGTAGGTCACTGCTTTTATTGGGTTTCAATTGTTGGATGCTCACTTGGCCTAAGCTATCACCTGAGTATTCATTGAACCAGTGAAGGGAAGGGAAATAGAATCATTTGTATAATACTCTGTAATAGATTAACAATGATTATATTTAAACTGTAAAATATAGATAGTTTGTTCTTTCTCAGAATAAAATTACCTATACACTAGGAAAATCTACTGTGCATGTTTTACCTATGCCTCTTTCTACGGATTCTCAAGTGTCTTGTAGTTTCAAGATGGCTTGTAAAGGTCTAAGCAAGTGAACTGAGCAAGAATATCACCATGCAGTGCAAGCCTGAAGTTGAAAAAGCATGGGTCCTGGACTTGGGAAGTTGGTCAGTTGTTCTATCTCTATAAAAATTTATGAAATTATAAAACTTACCTGCTAAAATCCATTCACTGAACAAATGTTTACTGAAAACCTCATGTATGCCACGCCCTCTTTTTGATGAGCAAAAAACAGAATATACTGACAGGAAGAGGAGGGCAAGAAAGATTAGGGAAGCATCCTGCTACTGCTGCTAAGTCACTTCAGTTGTGTCCGACTCTGTGCAACCCCATAGACGGCAGCCCACCAGGCTCCTCTGTCCCTGGGATTCTCCAGGCAAGAATACTGGAGTGGGTTACCATTTCCTTCTCCAATGCATGAAAGTGAAACGTGAAAGTGAAGTCGCTCAGTTGTGCCCGACTCTTAGCAACCCCATGGACTGCAGCCTACCAGGCTCCTCCGCCCATGGGATTTTCCAGGCAAGAGTACTGGAGTGGGTTGCTATTGCCTTCTCCAGAGAAGCATCCTAACTATATATAATCTGGTGAATGGTTGCTGCTTAAAAACAAACAAACAGAATAAAGATAAAAAGAACAAATAAAGGATGAGTAGAAGAAAATTACTTTAGATAAGATGGTCAAGGAAGATATTCAGGTGAAAACTGGAATGAAACAATGCAGTAAGCCCAAAAGGTATCTTGGGGATGATTTTCCAAGGAGAAAAAAATAGAAAGTCCAAAGACTTTGAAGCAGTTAGAATTTTATCCAGATAATAGAAACTGAAGTGAAGTCGCTCAGTCATGTCCAACTCTTTGCGACCCCATGGACAGTAGCCAACTAGGCTCCTCTGTCCATGGGATTTTCCAGGCAAGAATACTAGAGTGGGTTGATGAACACAAATTACAGATAATTCTTTAATATCAACCTAAGATAACTCTGTATTTGACTCATATTTGAATTAAGACATCAAGCCTTCTCTTTTTCTGAATTTTTGAATACTTAAAGACATAATCATTTTTTTGTCATAGCATTTAAAACAAAATATTTATAGCTAAAAATAGAAATGCAAAGTATATTTTCATTTATGTAAAGACTAGCAGCGGGATCAAATGGTAAAACCTAAAGTGAGCTATCATCCAACTGTCATTTAGAATTTAGTTCTTGTCTCATACAAATCCCATATGCCCTTCTGTTATATATTCAGTTTTCTGGATTTATACATGTTCTACAAAGTATACATTACTTTTTAAGTGACATAAAGTAAAATGCCCTTTTCGTGTGATCTTGTCAGGAAACAGAAGCCATCTGATAAAATTTTCTGTCTTTAAGTATGCACTTTCAAACCAGTGCAACATAAAAGGTAGTGCGTTTTATGTTTAAAGACCCACCATAGATGCACTCACATGTTTGTCAAAAAGACCAGGTATTTAGAGAGAAATGGACTTTTGACAGAGAGTGTGTAAAGGATCCTGAGTCCCTCATCTTTTTGCCTTAAAAGTAAAAAGTGAGGCTGAATCCATCTAGGCTAGGGATGACAGTCTGTTAACATTTACTCCTGATGTTTCATGTCAGCCACGACAAGGTCTCAAAGTCTTTCAAAGGCTTTAATGCTTGGTAGAAGCTTCTGCACTTGCGGAAATGAATTTATAGTCAAATGGCTTGATCATCTTGTTCTTTACATGGATTCTTATTTCTTATGGCAAAAACACCAGGATTAATCAACTGACACATCTGACATATGGAAAAGCTTTGCAATAATCATGTAGAATAGGGGTTTTCTTCTGTTTTAAACAAAAATGTTTACAGTGTACAGTTCTTTTTCTCTGTTTTCCATCACACAGAATATCTTATTTTTTTCTTATTTCCCTTTCCTCTTCCTAAACTATTGTTACATGTTTTTTTTTTTTCCTTCCTTCTTTAATGTCAGCACATTTCTCCTTTTTATCTCTTTCCTCTTTCTAATAATATCATCATACCTTCATGGACAAAATAAAATATAATATTTTGGATAATGTAATGTTCAAACTTTGATTAAACATATATTTTTCAACCAATTAGAATAATGGTAATCATTATTTTAATTTCAAGTTTATTTTTATTTTAGACCTTTAGACAAACACTGAAACCAAACCAAATCATGAATATATACCTATTGTTATAAGTCTGCTCCTTTTAAATTAACTGCCTTAAATTTATAAATTGATGGAAAGAAATTTCACAACCCCTAAATAGAATGTTCTTGCCTGGAGAATCCCAGGGACGGGGAAGCCCGTCTATGGGGTCGCACAGAGTCGGACACGACTGAAGTGACTTAGCAAATAGAATATTCTAATAATCACTATTATCCTCAAGAAAATTGTCATTATATTTCCCTCACTGTCATTATATTTCCTTTCTGAAAATTTTTAACTGAGAAAAAATAAATCTTGCCTTTAAGGAACTAAATTATCAGAATTAGAAAAACTAATAGAAGCCCATGCTTTTAGACCTTGCGAAGATGCAAAAATCTTCAGCAGAAGATAATCTTTACATATAATAACTTTAAAGTGTTATTAAAACTACATATCAACAGATTAAAATCAATAATATCAAATCCTTTATGAATACTACATAGAAGTTCTTTATTTGAGATCCAATACTTTTAGAATTGAAGTTGTATGTTCTGATTTTATGGTGGAGAATTTGGAAAGCACAAAAACAACTTAATTTTTGAGTACTTATGTGAGTCCAAGAACTTAGCCAAGGCTTTAAAATATGTAATAGCCACAAATAATCTATAACTTCCCTGTTTGGTTGATATGGGAATTGAGAATCAGAGATTATGCAAAAATTTTCAGGCTCATGTAGTAATTCACCACAATTTAGTGTCAAAGTCAAAGCCTATTACTACCCAAGACTCAGCTGACCCTTATACTGAGAATCTACCACAGCTCCCAGTTATGAAGACTTTGTTCAGTTTTTTATGATTTCTTACAGATTTTTCCATTAATTAGGATACTGTTGTGCATATGTTGGTTCTTCGAACACTCTAAATGGACAAATGAATGTTTTCAATAATATTTAAAGATTAATGAACTAGTTTATGCTTTTCCATAAGTCTCTTTATCAATCTATTTTTATAATTGTCTTGAGGGAATTTTCATAATATATATGAAATGAAAGGAAGATAGCTACTCATTCATTATCTTCCATTGTATGGTATTAATATTTTCTATTACTATGTACATAAAGAAACTAAAAGTGACAGAGAAATGATATAAATAATTACTGAGAAAAGTGAGGCAGAAATAATGATTGATTCCTGATATTTGGAAAGCAATATTTAAAAATCCACTCTAAGGCTAAAGAGATTTATTATCTTTTGTCTTTCTTCAATTATTAAACTGAATTGGAGCAACGTAATTTCTGATTTATGCATATTGTATGACTAATTTTGGCCTAGACATAAAGGAACTTTTCTCTCAGCTTATAATCTGTTAGGATAATTAATTTATTCACATTTTATAAGGCTATGAACTCAACATATAGTGTGGTCATAAGGAAGAGCATTATCTATTTTCTCTTATGAGAGTATAAAAGTATATAAAGATCTTTTTGTTCCATTAACCATAGCTCTATGCTAGGTGCAAAAGAGGAGAAACATCAAGTGCAAATGATTTCTTCTCCTTTGCTTGCTGATTGTCAAAAATATACTTTAATAGGTTAAGAAATTCCATGTTATAAAAAAGATATAGAATTTGAATTAGGAAATTAGCTTATCAGTCAAAACAAAAGGAAAACACTCTTCTATCATGCACATTGAAGTATGGAATCAGAAAATATTTTTAAATCCTGCTCCTATGTTACTAGGCTGTGTCATTTTTAAAGAAAACTGTTTACCTCTCTAAGACTCAGTTTATTCATCTGTAAATTCTGAGAGTAACTTCTCCATAGGTTTGCTGTAAGAAGTTGATTAAATATGTGTTTACTGATAAATTACTCAGAATGAAACCTGGCAAATGGGAAGTGTTAAATCATAGTCATACTAGAAACTGGTTATTTAGTTGAAAGAGAAGAAAGTTGAGGAGTCATTTACAGCTTTTCAGTGTTTAAAAATACTTTTTGTATGTGGTTTTCAACAAATAAAAGAAAAATAAAAGAACAGTTCCCATTCCATTTACTGTAGAAGGAAGAATCAGATTTTTTGTTGTAAGAAAAATACTCTGTGAAATATGCAAGAAATATTTGTTTGAGGGAGTGGTGATATCAAGTTCCTATAGAGACCTAGATCCCACATTTTTGTTTATGATAGGCCCAATTTGTACCATTCTGTTTTATTTTTTTTATTTATGATGGTCCTAATTTGCACATTTTCCAAGCACAGTTATTAATGATGTTCTTATTTGAATGGTAAAAGATTTAAAGCAGTTTTGTCCTATACACAGTATGTGTTAGACAAATGCATATCACCAAACTTTATCTTTACTTCTTCCTCAGTAGAAATGAATAACTTCCATATCATTTCAATTAAAATGTGTTTAAAATACATTATTCTGATTAAGTATGAACTAACATTATATTAATCTCTCTTAAAATATGGTAAAATATGTTTTTAAATGTGAAAAATAAAAGCTACTTACAATTTCTTTTCAGGTATGGCAGGATGTGTTATTAAAAATAGATTTTATATATTTATAAATGTACATGCTATATTGTTTATATGTACACTCCTGTATTCTCTATCACAAAGTAGAGAATTGAGATTATTAAAATAAAAACAAAATTTTACTTATCTTTTATTTAAAAAAACCTTCCTCTCATTTTCCAAACTCATGCTAATAAAATTTTAATGAGGAAGAACTCATTAGAACTATTTCTTAACCTGAGATTAAGCTTTACTACTATTCTTTCAGTTTTACAATATGTAATTTAAAAACTTAATTTCCAGACATGCTCTTAGAACAGAGAAGAAAGCAACTTCACTACAGTCTACATTTTCCACATCCATGAAATTCTACAGGATCCAAAAGTCATTGTAATGATCCTGAAATATGATAAGATTCTAAACTATTGATATTTGTATTGTTTAGAAAATGTTTTAACTGCTTCAAATAACTTAGCAGAGCTAAGTTTATAAAGCTTGCATTTGTTTGCCAACATAAACTCTATATGTGTGTTGTGTGCTCAGTCCTCAGTCATGTCTGATTCTTTGTAACTCCATGGACTGTAGTCTGCCAGGCATATCTGTCCATGGGATTTTAAAGGTGGGAATAGGAGAGTGGGTTGCCATTTCCTTCTCCAGATTATCTTCCTGACCCAGGGTTCAAATCCACATCTCTTATGTCTCCTGAATTGGCAGGTGGTTCTTTACCACTAGCGCCACCTCAGAAACCCTGGATATAACATTACAAAAATAGTTTCAAATAATGAGATTTGACTAATCCTATTGCCATCTACCCATTTAAAGTGTTTCCACTTTTATCTGTGAAAGACTGGGAAAATTTTTTATTTTATATTTTATACATATAACTTAAATGGGTCTTCTCTGGTGGCTCAGTGGAAAAGAATCTGCCTACAGTGTAATGAGATGAAGGTTCGATCCGTGAGAAAATCACAGGGAAAATTCCCTGGAGGAGAGCATGGCAACCCACTCCAGTGTTCTTGCTTGGAGAGCTTCCTGGACAGAGAAGCCTGGTGGGCTAAAGTCCATGGGATCTCAAAGAGTCAGTACAACTTGAGTGACTAAGCATGTAACTAATAGAGAAAAGGAAACAAAAAATGTATTAATGTGTATTTTCTAATTTCTTTGCTGATAAAACATATGCAGAAAAATCAATCTCTGTGACCTTTAAAAGATAGGTAAATTCCTTATATATTGGCATAGACATCTTTGCATAAATTTTAAAAATGAAAAGTGTTTATTTTAAAGGATGGTGGTATCTAATAATTCCATATTAATAGCATTCCAATTCTGTGTTACTGGAAATAATACATATGTATATTTTCATTGATTGCATCACACCTCAATTGCATCAAATAGCCACTGTGATTTCCATACTTAGATACATCATAACAAATAAAGTATTAAATATTGACAGATGTAAGATAACTAATTTTGGTATACAATACGTACAACACGAAGCATACAAATTTATAAACTTACCAATACAGGTAGGTAAGGAATCATTCCATTGGGCCAAAGAATTTGGCACTGTATCACACCTAATTGCAATGGATCCATGGAGAATATATCCTGGGTTACATTCAAAAAGAACCAATGAACCAACTGCAAATTCATTGCCAATCCTTCTTCCAAACCTTGGTTCAGGTACAGAACTGCATTGTGTGGAACTTGTTCTAGGAACAGCTGTGTACAAATAATTGTGGATTTTAATTTCATGTTTGGTAGAGAAATACAGGTTTCAAAACGTGACTATACAAACAGATTTCAAAGAAATCTTCACTAACTCGAACTTTAGCTAACAATTTGAACATATTTATAAAAGTTTAAAATTTCATACATGATGAAATGAATAAATTCAAAATGAATAAATATTGCTATTGTCATTAAGATTTTTCCTTTAAAAACATTTTATTTTGGATTCTTTAAACAACATCAGTTACTTTCTGTTTTTTGTTTTACCATACTTTTATCAATATAACAATGTAGCATGAGCAAAGATATTTCAATTTAAGGAATGGTAACAGGTACATTTTTTTTTTTCTTTTTAAATTGGAATGCCAAGCATACAAAAAGCAGACGTCAGGTTATGTAAAGCAATGTCAATTTTTTAACACTATTTGCTCCCTAAAAACACAGATTTTAAAAAAGCAAAAACAACACTTGATTAATTTTACAACATATTCATAAACTTAGTTGTTCAAAACATGTTTGTTATTGATGAAGACAATAACTATGTTCAGGCTAAGCAGAATAGAAGTCAGACAGATTAACAACAATAGAAACTTTGTTTTAATAATCATACAATATCAAATTTGAAATTCCTTTTAGGTATGTTCTTCAATTGTGCTTTTTTAAAGATAGAATGATAACAGGATGTTTTTTCTTTTTAAAACACATACAGATGGGATTAAGGAGTTTGACAATAGTCCAAAAAATGATAAGATGAATTCCAAATAGATTCCTCTTATGTCACTTCAGTGAAAATAATTTCATTTGTTAGAGTGCCTTTTAAAAATCATAATACCACGCATTGTTACAGAGGGACTATTATTAAGAATGAAATAGTATAATATTATAGTCAATATTATAATTAGAATAAAAGGGTCTAATAATATCAAATCACAAGTGTTTATAAATTTATTTGCAATAAAGTTCAAGATACATTTGAGAATAACTACATTGATCATATATAATTCAAACAAAATATTCAGATGATAGCTCTTAATTTAGTTTTATACAATGTGGAAGTTTGTCTATTATAAGTGACAAAAAAACTATGTAAACTGACTTTTAATTGCACGAAAATATTTAATAATCACAAAGAAAGTTTGAATTCTCCTAAGAGAATGAGAAACTACAATTTTAGAATGGAGTAATGATTTCCTTGGCATGTCTAAGTACATCAGCACAAAAAGTTTGTACATTCTTAGAGTGCTAGACTATAAGGAAATAGAATATGTAGAGTGAAGCATTGTCAAAAAAAAAAAAAAGATGTTTTAAAAACAGTATGTTAAAAACAAGGAAGAGCATGCAGTTTGCTTGAGAATGATGATGGAAGCAATAGAGTTTTTTTGACTTCGGAAAAGTAATAATGCTTTAATAATGGGGAAGGGAAAAAGGCAAAACAATTTTTTTTTAAAGCACACAACTTTTATCTGTCCTAAATGGTTATGAGGCTCTCATAATTCAACAATTCTGAACATAGCATGGAAACTGATTACATTCCTTAGTGTGTTTCTATGCTACAGGGTCACTTACCTTGATAAACAAAGTGAAATCCCTTAGCTGTTATTGGTCCAACTGAAGTAAATCGAATTGTGATCTGATTACCTGAACTCAGTGGAAGTGATTCTCCTACTCAACAAAACAAACACTAAGATATCATAAATAATTTCATTCAGTAAACCTAACAAATTATACTAATTTACACTGTCATTTGAAAACATCAATCTATTCTCTATTAAATTACTTTAATATATTCTACCACTGACAATATATTATTTTGGGTTCAGCTTCAATTGCAACCTTTTCTTTTTTTTTTACTGGAAGGCTTTTATTACATTTTGATAATATTGCCTCATTCTGTAAAGAATCTTTAAATACTACATCAAACACCATGGACAAAGTGACTAAATACTATATTTACTTGATTACAATCCCAGAAAATGGTTATATTTTTATCAAGAGTCTGAATTACTGTTGCGTTTCTATTCTTTTTTAAAAAAGTAATGACTTTATGTTCAGTTTACTTTATTTCTAATATGGATGATATAAATCTCAACTTTCACTACATTACCAATCAAAGTCAGTCATTTATCAATAACTGATGCATGGCAGTTCTAGTAAAGGATACCTGAATGGGATCCTGAGAGGGAAGATAACAGAGAAGATTGCTGAGTTGGCCCATCATACACCTCAACAACATCGTGGAGTGATGTCTGGAAAAATACAAACTGGCCAAACACCACTGATCAACAGGAACCAGGAGAAGCAAACAAATCACCAATCATCCAAAAATGAAAACAAAAAACAAACAAACAAAAAAAATAGAAAGAGGAGGAGAGAGAGAACAAAGTATTACAATATAATAGTCATCTTTTTTTTTTTTTCTATCTTTAAAAGAGGATGTGTGCCAATTGGTTGATATGCCTAACACATGTACTTCAGGTCATAAAAGTAATGAACATGACCTAAATGCAATAAAATTTTAAGAAGACTGCTTTTAAAGTAAATTAAATGGGTATAACATTTAATTTAGCTCAGAAATCATAAGGTTGGTGATTAATAATGTATAATAACTACTTTTTAATTTTTCCATTGGTAGTTTGATTGTTTTCACTTTGCGACTCTCTTCTCTTTTTCTAATTTTTTTTTCCTCTTTTAGATGACATAGACCAAGTTTTAGTTCAGGGGATTCAGTTTAGATTGCTTTTAAAATGCTATTCCATCATAAGTAATAATGTTTAGAAAAATATAGCAAGAAAAGTATAGCACTGTACTTCTAAGGTACAGTGTTTAATCCACATTCTAAATTGAAAATGATCCCTAAAAATTTATTGTTATTCTTCTGCCAAAATAAGGACATATTTTTTATTATTTCTTGGCAATTAAGATATTTTAATAAAGATATACAATTTTACAAGATTATTGCTTTTTTGTGGTAAGTACAGATCTGACACACTTACCAATAGTTTTATATATGCCTCCTTTTTACTTCACTTTGTACTTTTCCTTTAATAATACATTAACTTTACATGCTGAAACTAATCAAACTATAACTTAAAAGAAGGAACCTGTTACAGAGAAGAAATCAACTAGTGTTTTGTGTCTTAAAAAAGGGAAATAGGTAATCAAATTCATACTTGAAACATTTCATGGATAGAAAAATTGAGGGGTCTAAAAAGAGTATGATTTTTTTAACATTTAATAATGTGAAAGTAAGGCAGCTTTTATAAATTCAAAATCATATATTGTAATTAAACTTACATTGAACAAATATTTATAGAGTTCTTCATATTTTACCCCTTAAATCGAGGTTATGGTTACCCTACAGTGGTCATATGAATATGGGTTTATTCATTTGAAACATACTGAGTTTTGCATATGAACCCATACACACTGATACCGTAAACAAAGCTACATGTATTTATTTTTGGCTTGCTAAAATAAGCTGGTGATCTCAGTCCAGTTCTTTGTGGGGTAAAATAAAATAAGCACAGATTGAGTGTTGTTACTTAGGATAATTCCTGAACCGTAGAGGGCTGAATTTCATAAGTTATCCTCCTTAAAACACTCTCTCGATGTCATGGAAACAAATTTATGTTTCTATCAAATCACATATATGCAGCCAATTATTTTAATGGTTTACAACTCTTATGAAAAAATTTCAGTTCAGATCTTTTAAAAAAATCCATATTTGGGTCTACTAAATCCAAAGCTATTTCAAAAATACTCCTAAAAATATTAAGAAAGTTTTTGTTTTCTGTTTTTGCATTTGTTTAGATTGATGTTTGGATGATCAAATTTCAAATGTATCTTGAAAAGTTTCTGTTAAAATGCAGATGTTGCCACTGTCTTTCCAAGTGCCCCCCAACCCCCTACCACATCAAAATCAAGGTAGTCTAATCATCAGAACTATGCTAAGTCAAGTAGGTTGTGCAACAAGACTCTTGGCAGATAATATTCTTTCTCTGTATCTTTATGGGGAGTCATTAGGGGAAAATGTAAAAATGCAATATCCTTTATCTCTGTCTCCAAAATAGCTCCGTCTTCCTAAATATCTCAAATAGTCAATGGCCATGCTACCCTGAACAGGTCTGATCCCGTCTAAATATCTCAAATAATCCAAATTTCCAAGCAAACCACTATATTTACAAATAACATATACAGTGTTAACTAACATACACAGTCATCCAAGATCTTTTTCTAAGGAAAAGGAAAAAAAAAAAAACAAAACCTCTCTCTTTTTTCCTTTTTGTAAGCTTCTTATTCTCAATTATTACTTCTTTACAGTAGACTATATTTTTGTATCAACTATAAATTGAGTATGTTGAGACTATGGCTTTTAATGACATAGTCATATGACATATTTACATCATATTAAGTAAAGAAAACTACTCTTTTCAGAGGTATTAGTTTGTAGTTTTTGTAATTCTCTGATGAGATTGGGTAGGAGATGAGAGAGTTGAGTGTTGAATCTTTCTTTATTACGCAATCAGTAAGCTACTTCTCTTGAACTGCAACCTTACTCTGCAGTAATATGGTCAATAGAAATCTTAAATTAAAAACAGTTTTTATTAGGCAAAAACTTTGAGAGGGTACTGAATCATTATATGAAAGTGAAATTTTGAGGTACATGTTGAATTAAGTGTTTTGTATATGAAGACTCAAGAGCAGTTGCATAGTGATCTGATTTCCTACATAGTCTCAGGTTAACTATTGGCTTGCTAAACTGACGCATTATAATTTTGAACCAAATCTCCCTTTCTCAGTCAAAAGTATCAAGAATTAAATGGCTTCCCCTCTGTTTTTCTACTCATTCAGCCTCTAAATATCTAAATTTACTTAGTTTTCATATGTTCAGATAGCAGTAGGTCCTTTGACTCTAAAGTGTTCTGAATAGTACTCTTTGCAACAGCTTCCCTGGTGGGTCAGATAGTAAAGAATCTGCTGACAAATATGGGAGACCTCGGTTTGATCCCTGGGTTGCAAAGATCCCTTGGGGAAGGAAATGGCAACCCACTTCAGTATTCTTGCCTGGAGAATCCCAAGGACAGAGCAGCCTGGTGGGCTACAGTCTATAGGATGGCAAAGAGTTGGACAAGACAGAAAAACTAACACTTTCACTTTCTTCCTTCACCCTTTGCCTGTTTCAGACTAAAGTAGGAAGGAAAATGTGAAAGATTTTAAGGTAGACCAAAAGGTAACTGGATGTTGTTTTTTGGTAAACAAGACCTTTTCTAGCACATTCATTCTGTGTTACCTGTGTTTATGGGGGCTGATGTGTAATGCAAGTTCAGTTCAGTCGCTCATTCGTGTCCGACTCTTGGCGACCCCATGAATCTCAGCATGCCAGGCCTCCCTGTCTATCACCAACTCCTGGAATTTACGCAAACTCATGTCCATCAAGTTGGTGATGCCATCCAGCCATCTCATCCTGTGTCATCTCCTTCTCCTCCTGCCCCCAATCCCTCCCAGCATCAGGGTCTTTTCCAATGAGTAAACTCTTCGCATGATGTGGCCAAAGTAATAAGAGTTTCAGCTTCAGCATTAGTCCTTCCAATGAACACCCAGGACTGATCTCCTTTAGGATGGACTGGTTGGATCTCCTTGCAGTCCAAGGGACTCTCAGGAGTCTTCTCCAACACCACATTTCAAAAGCACCGATTCTTCGGCGCTCAGCTTTCTTCACCGTCCAACTCTCATATCCATACACGACCACTGGAAAAACAATAGCCTTGACTAGATGGACTTTTGTTGGCAAAGTAATGTCTCTGCTTTTGAATATGCTATCTAGATAGGTCATAACTTTCCTTCCAAGGAGTAAGTATCTTTTAATTTCATGGCTCAATCACCTTCTGCAGTGATTTTGGAGCCCCCCCAAAACAAAGTCTGACACTGTTTCCACTGTTTCCCCATCTATTTCCCGTGAAGTAATGGGACCAGATGCCATGATCCTAAGTTTTCAGAATGTTAAGCTTTAAGCCAGCTTTTTCACTCTCCTCTTTCACTTTCATCAAGAGGCTTTTTAGTTCCTCTTCACTTTCTGCCATATTTAATCCATTATTATCCAGTGGACAGACCAATTTTGCAAATTTGTAAATTAATTCCAGTATTCTATTAGTGTCTCTCTATCAATTCATCAATCTATTTTACTATTTGAATTCTTTCTTGAACTGTTGTAACATTTTACTAGGTCCCTCATTAATTAATGACTTAAATACAAAATTTAACACATTTATTTTAGGTTTGTATAGCAGTCATGATTATGCTGTTAAAAAGAAATATTTTTTAACACTGGTCTAGAATGTCATACCTCAACCTAATAGCTAGACAACCACTTTTCCCCCCTAAGGATACAATTAACCCCCGAAGTCTGGGCTGAAAATGCATTCTGGAATGATTAGCAACTCTCTTCTTTTTCTTAGTTTCTGACAGAGAAACAGAATTATTTGCATCTCAGCTCCAAGCTCTTCTTTCTCTATCTCTGGGGATTTAATGTAGATATCAAAAGCATTTTGCTCTCAAGCTATTAGAGTAGGTTATAAACACTAAGCGCTTTCTTAAAGGACACACCATTTTAAAGGAATTTTCCTTCTTTATGCATAATAAATGATAAAAAACATCTTTTACTCTTTTGTTAAAAATCAATTTTTTAAATATTATATATATTACTACAAGCTAGATATAGGAAGACAAGGAAGCTTAATAAGGCAGAAATAAACATGTAAAAATAGCTACAAAGAAGCCAATGCAAATAACCTATTATTACATTTGAAACTATTTCTGAGCCTTTTAATTTTCATATATTTTAATCTAGAATACAGTTTATTAATTTGACCAATATTTATTGATTATATTCTATGATGTACCAGGAATTAAGTGCTGGGGTTAAAGAGAGATAGATGCAAAAAGGGTCCCTCCTTTCAGGCCTCATTAATTATATTTGTGGTCATTTAGGTGGCTCCTTATCTTTAATCGATGTATGATAAGGTGTTAAATTAGCCAATTAAATTAACTATAAACCAACAAAGTTACTCTGGGTATGTCTTCCCACACAGATCATTGATATGCTAATCATTTAATCTATTCTTCAAAGCAAGTGCTCTACTAGCAATTTATAATGGGCACCATTTGAGCCAGAGTCCCAGACTGCATTTTAAAGAAATCCATAATTTGGATTTTTAAAAATCACTTAAATAGTCCATTTAAATGACTTCAATAGAAGAAACCTCTAACTTAGATCATGTTGGTTAGGATTCTTACCTCGACTTCAAAATTTTGTCCAGGTTCATTCATTTGCTCTCCCATGAGCAAATAGACTCAAAAGGAAACCAGATATCTTGTCTATCTACTCGTTTGTATATGAAACAAGGTTTACCTGACATTAAAATTTTACAGTATCATATTCAACCAGGACAGACAAGCAGGGTTCTATTTATTGAGAAGGTTTGCATGGTTTAAGTACTCACCAGACTTTCAAAGAGCATTTGTTTCCTGTTCTCACTGTATTCTGTCCAATCCTTACTCCTTTAATCATGTTCATTTAACTTTCAGGACTTTGTCTACTCTACTTAATTTAACCATTTCAAATGTAAGCCAATAAATAATGACAGAGGCCTCATTGGGATGGCAGAGAGAAACTCCTGAGCCTTTGCATGGCTTAATTATTACAATATTCTGCACAGACCAACAGTCTCTCTAAAAACATTGTGGGAAATAGTACAGTGAGTATTTAGGGTGTGACACAGCACACTACATTTAGTGCCCAGAGGGGTGTACATTTGTTAAAATAAGAAAAAATGGTATAAAGAAGGTAAAGCTCCTTTCCCACTAAGCTCTACTCTGGAGTATTACTGAAATGTCCCACCATTGCTTAAGCAAGTCAGAAACTCTTGGATGTTAGTTTTCATTTTTGTGCTATGAAAATAACACTGTACAGAGACTCACTGATTTAGCAATTAATTAACTTTAAATGAGGATAATAAACAATCATGGACATGGTTACTGTTATTCAGTATCTGGATTGGAGACATTGAGTTAAAAAATGAAAACTGAGTTTATGCAAATAAAGAAGGGTTTCATTTTGTTTTGCCAAATGTATTATTCTCTCAGAAGGAAATAGTCACAGAGCATTCCAATGCATTGCTAGTGTAAGAAGGGAAAAACTCAGAGTGAGACTGAGCCAGGACTAAGGGGGCTGATCTAAGCACTTCAGGAAAAGGTGGTGAACAGTTAAAATGTCTAAGAGGTTGTAATAAATTCAGGTCTGATTCAAACTTGCTTTGAGGTATAGGGTTCTAATATGGTAGAGGAAGGTGGGTTAGTAGGTCTTTCTGGGCAATGGTAGTTCTAGTGGTCGGATGGGTAGTGAAGTGTGAAGTCACTCAGGCGTGTCCGACTCCTTGTGACCCTATGGACTGTAGCCTACCAGGCTCCTCCCTCCATGGGATTCTCCAGGCAAGAGTACTGGAGTGCGTTGCCATTTCCTTCTCCAGGGGATCTTCCCAACCCAGGGATCAAACCCGGGTCTCCTGCATTCCAGGCAGACGCTTTAACCTCTGAGCCACCAGGGTCGGATGGGTAGTGCCTTATTAATTACAATGCCAAGGTACTAAAAAGACACAGTATCTTCACTCCTTGACAGAACGGGTAAAGCTACTTAAAGACCGTCAGCATCTCCAGCTTAGCAGATTTAGAAGGACTAATGTTTTCAAATAAGCAATCTATTGGTCTGAAATGTCTCAATTAGGGCATTTCAGTAAACTTTCTAATGAAGAGTTAGGGATTCTGGTTCTGGAATCAGACTCTCAAGGATTGAATCTAGGACGAGCCACACAAAGAAGTCACTTCACCTTTTCATGCCTCAACTGCATCATCATCTGTAGAATAGGAACACAAGTTCCTAAATTCATAGGATGTGAATATTACATAAATTGATACTTGTAAAACAGACTGAACAATGCCTGAAATATAGCGGTAAATACGTTACTGTTACTAATCACTCAGTTTTTTTGTTTAATATATTGTTAATAATTCAATCAAAAAGTTTACTGACAGGCAAAATTTAATTGACCTTTCATGTTAAATATAATATCTTTTCTATGTTTTCCATACATGCATATTTAGAATGAATGATAGAACTGATATAACTGATTGAGTCAGAAGAATATTACAGCTATTTAAATCAACGTTCATTTGTCTTTTCAATTCAATATGGCTATTGAATATTTCTCTAACTACTTGATTTTGCATTCTGTACTTTTGGGTGAAATATGAAAATGTAATTAGCAGCTTTCTGTAAGGGCTAAGAAAAGGGCTGCAAAGTGAGAGCATTCATCTTTTGTTTTGTTTACTCTATTCACCTTAAGTCCATGCCATTTTATTTCAAAGGCATTGAAATTCCATCACAAAAGAAATAGTTTCACTCAGAAGGGAGTCTGGGTGGAGAAAAGAATAGAAACATAAGAAACATACAAATTCTTATTAGACCTCAGCATGATTCTCAATATGCCTGGTAGTCTTTGGCAAAATCTACACATTTTTTTGTATCCTAAATTCATTTTGATAATATTAGGCACTCAACTGATTGGTCACTTCATTACAAATTTTTAATAATTCACCCTTATAGTTTGCTCAGCTTGCACTTTAGTCATCAAAACAGCACAGAAGGAAAAACATATGTACACCTACACTATGGACAGGACAGAAATAAGGAAGATTCAAACCAAAGATGTGTTTAGAAATGGACTTGATTATGTGCAAAAGCATAAAAAATATCTTTTGGTGACATAAGGTATCAAAAAGTTTGTCTAGCTTTATATGAATTTTGTCTCATACTTTCATCTTTATGAATATTTCAAAATACTAGTGTAGAAATATCCATGCCTGTGAAAGACTTCCTTTTAAAATTAATAACATGTAAAGAACTCTTAATTTATGGGTCACAAAGAGTCGGTCACAACTGAGCACACACACACACATGCACACACAGAGAACTCTTTGCTCTCTATGTTCTGGCTGTGAAATGACTTGTGTAAATGGCTTCAAGGTTGCATTTAGGGGATCATTATACTACTACTTGAATATCTCATGATTTCAAAAGCTGTCTCACTTAAAGATTAAGTACAAGGCATGCAATTAAAACTTCAATTTTATAAAAAAAATGCGTAAGTATATAGATATGTTAAATATATGACAACTTACTTTCAAAAGTACCAAAATGCAGAACTTTTAAAATCAGTGCCAAATAAAATCAGTGTGCTACTTATTTCTGGAACATCATCTATCACTAGAAATGTTTGGTAGAAGTTGTGTTAGTTGACATAGTGAGAGTCTCATCAGTATTTTGGGAAAGTTTAACATTTTCACATATCAGTGAGATTCCACATACTCTTTTTGTTTTTATTGTATAATACTATTAAACTGATCTCATAATTAGGTACTTTATATGCATACAGTATTTAGTTAAAGTGAGTCAAGGGAACGATACACCAATTATCTAGGGGCTACTGAAATATCCACACAGAAGCTTAACTCCATCCTAGATGTTGGGGCCAATCCTGCCTTTGCTGCTCAGTCACTCAGTTGCGTCTGACACTTTGCAACACCATGGAGTGTAGCATGCCAGGCTTCCCTGTCCTTCTCTATCTTCCTGAGTTTGCTCACACTAGAGGAAACAATTTCTAAGTTGCAGGTTATCAGCTCACAGAGAACAATGAAATCATTCTGGCTCTGAAAATAAATATAATGAAATCTTATTATTGCTATTTTGTAATAATTAGGAAATAAAACGTCATTTAAAAAAGAAATTCATTGCTTCACCATAGCACCCAATTATCTAGTAGTTACAAGGTGCAAAAATCTAGCCCTGCTTCGAACTCATAACTGTAAATGAAGCCCTACTTTGTTTTCCTGTAGCAATTTCTTGTGAGATACTTTGTCAACTCATAAACGAGTTTTACTGAATAATCTGTAATATCTATTTCAGGTTTCTTTAAAGCTGGTTTTCTGTCTATAATGCGACCATTTGCTCATAAACAAAATTTCAAAACTGCCTATTTGACATATTTTAAATATATAGGCATTGTAAAAAACACTCTTGTAACAAATATAGTTCAATTTTATTTAATTGTTCCAGGAGCAAATAACCATTCAATTACAAGCCAGTAGCTTATTTTCAATTCTGCAGTTGTAACACTTCCCATTAGCTGAAAATTAATTTGATGCTTAAAAAGCAATGAAATCTAGAAAAACACAATAAGCAATTCTACTGTATGTTTAAAAGTATTAAAACATAAAAGCAAAATTAAAAGTGTTGGAAAAGTCTATTAACATTTCCTTTTACCTCAGTTTCAATTTGGATTAGTGTTTTTCTTTAATTAACCTTAAGATATTTTTCTACACATTTGGCAGATTATGTCTGCCAAATCCAACTATGCTAGAGAGATTTAGGTCATGAATATATTCTCACACAGACTATAAATTGTGGAATTCCTTTTTCCTATGTAAAGTTCCAAACATATATAAAGTAGAGAGATTAGCAAAATAAACAAAGGAAATGGCAACCCACTCCAGTATTCTTGCCTAGAGAATCCCATGGACAGAGGATCCTGGCAGGTTATAGTCCATAGGGTCACACAGAGTCAGATGTGACTGAAGCAACTTAGCATGCACAAACTCATCATCTGTTTCAACACTAATCCACATGCTAATTTTGTTTCATTTGCTTTCTTTTACCCCTTGTCTTGTATTTCCAAACTGAGAATACTTTAAAACAACATCTGATACCATAAATTTTTCTATGAAAACTTCAGTATTTATTAACAGATAACCTTAAATAAACAATGTAATTACTATATCTAACAAAAATAGAAATAATCTCTATTGCCTAATAATAATTTCTTAACTCCATTTCCACAGTTTTCTCCAAAGGGAGGATGAGAGAAAAGAAAAAGAACAAGAGAACCACTCTTATAGTTGCATTTGCCACATCAGGATCCAAACAAAATTTATAACTTTCCTTTGGTTGATATGCCACTGAAGTCTTTTAATATAAAAAATCTCTGTTGTTGTTATTGTTTAGCTGCCCAGTCATGTCCAACTTTTTGTGACCCCATGGACTACAGCATGCAGGCCTCCCTTGTCCCTCACCATCTCCTGAAGTTTGCCCAAGTTCATGTCCATTGCATCAGTGATGCCATCTGCTATCTCATCCTCTGATGTCCTCTTCTACTTATGCCCTCAATCTTTCCCAGCATTAGGGACTTGTCCAGTGAGTCAGCTGACCTCTATCTTAATTTTATTGCCATGTATTTATGGGAAAATATTGATTTTTTGGAGGCAGGGAGAATAAAAATAGGACAAAACTCAATTGATTAAAATTTTACTGTCATCTAGTTTTTGCTGAGAGGTTTTAATTGTATGAAATTGCTAAAGCAAGCAGCTTTCTGTTTAGAGGACAGCTCTGGAGGTGAGAGGGCTGATGCGTGGACATAGTACTTGATCAACCTAAGTCCTATTTCAAACAGAGAAGCTTTTTCTGTTTTATATCAGGAACTTTCACAAAGAATCCACCATGAAGCCTGGGTTAAAATTCTTTCCTTTAATGAATTCTTTAACCATATTCTGCATATTGCCTCCTACATGTGCCACGCTTTTTCTGCAGGCAAAGCACCCTGAACACCTGAATTCCCTAAGTTCCACTGCTTAAGGTATCTTTAATTCACAGAATTTCCATCTTTTAGAATGATAAATGGGGGGCATACATCATTAAATAACATTTTTAAAGGAGTTTCTGTTTTTCCAAAAAATCATCATTAATAATCTTTTTTAATTTGGACTCTTGCCTTACCATCTTGAGAGTCATGCTTGTACATATTAATCACAGGGATATCCAAGTCTATTTACTCTTAAAATAGATAGAATCCTACCATGTGCTAAGATTTATTTTCCTGGACAAGAGCCCATTAGAAATGTCCAATTAAAGGAAGAAAATTTGCTAGTGCTAGAAATTTAGAAAATAGAATATCTGATATACGCATTTATTTACCAACTGAACAGACATTATATTTAAGAAAAGCAAACAGTATAATATTAATCTGGTAACTTTTGTTGAATTCTTACTGTTTGTAAAAATCTGTGCTAAGTTCTTTATACATATCAGGTAGACTGATATTCAAAACAACTTTTAAGTTAGCACTGTTATCTCCATTATTAATATGGAAAAAATGGATGCTTAAATAAGGTAAGACAACTATCAAAAAATAGAAAGCCAGCAAGAGGAGGAGCTAAGATTTGAATTCATTGAATACAAATCTGTCTTGAACCTGTCTTAATCATTACCCTTTAGAATCTGGAGTTTACCAGTGAACAAGGAGCCCCAAAAGTCATTGAGGAAACCCTACTACAACAAAACCTGACAATTAAGATTCGTGATAAAGATTCTGAACTAAAAATAAAAAATAATTAATTTTTAGGATTTTTTTGAGAAAAATAGAGAAGGCATTTCATAGTATATTAATATAAATGCATTTGTCCTAAATGGCCAATTATTTAGTATCATTAATAATAGAGGAGTAAATTTCTATTGTCTTAAAGATATATATCACTTATATAATTTACATAAAATGTTATCTTAATAAATAAGTTTCATGTTCTGTAGACTCAATACTTTTTAGGGATAGATTTCAAGGAGTAGCAGAATCTAATAAGTGCCTTTTGTACTCATAATTATTACAAAATAAAATATGAGTCATAAAGACCCTGAGATTTGTGTCTTGTAAACCTAGATTTGACCAACTTTGATATTTACTATTGTGTGACCTTAAACAAGTTACTAAACCTTTTGGAATCTTTTTCCTATCCTGCAAAATAATATCCACTCCAAAGGACTGTTGTGAAAATTAATATGTAAAGCATCTTGCCCAGAAAGTGCTTAATACACGCAATAACATTAACACAAACATACAAAAATGTACATCATAACTTGTGACCTTTAAATCTCTTCTTTCAAAATTTAAAGTCAATACTGCTTTATAAATAAAGGAAATTAACCACTCATTTTTTCTAAACTTTGTCAAATGTGATACTCAGCAGATAATAGTAGTCATAATAATGGAAACAAATCCAATACTTTGCCACCTGATGGGAAAAGCTGCCTCATTTGAAAAGACCCTGACACTGGGAAAGATTCAGGGCAGGAGGAGAAGGGGACGACAGAGGATGAGATGGTTGAATGGCATCACCGACTCAATGGACATGGGTTTGGGTGAACTCTGGCAGTTGGTGAGGGACAGGGATGCCTGGCGTGCTGCCGTTCATGGGGTCACAAAGAGTCGGACACGACTGAGCAACTGAACTGAACTGAACTGAATAATGGCAACAAATAAGAATGATAGAATATCAGTTTTAAAAGAGAATTTATATGTGATTTAGTCCAAATCATCAGATTATATGAATATCCTTTTAGTCCCTTAAACTTCTACAGGGAATATATACACATATAATGGAGCATTGCAGAATTATGGAAATAAATCTACCTAACATGCATTGTTCAAGAAACAGAATGAGCTGCACTAGTGGATAAATGGTCTTATTCATTGTTTCAGTTCCCCAAAAGACTTTTCTCCTATAGTTATTTTTTTGTTCTTTTCAGAAACAAGCTCAAACTGTTTTCTCCACATAAAAAGAAAAAAAATAACATTTTATGTTATTCTGGAAAGCGCTACTCTTCTAAATACAACAGAAGTAACAAATCTCACTCACTCCTACTCTCTTAGTATCTTTACCATAACTGTTGTTGCCCTCCTCCCGTATTATTGGTAACATCATTATCATTATTATCATTACCAAAAGCATGTAATATTCATATAAAATCTCATTCATATATCCATATCTTTTAAGTTAGTTATTATTAAGTATATTATTATTTATAGTATAGTTATTAGTTATAGTAAATGAAAATTATAGTTATGATAGTAATAATTAATTTTAGACAATAATAACTATAGCTATTACCTATAGCTATATAGCTATAGCTATTATTTACTATATAAAAATACTGCACTAAGCAATGAGTCTGTTGGTCTTTGTGTCTATTCTATTTGATACAAAACTTCTGTATATATAGATCAATTTATTTCCTTTTAAGAAAACTGAGATCAAAGCAGTCCGTCCTAAAGGAAATCAGTTCTGAATATTCATTGGAATGACTGATGCTGAAGTTGAAGCTCCAGTACTTTGGCTACCTCATGCAAATAACCGACTCACTGGAAAAGACCCTGATGCTGGAAAAGATTGAAGGCAGGAGGAGAAGTGGACGACAGAGGATGAGATGGATGGATGGCATCACTAACTCCATGGACACGAATTTAAGCAATCTCTGGGAGCTGGTGATGGACAGGGAAGCATGGCGTGCTACAACCGCAACAGCATGGGGCTGCAAAGAGTTGGATGTGCCTGAGCGACTGAACTGATTGAAGAAAACTGGTAGACATTCTATGTTAAAACAAACCAATTCTCCATTGAAGTAATAAAATCCAATTTTTGAGAGATGACCTTTCATTAACAAAGAACTAGATCTTATGGATAATTAGTGATGATTTAATAAATACCAGCAGTGATTAATAACTATCTCTAATCTCACATTGGCCCAGTCTACAACTTAGGCATGGATTGTGTCTGAAACATATTACTAGCAGGTTGTTAATATTTTAAAATGCACATTCTGATGCAAGTAATGTAAAAATGATTAACTATCAAGATCAATTTGACAAATCAATGTTCATGAAAATTATAGAGCATTTTAACTGTACAAGTGATTCTGTGATTTTCTCACTCAGTTCTTTGTTTCACTGAGACAGCTGAAATATGAAGAGACTGAATGATTTGAATATCAACCTTGTAGGAAAATGCATTCTAAGCTAATATCAAGAATCATATCCCAACAGGGTTTGGGTCTTCACTGGGACAAGAGAGGTTAAAGTTCTTAGATTTGAATCATTTAGTTAATAAACCTGCATGGAAAACACTGCTTAATCTTTTATGCCTGTAGTGTTCTAGGCATAAAAGGCATGTCCATGTTGATCACTAAGACGGAGAAGTGGGAAAAAGCGAAGTGTTTATATTGAAGTGTAGTATTTTCAAATTGGATATGGATATATGTAGTGTCCTGAGCATGATTATTACTTGTTCTGCCTTAGTTTCATCAGATTTGTATCTTTTTCCCCCACTGGCTGTTATGAAAGCCCTTGAACTACTGTGTGATAAAGTATTCAAGTTTCTTCTGTTTAGATATGTCAGAAGCTGTGAAGTGGACAATCATTCTAAACATTCTAACTTTCTTATCAAGCTACAATTCCAATGGAAATATCTAATATTATAGTATAAAAGAAGTTTTTTTTTTTTTAATATGGGTAAAATGCATTCATATAAGTGTGTAAAGCATTTAGCTTTTAAAAGAAGCTGTGTGCAAAATGTATTTTGGATTGTCTTCAACAGAAAAATGGTTGGAAATTAATCATTTTATATCTGAGCACAAAAGGAGCTAAAAGGGCATCATCTCCATTCCTCCCAAGTTACTTGTAGTAATGACCCTGACCATGGTAAATAGAAAGATCATCTAAAAATATGAGCTTAAAAAACAAACTCACCTATTTACTTTTGTTCCCACTTAACATATGAAAAATAAGAATAATTAATAACTTTTAACTAAATATTTAAAATCAATTTGTAATCAAGAATTAAGAATAATTGTAATTGTAATTAAGAATCAATAAGGAACATAAATTATTTGTGCATGTGTTGGTTAAATTGTTTACAAAGTCATTGTAAGTAATTTTAAAATATCAATGAAACATTCTATTTTTTTCCCTTCAATAGAAAGGGAAAATAGAAAACTTTGTTTTTAATGGAGCTTTTGTCAAAACGCTCCTTGGGGATCAAGGATATCATATATAATCCCCTAAAAGTATTCAACTTTGCCCAAATATGTATTACTGTCAGATAATTTTTGCTTATTTTCAAATTTCTCTTCTTCTATTTTTTAATAATAATTTTGATATTTAAATATTTCTTACAATATAGTTATCCTAAATAAGTTATTATACTCAATTTCTTACATGTTGTTAGAGATGCTTTACAATTAAATGATGCTATACCCTAATTAGCAATAACTATTAAGCAAAAAAAAAAAAAAACACATGTAAAAAGAAATGAATATAATTTATTAGGCATAATGTTATATTACAAAATAAAAAAGAGACTGAAAGCCTTTGGACAATATGCTGTAAAACAGTCACATGTGAATTACAGATAAATTTTAAAAATTAGAAATATTAGAAATCTTAGACTAAATTCTATTTTATATATATTTTTATATAGAGATGACTAGTAATAATGTTTTAAATAATATTCCAACTTCAACTTGTGAACTTCAAATACTCTTTTAGGTTAATTTGAGTTTAATTTATGGATTAGATAATTCATTTAAATTCAGTTAAGTGTAAAACGGGGCCACACACACACAAAATAACAAATGAAATCTACTGTTAGTCTTTTATGGCCACATTGACTACACTTACTTATGCTGCCAGGAGTTTAATTGTCCCTAGTTTAATTTTGATGACTTGAGCAGTAGGTATTACTATCCCAATTTTGAACCTAAGGAACCTGAAGCCTCAAGGTCACCCTAAAGGAATCTTGTGCACCTGAGATTCACACCCAAACCTCCTGAACTAACACCTGTTTTTATCCACTGCAGTAAACAATGGCATAAGAAGCACATTGCACAGAGTAAACATTCCCTTCTCCATACATTAAATTTTTAAATTAATAACCAGAAAATGTTCAGAAAAGAAACAGTGAAAACATTTCTTTTATTGAACTTTGTACATTTTAGTATTATATGTATGTGAAGTCGCTCAGTCGTGTCCAACTCTTTGCGACCCCATGGACTGTAACTTATCAGGCTCATCTGTCCATGGGATTTTCCAGGCAATAGTACTGGAGTGGATTGCCGTTTCCTTCTCCAGCGGTTCTTCCCGAGCCAGGGATCGAACCCAGGTCTCCAGTATTGTAGACAGACACTTTACCGTCTGAGTCACCAAGGAAGTCATTATACATACATTAGATGTATAATTATGTAATTATATACATATAAAATATACATATAATATATGTACATATACATATATACATAGAATATATTATATATATATACACATTATATACATATATATGATTACACATAGTAATATATAATAGTAAAAATTCAAAATAAGGAAACAAATGTTATAACAAAGGAAAGAGGTAATGGAGCAATCTCTTAATTATATGAGTACAATTTTTAAAATATGAAAGTTTGGACTCTATTTCAGCCTTTAAAACTCTACAGAAATAAAAAATTCCAAGTATCCACACAGGATGGCCTGACTGAAATAAGTCAAGATCTCTTTATCCGTCTTACAAGCACTGCTCTATTATGTTAATACTGTTTAAAAGAAGGAATGCATAGTACCTTGAGGTTGAGGATAAGAACTAAAGTGAGCTGGAATGATTCCAAATCATTAAAAAACTTACTCTGAAAAATGATTGTTTGCTTAATTCTAGTGGGTCAAGGGCAAAAAAATAAAGTAAAATAAAATAGCACTGGTGAATTTGTATGGGAGTGTATGTGAAAACATTAAAAATATTAATTGCACATTTCAGCATTATTTGTGTTGATTATAAACTTTTCATAATTCTGAAAACAATTCTTTTGCATCAAAGGAATTAAATATAATGTGTCATCTTAAACTCAGTTTTTTCTTTTGATTTATTACATAAAATCTATAAAAATGGAATTACTCCATTCAGTTCAATGAGTTCCTGGCCACTCTGTGACCCATTATTCCCATGTCCTCATGAAACCAGCCTGATGCCCTCACTTTCATCTCCTAAAATTATACTCTCCCCAATGTTGCTGACGTTGTTTATCTAGACTTTCTATCCCATTTTCTTAGCTAGTGCCTACTCTTCTTTGAAGACTCAGCTCAGAGAAGCTATCATTGAGTACTCATTACCTTACAACTTATTGGATTAAGGCCTGCTCATATGTGTCTTCATAGAATCCAGTGCTCATCCAGTGCTTTTTGGTCTGATAAGTTATATTATTTTGAAATTTTAATTTAAATATCTTTCCCTCCACTACTTGAGATTATTTATTTGTGCATCCGTGTATATCCTACTTTCCTGGCATTTAATAAATGTTTGTGCAATAAATGAAGAATTTAAAAAAAAATCGGCTTCATTGGTGGTGTAGAGGGTAAAGCATCTGCCTGCAATGTGGGAGACCTGAGTTTGATCCTCAGGTCGGGAAGATCTCCTGGAGAAAGAAATGGCAACCCACTCCAGTACTCTGGCCTGGAAAATTCCACAGACGGAGAAGTCTGCTAGGCTGCAGTCCATGGGATCACAAAGATTAGCACACAACTGAGCAACTTCACACACATATGCACACACAGAAAATGAAAATGCTGAGGCACTGTTTTCACTATTTTCAGGTAATTACAATACCTTGCAATCATTTTCAATCATCAGGTGCTACAAAAGATGTGTCAGCATGGCCTTCTTTTTTCATTTCTTTGTTTTGCATCACAAACAATGTTATTAAGCAATTACAATCATATCTGACATTGCTTCTTTAAACATAAATTGAATTCCCACAAGTTGCTTAAAAAGAATAACAAAAAAGAGGATATTTAGTTCAGTTCACTCAAGATTGATGGCCCCATGTCCTTAAGCAGAATGCTAACAATCAAAGAAAAACAAGCTGCCTGTTCTCTGCCAAACCTCTGAGGAAAGACATCTTCCTGGTCACCTGATCCTTTTACTGGTATTTACAATGACCTATTCTGTGTCTATATTAGGCCCTGAGGCACAGGTTCTGCCCCTTGGAGCATCTTCCTGAGTACTTCCTGATAACCTCATACATAGAAGCACACAAGTCACTACTTTCTAAATGTCTTGATTCTAATTGACCACCTCTTCTCTCCATTTTCCTCATTACATCCTCAATTCAGGGCCTTACCATATCTTCTTTAATGTCCCTGTGTATAAACATGGGGCAACTGTACTTCATTCTCCATACATTTATGAGAGTGATTTATCTAACATGTTAACCTAATCATATACCTTTCCCTATATGACAGTTTTGCTGTAGAACTGAGCAGAAGGGCTACATGAATAACTTGTTATTTTTGTCTTTTTTTCCCGTAACTACTTCCCTGGCATTTCATTTCTAAAGTTTATCTAATTCCCTGCCCACCACCACCACCACAACTACTATAAAGAAAAATATTCATGGACACGTTTTCATTTTCTAATATGAACGCTAGATCATTAAACCATACTGATGTTTTATTAACATCCATTAAACAACAGCAACTGTTTCAAGATTTTTAGTCTTGATCTGTTATTCAGTCTCTAGAAAAATGATGTGGAAGCACTAAAAGCCACATTACAATCAGAATATGAAGAATTTAAGTACACATAAAAACATTCTTAAAACAGAGATATAAAATAATTTCATTGCAAAAGGTAAAAACTTGGATATACCAAGCAACCATGAAGAGATCTGGTCTAAGGGATTAAAAAAAAAAAACAAAAACTTAGAAACTTGACTTCAGTTTCATGGAGAGATTAGAAGTCAGGTTAATATCCACTTATTCAACAAATATTTATTAAGTGCTGCTGCTGCTGCTGTCGTGTCCAAGTCTGTGCGACCCCATAGACGGCAGCCCACCAGGCTCCTCCGTCCCTGGGATTCTCCAGGCAAGAACACTGGAGTGGGTTGCCATTTCCTTCTCCAATGCATGAAAGTGAAAAGTGAAAGTGAAGTCGCTCAGTTGTGTCCAACTCTTAGCAATCCCATGGACTGTAGTCTACCAGGCTCCTTCATCCATGGGATTCTCCCGGCAAGAGTACTGGAGTGGGTTGCCATTGCCTTCTCCATTATTAAGTGCTAGTAATGTGTAAATAAAAATTCTTGGCACTGAGAACATAACAGTCCCTCAACTCAAAAATCTCACAGGCTCGTGGAGGAGACACCATAGCAGTATACACTTATGACCTTGTATGGTAAATTTAGCAGTTAAGATTAGTCCTTGGTGTTTGTTTATGCTAATCCTTCCTTGCAATGCCTTTTCTTTTCCCCTCTATGTGCATGACATCTACCCCTTAGTTGACAGAAAATAAGTCTCATCTCCTCCTTAAACCCTCTCTGAATTCTCATCTTTCAACCCCCCTTATTTTTCACTTAATTGAATGCCCATTCTGATATGCATATATTGCCATTGGTTCTTATCTAAAGATAATCCTTGATGGCAGGCACTGACACTGGGGACACGGGTGTAGAAACCACAGGCACAGTTCCAGGTCTCATGGATATGGCCGACTAGCATTGAAGACAGTCATTAAATACCAAATTATAAGTAAATGAAATGAGTACTATGATCCCAGGGTATGACATGATAACATGAAATTACAGCAATAATTTTGTATTACAGTATGAAAACAATATAAGGAAGTCTTCACATGGTGCCTCCTACATGGATTTTTTTCCTCAGGCAGAGGTTTCAAGAAATTGTGGTTAATCACCAAAAAACTGTAGGAAATCTAACTTAAATCACATTGAATTTTAACTAATATAGACAATCAATAATTTAAAATGTTTAAAACCAAAATCTCCAAAATATAAAACTAATTTACAAATATGGAGCAAGTCTTATTCTTCTCTAATAAGTTACTAGAGACTTTTCCTCTTTTTCATAAAGAGCTTAAAGTTTAGAAATTATTAGTGATTTGTCAGTAAATAACATTCATTGAGAAATCACTATTCTGTGGAATGTATAGAAATATAACAAATTAGTTCCATACTTCAGCAACAGTTGAAAATAGGGAAAAAAAGTGTCTAGTGCCCTAAGTAGGTTAAAACAATACAAATTAAACAATCTAATTCTAAGTAATACCATACATTTCTAGCCAGTGAAATATTAATCATTTTGGAAACTGAGGCCAGTGCCTTTATTTATGCATTTATAAAAATTCCCTAACATTTTTTTCATAAAATCTTCTTACAAATATATTTTATTATGTCCCACATATCTGGGGTAGGAAGAAAACAAACGTGTTTACTGAATGTGAGTACTGGTAATATATTTATCATGCCAGGGAGTTTAAGATCAGTTTTTAAACCCAATATTTTATTTCCCTCCCATTACTCTTTGCCCTAAACAAATCCAAGAATTAGCTATAAAATGATTCAATGAAGGATTGATAAAAGCCAGAATAAACAGGAAAAAGAGAAAGCTGTTATTATCAACCTCTGTTGCCTCTCTCTATAACTCTTCCTAAGTCAGACACATTATAGTGGGAAAAGCTATTCCATGATTAGCAGTAGTAGTAGTTAAGTCGCTAAGTCGTGTCCGACTCTTGAAACCCCATGGACTGTAGCCTGTGAGGCTCTTCTGTCCATGAGATTCTCCAGGCAAGAATGGAAAAATTAATTTTTTATTTTACCATTAAAAAATCAATACTTTAAATGTTTTAGTTTTGTTTAAAGCTGATTGGTATATAAAGCAGGGTTGATAATTTAAGAATAATTTCCTGAAAGGACAGTTTCTTACTGTATATTTATTGCATACATAAACCATACAGTAGTGCACTTAAATGTTGTGGATTGATAGTAACGATTTAGAGAAAAGGACAGTAAGAAAAATGAATGGTGATGAGGTATGACATGTGCCTACCATTTAATTTCTTTAGAGAGGCAGAGTTTGAACAGGAGAGAAATGATGGATGATTTCTGTAGACTGCACTACTCAATAACTATGTAAAGGCCATCATGAGCTGTGAAATCTACTATCTCTACAAGGTGAACATTTTTTGAACTGACCCATGCTTGTTGCACGAACATGACTCCCACTGTTTTATATCTACTGGCTACTTTACAGAGATTGTTTGGCTACGTGACAAGCATTCATGAATTACTACATACTGAGTAAATAGGAAAAGGAGTATGTTAAGGCTGTATATTGTCACCCTGCTTATTTAACTTCTATGCAGAGTACATCATGAGAAACGCTGGGCTGGAGGAAGCACAAGCTGAAATCAAGATTGCAGGGAGAAATATCAATAATCTCAGATATGCAGATGACACCAATCTTATGACAGAAAGTGAAGAAGAACTAAAGAGCCTCTTGATGAAAGTGAAAGAGGAGAGTGAAAAGGTTGGCTTAAGGCTCAACATTCAGAAAACTAAGATCATGGCATCCGGTCCCATCGCTTCATTGCAAATAGATGGGGAAACAGTGGAAACAGTGGCTGACTTAATTTTTCTGGGCTCCAAAATCAAGGCAGATGGTGACTGAAGCCATGAAATTAAAAGATGCTTACTCCTTGGAAGGAAAGTTATGACCAACCCAAACAGCATATTAAAAAGGAGACATTACTTTGTCAACAAAGGTCCATGTAGTCAAGGCAATGGTTTTTCCAGTGGTCATGTATGGATGTGAGAGTTGGACTGTAAAGAAAACTGAGCACCAAAGAATTGATGCTTTTGAACTGTGGTGTTGGAGAAGACTCTTGAGATTCCCTTGGACTGCAAGGATATCCATAAAGTCCATCCTAAATGAGATCAGTCTTGGGTGTTCATTGGTAGGACTGATGTTGAAGCTGAAACTCCAATATTCTGGCCACCTGATGCGAAGAGCTGTCTCTTTTGAAAAGACCCTGATGCTGGGAAAGATTGAGGGCAGGAGGAGAACGGGACAACAGAGGATGAGATGGTTGGATGGCATCACGGACTCAATGGACATAGGTTTGGGTGGACTCTGGGAGTTGGTAATGGACAGGGAGGCCTGGCGTGCTGCTGTTCATGGGGTCGAAAAGAGTTGGACACAAACTGAGCCACTGAACTGAACTGAACTGAGTAGTAATAATCACAATGTAACAAAATGGGATAGAGGAGATAAATGCCTCATAACATTTTCCCTTCCAAATGAATTTCTCCTCCCCTGTGTACAGCCTGCAACTTTTCTCTCCTCCCTCTTAGAGATTCCACCTCTCTCAGTCTTAGTCCTAACCTTTGTACCTCAGTTTTCCTTTACTTTCACCTCTCTAGTCTACCTCCCTCTCTCTCATCTCTTGATTTGACTTTATGAAATCCTAATGAATCATACTGAAACTGGAAAGTACTTCCTGCAGAAAAAAGAAAAACAAAAAGAGAGAGAGAGAGAACTACCAGTAATTTACATAAGGAGTAAGACTAAGGACAGTCACATGTTAATAAATATATCCTATCACATAAGAGTTAGAAAAATATACCTATTGCATTTTGTAACACCCTTTACTGTATACTGAAGGTTTTAGAAAAGTGTTTACACACTGAAGGTCAAATCTCTAAGCTTATAATATCAGTTTATTAGGTCAGAACAAACATTATGTTTTTAATGAATTAGAACCATATTGAACATGGTAGAATAGAATAGGAAAAAAAAAAAGAATAGATCAGAGTTGTTTCGGGGGAAAAAAAGGGAAACTGGGTATGAATTGGGTTGAGAAGCAAAAAGTTCTTCATGAGAACGTGTTGTTAGTTGCTCAGTTGCATCTGACTCTGTGTGACCCCGTGGACTGTAGTCTGCCAAGCTCCTGTGTCCATGGAAATCTCTAGGCAAGAATACTGGAGTGGGTAGTCATTCCCTTCCCCAGGGGATCTTTCCCACCCAGGGATTGAACCCGGGTCTCCTGGACTGCAGGAGCCACCAGGGAAGAAGGTGAATCTCAGTCAAATAAACTGAAAGTTTGTGATGATATAGGTGTTAGCCTATTAATTTCTACATAAAGCCAAAAATTAACATTGAAAAATATTTATTTTAATGCTCTTAAATTAGTAATTGAGATCCAATCACATTTTGGCAAGAGTTACAGGGACAGAAAACTGTCCTTGATTAAATTCTTATTCCAGAAGTACAAGCTAAACAGTTTAAACAAAAGTTTGTGTAAGAACAGTGCTATCACTGCTTATTTAGAAATAAATTTAGAGGGTAAGTTCATATTCCAAGAAGACAAAATAACTCAGCATTGCAGACAGAAGGGCAGAAATGACCTACAGCAGGGAAAGAATGAAGAATGTTCCTTTTTTTTTTTTTTACCAGCTGTGTGGAACAAAATATACATTCTCATGGGCAGAGACGTCTAGGAATATATTTTTCACATTAAAAAAGGATACCCAAATAATGATCATAATTTTATGCTCTACAAATGATGCAGAAGTACTTTTTACTTAAGTTAATTAACTTTTGGATTTAGTGAGTTAAAAAGAAGGTAGTAAACTACTTATTTCAGTAGTAAATTCTTAGTGTTCAAATCAATTACTTCTTGCTTCTATTGTATGAATATTTTGGTAATTTTACAGAAAAAAGGAAAATGTTAGCCTCTAAAGAGTTTACTTGCAAATCCCCATTAATGTGTGCATATGAGCTAGTAGCTATTTTGTTTCTTAAATAGGGTATAGGTGATAAAGCTGCCAGGAAACTGGACAGTCTTTCAAATATTCTAACTCCAGGCCATCCCCCTTTGTTGACAGAATAAATTAGAGTTCTTTACCTGTGTCCAAGCATAGGATGTATTCAAGCATATGCAGATGACACCATCCTTTTGGCAGAAAGCACCTCTTGATGAAAGTGAAAAGAGGGGAGCGAAAAAGTTGGCTTAAAACTCAACATTCAAAAAATGAAGATCATGGCATCCAGTCCCATCACTTCATGGCAAATAGATGGGGAAACAGTGGAAACAGTGTCAGACTTTATTTTTGGGGGCTCCAAAATCACTGCAGATGGTGACTGCAGCCATGAAATTAAAAGATGCTTGCTACTTGCAAGAAAAGCTATGACCAACCTAGACAGCATATTAAAAAGCAGAGACTTTGCCAACAAGGGTCTGTCTAGTCAAAGCTATAGTTTTCCCAGTAGTCATATATATATATGAGAGAGTTGGACCATAAAGAATGCTGAATGCAGAAGAATTGATGCTTTTAAACTGTGGTGTTGGAGAAGACTCTTGAGAGTCCCTAGGGGCTGCAATGCAGAGAAGGCAATGGCACCCCACTCCAGTATTCTTGCCTGGAAAATCCCATAGATGGAGGAGCCTAGTGGGCTACAGTCCATGGAGTCGCTAAGAGTCGGAGACAAATGAGCAACTTCACTTTCACTTTCACGCATCGGAGAAGGAAATGGCAACCCACTCCAGTGTTCTTGCCTTGAGAATCCCAGGGACAGGGGAGCCTGGAGGGCTGCCATCTACGGGGTCACACAGACTTGGACACGACTGAAGTGATTTAGCAGCAGCAGCAGCAGCAGCAGGGGTTGCAATGAGCTCCAACCAGTCAATCCTAAAGGAAATCAGTCCTGGATATTCATTGGAAAGACTGATACTGAAGCTGAAATTCCAATACTTTGGCCATCTGATGTGAAGAACTGACTCATTTGAAAAGACCCTAATGCTGGGAAAGATTGAAAGCAGGAGGAGAAGGGGCAGACAGAGGATGAAATTGTTGGATAGCATCACCCACTCTACGGACATGAGTTTGGGTAAGCTCCGAGAGGTGGTGATGGACAGGGAATCCTGGCATGATGCAGTTCATGGGGTCACAAAGAGTCAGACATGACGGAGAGACTGAACTGAACAGACGCATTCTTGAGAGGGTGTTAAAGGCACTGTGAAGTGGTAGCTATGAATAAAGTCTAATAGACTTGAGTTGCAAACCCAACACCAAGGTTCATAACAAAACAATTTGGGGCAAAGTAATAAAATAAGCCTATTTCATTTCACTGCTTCAAAGATTAAATGAGATAATAATGCAAACTCTGAGCATCATGCCTGAGAAATAATCAGCATGCCTGACATATGATCAGCATGACTGCATTTATTTTTATATAATTATAAAATTATAAATTTTATATAATTTATAAAGACTTGGGATTTGGTACCAGGTTGGTTGTTCTGTTACGGGAAACATACTGAAACCACCCACCCTGTCCAGACACCATAGTAACCATCTGCATGAGTTACTTTACAAATGGAGATCCCAGTAAGCAACATAGAACCAACAAACCACCACTAACCAGAAGAATTTGGGAAAGGTCAAAAGGATGCCATGTGACCTACACCTCCCAGAATCCTCCTCACTGGGATTCACCTTGGTTAAGCAAACAGCGCACCAGCAGGAAGGATCCTGAATCAGAATGATTGAGCAGAGACAACTTGGAACTAATCCCATCACCATAAACTCTGAGACTGCGAGCCATTTGGCAGAGCAGTTTTCCTGGGTTCCTTTACCGTCCTGTTTTTTGCCTAGGCTCCCCTTCCCAATAAAGTCTCTTGCTTTGTAGCACATGTGTCTCCTTGGACAATTCGTTTCTGAGTGTTACACAAGAGTCCACTTTTGAGCCCTGGAAGGAGTGCCCCTTCTTGCAACAGTTCGGCTTATAAATTCAATTTCCAACCCACTCTACTAATTTAGAATCATCATTGTCATTGTTGTAGGTAAATTTGTAAACATATTCCTTTTACTCTCCACCTCCAAATGACCAGAACCATTGTTTTCTCTCTTTTATGGGACCTTTAGTATTTAAAATCTATGCCACATAATACTGTCTAAAATGCTGTATAGTTATTAGTACTATGTATATTTTTATGGTGGGCTTTCTCGTCCCTGCAATGAAATCTTACACTTCTCAAGAGAGAGAAATATTACCACTTGACTCCTCTCAGCAGATGTAAATTTACTGTGAAGTTAAAGAAGCTCCTACCTTGTATAGGCTCCTTCAGAAACCCTGGAAGAGGACCATCAATGTGTTTACAAGAATATATGGTTTGACAAAATTTGTGAAAGCAACATATTTTCCTTAAATAATTTTCTTCCAAGTAGATTGGCTTTAGGCCACATAGAACCTGTATCTATTGCCACCACTGGGCATGAATTCAAAGAGAGAATTCATGTATTTGTAAATTTGCCTCCAGCTTGAAAATCTTTGATATTCTAATTTTTTTGGAAACAAATTCAATGACTAGTTCACCAGAGCAGGTTTGCAGTTCACAGTACATCTTGACTGATTGCATAATTTCAGCAAAGACAAAAGGGCAGCTGGTCTTAGAGTTGGCAATAAAAATAATGTTTAGATTTTGGATGGGGAAGTAAAACCAGAGATATTGGGGACTGTCAGCTTTGGGGAGATATTTTTAAAATAAACATAAATTCAATACAAGAAAAATAACATATGGAAAGGTGATTAACAGACAATTATTTGTCTTAAAAAATAGGGAGTATTTTTGGGGGTGAGAGAGAGAGAATTGAATCCTCAAACATGCCAATAAAATTAATAGTAATAATAACAATAAAATGATATCAACAATAAGCAGGGTGCTAAATGCTTTCTAAAAAAATTATCTCTAAATTCTAAACAACTGTCAGGCAGGTATTAATATTCCTGTTTCATATATAAGCTAATTGATACTTAAATATTTGCACATGATCATACAGCTATTTAAAGATAAGCCAGTGCTTCCCTGGTGGCTCAGTGGTAAAGAACCTGCCTGCCAGTACAGAAGACATACCTGATCCAGGAAGATCCCACAGGCTATGAAGCAACTAAGCCTATGCACCACCACTATCGAGCCTGTGCTGTAGAACCTGAGAACGACAACTGCTGAAGACTGTGTGCCCTACTGCCTGTGTTCCACAATAAGAGAGGTCACTGCAATGAGAAGTCCATTTATAGCAACTAGAGAAAAGCCCCCACAGCAACCAAGATCCAGCATAGACAAAAATAAATAAATAAGTTTCAAAAAAGAGACAGTACTAGAACCTAGCCCATTTGACTCTTAACCATTGCACCTATTGCATGTATGGGGTATGTCAAAACTGAGAGTCTTGGCTTTTAAAAGTAGGAAAGTCATTAGAAAATTTTTTTATTCATCATGAGCTTATTCCTAAGACTAAATTTTTAGGTGCATTTTAGTGAAATAAGATCTAGGTTCTGGAAACCAATAAACTCTGGGTGTATGATGCAACAATTTAAAATATTTTGTATTTGTATTAAGTAATAATTTTAAATAATTTTGACTTTAATTAAAATTAAAATTTAATTTAAAAGTAAATACTTTTAAATACTTAATATTTTTATTAAGTAATACTTTTTCACAGCATTTAGTAGAGTGCTTACTAGGACAAAACAATAAATGTGACATAGTTTTTAATTTGGCTGCTCTTCAAGATAGCTTTAAAAATGATCTCTGACTTACCTCTCAACTCAGAATTGTGTCTGACATGCTATGCACTAAAAACAATGTGCATTTTTTTTCTATGTATTTTTTCCTTGTGTTGTCAATATTAATTAGTGGATATACTTTTCTGGCATCTCTCAAATACTCTAAAATGATTTCTATAAATTATTTCTTGGGGATTTATGAGCATGATGCATTTCCTATAGATATGAAATGAAGACAACCATTTTTATTCAATTAACTTAAAAATCATTTGTGGCAATGTTCTGAGTGCACGTGTGTTCAATCGAATCCCACTCTTTGTGACTACATGGACTGTAGCCTGCCAGGCTCATCTGCCCATGGAATTTTCCAGACAAGAATATTGGAGTGGGTTGCTATTTCCTTCTCCAGGGGATCTTCCTGACCTAGGGATTGAACCCATGTCTCTTGTGTCTCCTGCATGGGCAGGCAGAGTCTTTACCACTGAGCCACCTGGGAAGCCCCAATGCCCTGAGTACGGAAGGATAAACATGAGACAGCATATTCCCTCCAATGGTTACCAATCTTGTGCAATTATTGTCAAATAGAGTGTACATGGGAAGCAGCTTGGATGTGTTTGAATTTGTGGAGAAACAGTCTCTAGAGAGTTGCTATTCCAAGTGGCTCAGTGGTAAAGAATCCACCTGCCAATGCAGGAGACACAGGAGACTCAGGTTTGACCCCTCGGGAAGAACCCCTGGAGGAGGAAATGACAACCTACTCCAGTATTTTTGTCTGGGAAATCACATGGACAGAGGAACCTGGCTGGCTACGACGGTCTATGGGGCTGCAAAGAGTTGGACACAACTGAGCATACACGCACAGTTCCCAGAGAGAACCTTAGTTATAACATTGAAATTGAGGCTAAGGAATCTATCTACATTTTTAAGAAGTACTCCAGTGATTATTATGTGGTTTGTTCTTACCTTGAGAAATTGATCTAATAAAAAAGACAGACACATATACAACTTATTGCAATATAAAATACACTAAAATAAGCACAGTAAAAGTTATAATGTAAGAAAAGAATAATTCTTTTCTCATCTTTTTTGGATAAAATAAATCACTGTTACAGTCATTCTTCATTCACAAAGAGAATCCAGACAAAGACACAAGCTTTAATAAAAAAGTTACCTTCTTTTATTCACATATAAAATTATTTACAATTTGATATATATATATATAATATATAATATATCCCATACTGCTGACTAAAATAAACTAATCCAATCTACAGACATAGCTTTCTGCTAAGTTATGTTTCATTGTGTATACATAGGGACATTTTCCACCAACCTGCCTTCTTATTTAGTAATATTTGTTTCTTTCTAGGCTCTATCTGGATGTTTTATGCTAGTGTATTAGGAGCCTGGCATAGTGCAGTGCATGGGTCGAAAGGAGTTGGACATAACTGGGTGACTGAACAACAACAACAACGGGAGCCTACTGAAACTCTGGCATTTTACACATATAACTGGAAATGAAATCAGTAAATCAATAAAGTCAAATGTGTTACAAATCCACACAAAACAGAGACATAAGGCATTTGAATGAAAGTGAAAGCCATTGTGAGTAACCAACTGTGGATGCCCAGTGGGAAATACTCATGGTTTTGTGTCTAGTCTTTATCCAACGTGGACTTTACACTTGGCTGAAAGACACGCTCTTATTCCAGCACAGCTAGAGGCTGATTATGTTAGGTTGGCTACATCTAGATGAAATTCACTGGATTTATATAAGCTTTATTACCTGAACCAAAAGGGGAATGAAGAGTTACATCAACATTAGAATGTTAAAAAGGCATAGCTTTTGGAGTAAAATCAATAGTTGAAATCAGTTGAAGCATCAGTAGATTAATTATCTGCAACATGTTTCATGTATTTCTGTCAATTATCATTTCCAACCAGCAAATAAATTATGTTCTATTTCACTCATTTTAAATCTCCCTAAAAGGGAAAATAAAATTGTAATTCATTGCACACTTATTTAAAGAGCAGTTTCTCTATAATTTGAATATGCTCTTTCCACAGAATAGATTGCAAACACCATAGATGAGGAGTCATATCTCCCCATAGCCTTTGGCATGGTGAAGTGTGTGTGTGCTAAATCATGTCCAACTCTTTGCAGCCCCATGTACTGTAGTTTGCCAGGCCTTTCTGTCCATGGAATTTTTCAAGCAACAATACTGGAGTGGGGCACCACTTCCTACTTCAGGGGATCCCAAAGATTGAATCCATGTCTCTTACGTCTCCTGCATTGGCAAGTGTGTTTTTTGCCATTAGCATTACCTGGGAAGCCCCGGCATGATGAGGGGTTCATTGTTACTTATGTTCACTGAACTGATGAATAAAACAATTGCTTAACACAAAAATAAACATGTAGACATTAGACATGTAGACATGCAGTAAGGCATTATTCATTCTTTTTTTTTTACTCTTTGGAGCTTGTTTTTGAGCTACATATCCATAAAGATTTGAAGTAAATAAAAAATATAATTTGGATATGGAAAGCTTTTCTTGTATGACAGAATATATACTTTTTGGTTAGACTGTACTATTTTTCATAAGAGTCAAGTTTGTGGCTTTCCACTATTTTATTAAATTTATTTCTTACAATATGTCAAAATGTTTATAAATATAGTAGCATCATTAAGAGAGAAAAAAAACCTCATATAAATACATAAAAATGTAAGAGGGGTTCTCTAGCATCTAAGAAGATACTTTTCATTACTCAAGACTTCAGTGATGTCTCCTCTTGTATGATTCAAGGTTCATTCTACATACCACTTACCACTTGAGGATATATTTTCATTTAGTTTTCCATTTGCTGGGTCTCGTCTAACCTCACATGCTATCAATTCATCAAAGGCAGAGACTAAAATTTTTCTTAAAAATAACTCCTATATTGTCCATGTCTCAATCACTGAGATTGTATAAAGTCTCTATATCATCTATTAATAACTTTTCCAGGCATGCCCACTAGTGGGACTGGAAGAGTTATCTCTGATATGCTTCTTGAATTTTATCATTTTCCTTCAATTCACACTGAAAGTTGCAATAGCATTTACCGTGACAAAAAAAAAAAAAAACCACAGAAATATAAGTAAAAACTGACTCATTTAAACTTAAGAGGCTGAGACCAACTGTTGCCATTTTAAGAAGTGACACTAAGAAAAGAGCTGATCAAGAGACAGAATTTCTTTGAGATAGCTTTTGATTTCTGATTAAAAGCTGTAATTACAAAAGATCTGTTGACTTTTATAGTTTTTCTATTTTTTCTGGTGATTACTTTGCAAAGTCTTTACAAACTCTTTTATAATAGAGAAGGTGCTAAATATTTGTTACATATGTGAAAATTTTTTACTGTTGATTCCTCATTTACTTACAGTATTTTAAAATTATTTTTAAAAATTGAAAAATGTCTTTGAGAATCTATAGGAATAGAAATACCTTACATAACTTAAAAATTTAATTCAATAAGCAAACAATTATGAAAATTCTAATTATCAATTTGTAATTGACTTCATATAGTACTAACATTTGACAGAGAGCTGACCATTTAGATTTCTGCTGGAGTCACTAAAGTGGCATTCTGTTGAATTCACTGCAAATATTTCCACTTATGTGACTAAATTAATCTCACTGATATATCATACTGTAATGAATTTTCAGAATGGTGTGACCAAGATTTCTTTTTAAAAAAGTCTTTAACTCTGTTCTTGGATTTTCTCTTTGAAATCTGAAGTAATTGGGTATCAGTTCAGTTTGGTTCTATGACTCAGTTGTATCTGACTCTGAGATGCCATGGAGTGCAGCACCCCAGGCCTCTGGGTCCATCACCAACTCCCGGAGTTTACTCAAACTCATGTCCACTGATTGGATGATGCAATCCAATCATCTCATTCTCTGTCATCCCATTCTCTTCCTGCCTTCAATCTTTCCCAGCATCAGGGTCTTTTCCAATTAGTCAGTTCTCTGCATCAGGTGGCCAAAGTATTGGAGTTTCAGCTCCAACATCAGTCCTTCCAATGAATATTCAGGACTGATTTCCTTTACAATGGACTGATTGGATCTCCTTGCAGTCCAAGGGACTGTCAAGAGTCTTCTTCAACACCACAGTTCAAAAGTATCAATTCTTCAGTGCTCAGCTTTTTTTATAGTCCAACTATCACATCCATACATGATTACTGGAAAAACCGTAGACTTGACTAGACGGACTTTTGTTGGCAAATTAATGTCTCTGCTTTTTACTATGTTGTCTAGGTTGGTCATAAATTTTCTTCCAAGGAATAAGAGTCTTTCTATTTCATGGCTGCAATCACCATCTGCAATGATTTTGGAGCCCCCCAAAATAAAGTCTGTCACTGTTTTCCAGTCTATTTGTCATGAAGTGATGGGACCAGATGCCATGATGTTACTTTTCTGAATGATGAGCTTTAAGCCAACTCTTTCACTTTTCTTTTTCACTTTCATCAAGAGGCTCTTCAGTTCTTAGCTTTCTGCCTTAAGGATGGTGTCATCTGCATATCTGAGGTTATTGATATTTCTCCCAGCAGTCTTGATTCCAGCTTGTTCTTCATCCAGCCCAGCATTTCTCATGATGTACTCTGCATATAAGTTAAATAAGCAGGATGACAATATACAGGCTTGATGTACTCCTTTCCTGATTTGGAACCAGTCTGTTGTTCAATGTCCAGTTCTAACTATTGCTTCCTGACCTGCATACAGATTTCTCAGGAGGCAGGCCAGGTGGTCTGGTATTCCCATCTCTTTCACGATTTTCCACAGTTTCTTGTGATCCACAGAGTCAAAGGCTTTGGCACAGTCAATAAAGAAGAAACAGATGTTTTCTGGAACTGTCTTGCTTTTTCAATAATCCAACAGATGTTGGCAATTTGAACTCTGGTTCTCCTGCCTGTTCTAAAACAAGCTTGAATATCTGAAAGTTCACGGTTCATGTATTGAAACCTGGCTTGGAGAACTTTGAGCATTACTTTACTAGTATGTGAGATGAGTGCAATTGTGTGGTAGTTTGAACAATCTTTAGCATTGCCTTTCTTTGGGATTGGAATGAAAACTGATCTTTTCCAGTCCTGTGGCCACTACTGAGTTTTCCAAATTTACTGGCCTATTGAGTGCAGAACTTTCACAGCATCATCTTTTAGGATTTGAAATAGCTCAACTGGAATTCCATCACCTCCACTAGCTTTGTTTGTAGTGATGCTTTCTAAGGCCCACTTGACTTCACATTCCAGGATGTCTGACTCTAAGTGAGTGATCACACTGTCGTGATTATCTTGGTCATGAAGACTTTTTTTGCATAGTTCTTCTGTGTATTCTTGCCATCTCTTCTTAATATCTTCTGCTTCTGTTAGGTCCATACCATTTCTGTCCTTTATCGAGCCCATCTTAGCATGAAATGTTCCCTTGGTATCTCTAATTTTCTTGAAGAGCTCTTTAGTCTTTCCCATTCTGTTGTTTTCCTCTATTTCTTTGAATTGATCACTGAGCAAGGCTTTCTTATCTCTTCTTGTTATTCTTTGGAACTCTGCATTCAGATGCTTATATCTTTCCTTTTCTCCTTTGCTTTTCACTTCTCTTCTTTTCACAGCTTTTTGTAAGGCCTCCTTAGACAGACATTTTGCTTTTTTTGCATTTCTTTTCCATGGGGATGGTCTTGACCCCTGTCTCCTGTGCAATGTCATGAACCTCTGTCCATAGTTCATCAGACACTCTATCTATCAGATCTAGTCCCTTAAATCTATTTCTCACTTCCACTGTATAATCAGAAGGGGTTTGATTTAGGTCATACCTGAATGGTCTAGTGGTTTTCCCTACTTTCTTCAATTTCAGTCTGAATTTGGCAACAAGGAGTTCATGATCTAGGCCACAGTCAGCTCCTGGTGTTGTTTTTGTTGACTGTATAGAGCTTCTCCATCTTTAACCAACTTAAAAGAAGAAATTGACAGTAACACAATAATAGTAGGAAACTTGAACACCCCACTCACACCAATGGATAAATCATCAGAACAGAAAATTAATAAGGAAACGCAAGTCTTATTTGATACTTTAGATGAGATGGATCTCATTGATATCTTCAGGACAGCCCATAAAAATTCAAAAGAACACAACTTCTACTCAAGTGCACATGGAACATTCTCCAGGATAGACTGCATCTTGGGTCAGAAATCAAACCTCAATAAATTTAAGAAAATTGATACTCTATCAAGCATCTTTGGCCACAATGCTATAAGACTAGATATTAATTATTAAAAAAAAAACCTGTAAGAAACACAAACACATGGAGATTAAACAACAGATTTCTAAATAGCCAACAGGTTACTGAAGAAATCGAAAGTAAAAAAAAAAAAATCTAGAAACAAATGACAGTGAAGACACAACAATTCAAAACCTATGGGATGCAGCAAAAGCAGTTTTAAGAGGGAAGTTTATAGCAATACACTCCTACCTCAAGAAACAAAAAAAAACATCAAGTAGAAAACCTAACTTTATACCTAAAGATACTGGGAAGGGAAGAAGAAAAAAAAAAAACCCACCAAAGTTAGTAGAAGGAAAGAAACCATAAATATTGGAGCAGAAATGAATGAAAAAGAAATGAAAGAAACAATAGTAAATATTAAAAAACTAAAAGCTGGTTCTTTGAGAAGATAAAGAATACTGACAAACCATTAGCCAGATTCATCAAGAAAAAAAGAGAGAAGAATCAAATCAACAAATTAGAAATGAAAAAGGAGAGGTTACAAGAGACAATGCAGAAATACAAAGGATTGTAAGAGATAATTATGAACAACTACATGGAAATAAAATAGATAACCTGGAAGAAATGGACAGATTCTTAGAAAAGTTCAATCTTCCAAGACTGAACCAGAAAGAAATAAAAATTATAAATGACCCAATTACAAGCACTGAAATTGAAGCTGTGATCAAAAATCTCCCAAAAAGCAAAAGCTCAGGACCAGATGGTTTCACAGGAGAATTCTATCAAACATTTTGAGAAGAGATAATGCCTATCTTTCTAAAACTCTTTCAAAAAATTGCATAGGAAGGAGCACTTCCAAACTCATTCTACGAGGCCACCACCACCCTGATACCAAAACCAGATAAAGACAGCACACACACAAAAAAGAAAACTATAGGCCAATACCACTGATGAGCATAGATGCAAAAATCCTCAACAAAATTTTAGCTAACAGAATTCAGCAACACATCAAAAAGCTTATACGCTATGATTAAGTTGGTTTTATTACAGGGATGCAAAGATTCTTCAATATAAGCAAATCAGTCAATGTGATACACCATATTAACAAATTGAAAGATAAAAACCATACGATCATCTCAGTACATGCAGAAAAAGCCTTTGACAAAATTCAATACCTATTTATGATTAAAACTCTTCAAAAAATGGGCATAAAAGAAACCTACCTCAACATAGTAAAGGCCATACATGATAAGCCTACAGCAAACATTATTCTCAATGGTGAAAACTGAAAATATTCCCCCTAATATCAGGAAAAGCAAGGGGGTCCACTTTCGCCACTATTATTCAACATAGTTCTGGTACTCCTGCTACAACAATCAGAGAAGAAAAAGAAAGAAAAGGAATCCAGATTAGAAAAAAAGAAGTAAAGCTCTCACTGTCTGCAGATGACATGACATTGTACTTAGAAAACCCTAAAGATAGTATTTGGAAATTAATAGAGCTGATGAGCACTGAATTTAGCAAAGTTGCAGGATACAAAATCAATACACAGAAATCACTTGCATTTCTATATACTAACAATTAACAATCAGAAAGAGCAATTAAGGAATCAATCCCATTCACCATTGCAACAAAAATAAATAAACATCTAGGAATAAACTTACCTAAGGAGACAAAAGAACTGTACACAGAAAATTATAAGACATTAATTAACAAAATCAAAGATGACATAAACAGATGGAGAGATATTGCACGTTCCTGGGTAGGAAGAATCAATGTTGTCAAAATGACTATACTAACAAATGCAATCTACAGATTTAATGCAATCTCTATCGAATTACCAACGGCATTTTTCACACAACTAGAACAAAAAAATTCACAATTCATATGGAAACACAAAAGACCCGAAAAAGCCAAAGCAGTCTTGAGAAAGAAGAATGGAGCTGGAGGAATGAAGCTTCCTGACTTCAGGTTATACTACAAAGCTATAGTCATCAAGTCAGTATGGCACCAGCAAAAAAACAGATATATAGACCAATGGAACAAGATAGAAAGCCCAGAAATAAACCCATGCACCTATGGATACCCTATTTTTGACAAAGGAGGCAATAATTTACAGTGGGGCAAAGACACCCTCTTTAATAAATGGTGCTGGGAAAACTGGACAGATACATGTAAAAGAATGAAATTAGAACAGTTCCTAACACCATACAGAAAGATGAACAAAAAATGAATTAAAGACCTAAATGTAAGACCAGAAACTATAAAACTCTTAGAGGAAAACATAGGCAGAACACTCGATGACATAAATCAAAGCAAGATCCTCTATGATCCACTACTTTAGAGTAATGGAAATAAAAATAAATGTAAACAAGTAGGACCTGATTAACCTTAAAAGCTTTTTCACAGCAAAGGAAACAATAAGCAAGATGAAAAGACAACTCTTAGAATGGGAGAAAATAACAGCAAATGAAACAACTGACAAAGGATTAATTTCCAAAACATACAAGCAGCTCATACAACTCAATACCATAAAGACAAACAACCCAATCAAAAAGTGGAAAAATGACCTAAAAAAAAAACATTTCTCCAAAGAAAACATACAGATGGCAAACAGACATGAAAAGATGCTCAATATCACTCATTATTAGAGAAATGCAAGTCAAAACTACAATGAGATATCACCTCATACCGGTCAGAATGGCCCTCATTAAAAAGTTTACAAGCAATAAATGCTGGAGAGGGTGTGGAGAAAAGGGAACACTCTTACACTGTTGGTGGGAATGTAAATTGATACAGCCACTATGGAAGACAGTATGGAGATTCCTTAAAAAACTAGGAATGAAACCACCACATGACCTAGCAATCCCACTCCTAGGCATTACCCCGAGGAAACCAAAACTGAAAGAGACACAGGTACCCCATTTTCATTGCAGCACTACTTACAATAGCTAGAACATGGATGCAGCCTAGATGTCCATCGATAGATGAATGGATTAAGAAATTGTGGTATATATACACAATGGAATATTACTTAGCCATAAAAAGGAACACTTTTGAGTCAGTTCTAATGAGGTGGATGAACCTAGAACCTATTATATGGAGTGAAGTGAGTCAGAAAGAGAAAGATAAATATCATTTTCTAACACATATATACAGATTCTACAAAAACATACTGAAGAATTAATTTACAGGGCAGCAATGGAAAAACAGACATGAAATAGACTTACGGACATGGGGAAAAGGGAGGAGTGGGTGAGATGTATGGAAAGAGTAACATGGAAATTTACATTACTCTATGTAAAACAGATAGCCAATGGGAATTTGCTGTATGGCTCAGGAAACTCAAACTGGGGTACTGTATCAACCTAGAGGGGTGGGATGGGGAGGGAGATAGGAAGGAGTTTCAAAAGGGAGGGGATATATGTATACCTATGGCTGATTCATGCTGAGGTTTAACAGAAAAGAGCAAAACTCTGTAAAGCAATTATCCTTAAACAAAAAAATTAATTAAAAAAATATTCTTATATAATATGGCTTCCAGAAATTTTACCACCCTTTTCCAGTTTCTCTTGAGGAAAATATCTTGCTTTTTTAAGCAATTATATTAAATAAATTTTCTGGCCCAAGCCATCTTTTTTTTGGTAGTTAAATCTTTATCCTTGTCTGAGCACAGGAAGATATTATTCAAATCCCAGGCCAATATTCGCCATGTTTCCACTTTCGATTAGTTACAATGCAGTATCTTTCACATGGTGCTTACTATTTTCTGTCATTTATATGTATGATATATTTTATCTCTTTATCTATATTGAAAATCTCCTCAATTACATTTAATCAGCATTTGTTCAAAGGGGAAAAAAATAATAATTTTACACGATGTAATTAATTCATAAGCACCTGAGTCTGAAAGCTTAGCTTTCAATAAACTCTTAATGACTCAGATTTTAGAATCTTTCACTCAAAAGCTTCTTATAAAATCATGTACATACTAATCTATTTTAACCATATTTCTTCCTGGTTATTACTATTATAGAAGAAAGCCAATGCATATTTATCTTTCATTCAGTTTTATTATCTTTTAAAAGTTTCTTTCAATTTCTTCGAATTTTCTAATGTGCAATTGTATCATTTGCAAGTAATGATATTTTCCATTTTATGTTCAATATTCATACACTTGTCTCATACCTTAGGACATTTCTAAAATAAGACAAAATAACACTTGCAGTTATCTTTGTTTTATTCTCAAGTTCTCACAGGAATGTTCTCTGTATTTACCAATTAGTAATATATTCTTACTTGGCTAAGAAAGTATCAATATTTGGTAAATTGAGAATAGATGTAAATTTTTAAACATGTAAATTGTTCTTTTAAATTCCAAATTATTTCCAAATTTAAAAATAGAAAAATCTTCAGGAAACTGAAATAAGAAGGTATGTGGATTAGAAATCCTGATACTGCAGAGGTTCTAAAATAATGTTTTATTTTTGAATATGTTTATTCCATATCACTTGTTCCTAAGAGTATATGACGCCCTTTTAGATTATGGAACATAGTTTTTTCAAACATGTGGGAAAAGATAGACTTGATTATTTGCATTATGTCACAGTAAAAATAATCATAACTACATTCTACATTTTTTATATTCTGGGCACTAGTTTATAATTATTTTACATGGATAATCCCCTTTATAATGCTATTAAAATTATTATCTTCATCTTACAGATGACAAATCTGAGCCCTGGAGAGGGAAAGAAACTCATCTAATATTATATTTCTATTAAGACTGAAAGCTAGATTTAAGAATTAGGCTGTCTGCAAATTTAAGAACCACACTTTCGAAGGTTAATGTGATTTTTGAAAAGTGAAATATGAGACTGATTGCAATTTATTACCTTGTAATTAGTATACAGAATGGTACATATCATAAATAATTTGCATCTCCAGAATGAGAAAGCTTTAATAATTTCATTTCTGGAATGAACAACTGATACAAAAAAAAAAAAAAAAACCTGTGGAAGTTCAGATATACTTGTAGAAAACCAAGTATAAGCACCTTTTGTACTTTTGCTGATGAGAGCACAATGATTTTAAAATAACAACCTAACAGAAATTGATAGAGTATAGTCTTACATACTGAGAAACACCCAAATATAAGTGAAATGTGATGCCCAGTATGCAGGGTAGAAAATAAAATTCAAAGAGCAATTACTTGTTGGTCAAGCAATGTGAGTATATAACCTATAGCAATGCAACATGTTTTAGGTTATAATAGTTTGAAAATATAACTCATTATTATCATTGAGTAACTTTATAAAATGATTCTGAACTAAAAACTAATCTTCAGATTTTAGTTTTCAAAAACTTTCCAATCAGAGAAAGAATATCGGCTTGCTAAAATTAGTATTTTGGCCTACTTAGCCTATATATGACTTCCCTGGTGGCTCAGACGGTAAAGCGTCTGCCTACAATGCGGGAGACCTGGTTTTGATCCCTGGGTTGGGAAGATACGCTGGAGAAGGAAATGGCAATCCACTCCAGTGCTATTGCCTGGAAAATCCCATGGACAGAGGAGCCTGATAGGTTACAGTCCATGGGGTCGCAAAGAGTCGGACACAACTGAGCAACTTCACGTTCACTAGCCTATATATTGGCTTTCCTGGTGGCTGAGAGGGTAAAGCGTCTGCCCGCAATGCGGGAGACCTGGATTCGATCCCTGGGTCAGGAAGATCCCCTGGAGAAGGAAAAGGCAACCCACTCCAGTACTCTTGCCTGGAAAATCCCATGGATTTTTTTTTTTTTTTTTTTTTTGCTTTGAGTTAGTAATCAGCTCTGTTACCTGCTAGCAGTCTTGGAGTTTGAGCTATGCTGCTCTGTACTACATTTGTTGAGTTCCAATGAATCTGTATCATAGATTCAGTCAAATGACATCAGAAGTTTTCATAATTGACATTTAGAAACAAGAGTTGGGACTCACCTCAAAAAGACTCTGGGTTGTGCATCTTTGACTGGACCTATTTATGTGCCTCAGATTGAATTACATATCTTGATTCCATCATAAACTATGACTAATGCTTGGTTCAGAGAAGTGACTCTTACTCTATGATTGCTGGCTGTGGGTCTCAATCAGGCAGTGGCCTTTCTTCTATAGAGTTCTCAGGGAAAATATTGATACTCTGTGAAATATGTGGTCCTGTTGGATGGCCAATTGTGTGGAAGAACAGTTAGCATGTGGCATGCTGAGGTCTCCAGTCCTAAAAGCAGATGATTCACCACTTTATAAACATCTTTTGCTATAACTGCTGCAGAGGTTTATTTGCAACAAAGATCTTTATCCTCACGCTTATAGAATAAAATACTAATGGTACCCATGTGGCACAACTAAGAAGATAATTCAAATGCTACTTAAACTCCCAATCCTTAATCCATATAAAGCAATGATTGTTGTGGTGGAGCCCCATATCTCTGATGTTACAGATTTGACATTCTGGAGGAAGAACCTTATAATATGAGCAGAGTAAAGGGATCTTCCCTTCTCCAGAGCATGCATACGTGTTAAGTCGCTTCAGTTATGTCCCAGTCTTTGAGACTCCAGGGATTGTAGCCCACCAGACTCCTCTGTCCATGGGATTCTCCAGCCAAGAATACTGGAGTGGGTTGTCACGCCCTCCTCCAGGGGATATTCCTGACCCACAGACTGAACTGATATCTCTTTATGTTTACCTGCTTTGCCAGAATAGTTCTTTAACACTAGCCTGCAATGCAGAAGACCCAGGTTTGATCCCTGGGTCGGGAAGACACATTTTCGCATAGTCAGATATGACTAGCGACTAACACTTTCACCTTAGAGAGCATTTCTGGTACCTCTAAAATATATCTGGTAATCAATAAACAAGCTAGTTAAAAAGGAGGTCCACACTTTGATCCAAATAGCAAATTAAATTTTCCTACAATATTTAAAAAGTGAAAATTTTAAATGTCTCAGATGGGCTTTTGTACCTCTATAACATGAGTTTTGAATTAACTTTAATATTTACTAATATGAACCAACTGGCAAACCTTCATGTCCTTAATCAAAATAGAAGCTGAAATTATAATTATTGTAGATCCCACTATACTTAAATAGATTACAATTCATACCCTGTAATCTAAAGGACTTATTAAATATAAAGAGATACCCCTCATCCAAGGTAAGGAGCAGCGGCTGCACTTTGCTGGAGCAGATGTGAAGACATACCACACATCCAAGGTAAGAGAAACCCAAGTAAGATGGCAGGTGTTGTGGCAGGCATCAGAAGGAAGACACACAAACCATAATCACAGAAAACTAGTCAATCTAATCACACGGACCACAGCCTTGTCTAACTCAATGAAACTAAGCCATGCCATGTGGGGCCACCCAAGACGGGCAGATCATGGTGGAGAGGTCTGACAGAATGTGGTCCACTGGAGAAGGGAATGGCAAACCACTTCAGTATTCTTGCCTTGAGAACCCCATGAACAGTATGAAAAGGAAAAATGATGGGAACTGAAAGACGAACTCCCCGGGTCAGTAGGTGCCCAATATGCTACTGGAGATCAGTGGAAAAATAACTCCAGAAAGAATGAAGGAACAAAGCCAAAGCAAAAACAATACCCAGTTGTGGATGCAACTGGTGATAGAAGCAAGGTCAGATGCTGTAAAAAGCAATATTGCCTAGGAACCTGGAATGTTAGTTCCATGAATCAAGGCAAACTGGAAGTAGTCAAACAGGAAATGGCAAGAGTGAACGTCGACATTCTAGGAATCAGCAAACTAAAATGGACTGGAATGGGTGAATTTAACTCAGATGACCATCATATCTACTACTGTGGGCAGGAATCCCTTAGAAGAAATGGAGTAGCCATCATGGTCAACAAAAGAGTCTGAAATGCAGTACTTGGATACAATCACAGAAATGACAGAATGATTTCTGTCCATTTCCAAGGCAAACCATTCAATATCATGGTAATCCAAGTCTATGCACCAACCAGAAACACTGAAGAAGCTGAAGTTGAACGGTTCTATGAAGACCTACAAGACCTTTTAGAACTAACACCCAAAATAGATGTCCTTTTCACTATAGGGGGCTGGAATACAAAAGTAGGAAGTCAAGAAACACCTGGAGTAACAGGCAAATTAGGCCTTGGAGTACAAAACAAAGCAGGGCAAAGGTTAATAGAGTTTTGTCAAGAGAACGCACTCGTCATAGCAAACATCCTCTTCTAAAAACACAAGAGAAGACTCTACACGTGGACATCACCAGACAGTCAACACTGAAATCAGACTGATTATATTCGTTGCAGACAAAGATGGAGAAGCTCCATACAGTCAGTAAAAACAAGACCAGGAGCTGACTGTAACTCAGATCATGAACTCCTTATTGTCAAATTCAGACTTAAATTGAAGAAAGTAGGGAAAACCATTACACCATTTAGGTATGACTTAAATCGAATTCCTTATGATTATACAGTGGAAGTGAGAAATAAACTTAAGGGACTAGATCTGATAGATAAGAGTGCCTGATGAACTATGGATGGAGTTTCATGACATTGTACAGGAGACAGGGATCAAGACCACCCCCATGGAAAAGAAAGGCAAAAAAGCAAAATGGCTGTCTGGTGAGGCCTTACAAACAGCTGTGAAAGAAGAGAAGCGAGAAGCAAAGGAGAAAAGGAAAGATAAAAGCATCTGAATGCAGAGTTCCAAAGAATAGCAAGGAGAGATAAGAAAGCCTTCCTCAGTGATCAATGCAAAGTAATAGAGGAAAACAACAGAATGGGAAAGACTAGAGATCTCTTCAAGAAAATTAGAGATACCAAGGGAACATTTCATGCTAAGATGGGCTCGATAAAGGACAGAAATCGTATGGACCTAACAGAAGCAGAAGATATTAAGAAGAGGTGGCAAGAATACACAGAGGAACTGTACAAAAAAAAGAGCTTCATGACCAAGATAATCACGATGGTGTGATCACTCACCTAGAGCCAGATATCCTGGAATGTGAAATCAAGTGGGCCTTAGAAAGTGTCACTATGAACAAAGCTAATGGAGGCTTCAGAATTCCAGTTGAGCTATTTCAGATCCTGAAAGATGATGCTGTGATAGTGCTGCACTCAATATGCCAGCAAACTTGGAAAATAGAGCAGTGGACACAGGACTGGAAAATGTCAGTTTTCATTCCAATCCCAAAGAAAGGCAATGCCAAAGAATGCTCAAACTACTGCACAGCTGCACTCATCTCACACGCTAGTAAAGTAATGCTCAAAATTCTCCAAGCCAGGCTTCAGCAATATGTGAACCGTGAACTTCCTGATGTTCAAGTTAGTTTTAGAAAAGGCAGAGGAACAGAGATCAAATTGCCAACATCCACTGGATCATGGAAAAAGGAGGACAGTTCCAAAAAAACATCTATTTCTGCTTTATTGACTAACTCAAGCCTTTGACTGTGTGGATCACAACAAACTGTGGAAAATTCTGAAAGAGATGGGAATACTAGACCACCTGACCTGTCTCTTGAGAAACCTATATGCAGGTCAGGAAGCAACATTAATACTGGACATTGAACAACAGACTGGTTCCAAATAAGAAAAGGAGTACATCAAGGCTGTATATTGTCAGCCTGGTTATTTAACTTCTATGCAGATTACATCATGAGAAATGCTGAGCTGGAAGAAGTACAAGCTGAAATCAAGATTGCCAGGAAAAATATCAATAACCTCAGATATGCAGATGACACCACCCTTATGGCAGAAAGTGAAGAGCAACTAAAAAGTCTCTTGATGAAAGTGAAAGAGGAGAGTGAAAACGTTGGCTTAAAGCTCAACATTCAGAAAACTAAGATCATGGCATCTGGTCCCATCACTTCATGGGAAATAGGTGGGGAAACAGTGGAAACAGTGTCAGACTTTATTTTGGGGGGCTCCAAAATCACTAAAGATGGTGATTGCAGCCATGAAATTAAAAGACACTTAATCCTTGGAATAAAAGTTATGACCAACCTAGATAGCATATTCAAAAGCAGAGACATTACTTTGCCAACAAATGTCTGTCTAGTCAAGGCTATGTTGGTCATGTAGGATGTTAAAATTGGACTTTGAAGAAAGCTCAGCGCTGAAGATTTGATGCTTTGAACTGTGGTGTTGCAGAAGACTCTTGAGAGTCCCTTGGACTGCAAGGAGATCCAACCAGTCCATCCTAAAGGAGATCAATCCTGGGTGTTCTCTGGAAGGACTGATGCTAAAGGTGAAACTCCAGTACTTTGGCCACCTCATGCGAAGAGTTCACTCATTGGAAAAGACTCTGATTATGAAAGGGATTGTGGTTAGGAGGAGCAGGGGATGACAGAGGATGAGATGGCTGGATGGCATCACCGACTCGATGGACCTGAGTTTGGGTGAACTCCGGCAGTTGGTGATGGACAGGAAGGCCTGGCGTGCTGCAATTCATGGGGTCGCAAAGAGTCAGACACGACTGAGCGAATGAACTGAACTGAGTGAACAAATAAGTATGCTTCATTTTAATCATCAGAACTACTGCTCTGCCTAAATATCCCACAGGGGTCATGAAAGAAGCTCTAATAAGACACGTAATAAACTAAACTATATCTTTAGCATTTACAACAGGTTAAGAAATTGAGATCCCATGGCCTTTTCTTAACACTTAAAATAGTTCATATGGTTCACTGCATTTTAAAACAGAGTCTTCAAATATTGAAGCCCATTGTAAAAGACATTTATAGAAGGGGTATTTATCACCAATACTTCTCCATTTAATAGCCAATTTGGGCTTCCCCGGTGGCTCAGACAGTAAAGAATCTGTGAGCAATGCAGGAAACTGAGGTTAGATCCCTGGATTGGAAACATTCCCTAGAGAAGGAAATGGTTAACCACTCCAGTATTCTTGCCTGGAGTATTCCATGCACAGAGGGGCTTGGTGGGCTATAGTTTATGAGGTCACAAAGAGTTGGACACAACTGAGCAACTAACACACAAGCTAGGTTGTTCTTAAACCTGGGAAAAATGAACCATAACTCACAGTAACTGAAACTCTAATTCTGTTGAACCACTCTTTAAAGGCCTCATATTCAATATTATCTAAGTTACTAGTCCCATCTAATCACTAGGTGGTAATATTTTGCTAATGATTTGGCTCATGTGTGTGCTTAGTCGTTAAGTCATGTCTGACTCTTTGAGACCCTGTGGACTAAAACTATTATGCTCCTCTGTCCATGGGATTTTATAGGCAAGAATACTGAAGCATGTTGCCATTTTTTTCCAGGGGATATTCCCAACCAAGCGACCAAACCCACATCTGCATCTCCTGCATTGGCAGGTGGATTCTTTACCACTGCTTCACCTGGGAAGCCCTGATTTGGCTCATCTCATCTATTTAATGCCAGTTTCAAAAGACACTCAGCTATAGTTTGCCTTTAACTCTAATGAGATATGCTCTCTGCTTTGCACTTTGAAAGGACAATTTTACCTGGCTACACATGAGGTCTTCAGAAGCTTAGCCACTGCATATTGCCTTGGTAGGCAAGATGGTAACTGCATTCAACTTTGTCCAGGAGCACAGGTGACATTACATCTTCCTTCAAGGAGGTTCATTTGTCACAATCGTTCAAGACAAGCAGATATAAAAGAGTTCACAAAAAGAGGAGGTGGTGGTTTCATTTCCCTACACATATTAGAAGGCCCTGTCACTTGAGTTTAATCCTGAAATATTAATTGGTCAGTCAAAAGCTACTCCATCCTTAACACCATTAAGAAATAAATATTGACTCTCATGGTACCACAGTGTTAAAACAAGCTGAAAATATTTTAGCAATTTTTCGATTTTGAGGGCAACATATTTTTCATTTATAAAAATATGTTTCATTTACTTAAGTCCATTTATCCTGTTACTTGTATACTGAACTACCTTGAATGGGGCCTTTTACTAAAAAAAAAAAAAAAAAAAAAAAAAGCCTCTAGAANAAAAAAAAAAAAAAAAAAAAAAAAAAAGGCCTCTAGAATCTTTCCAAATTTGAATATAACTGGTGCTGCCCCTTTCCACCCTCTGACTTCTTCATTGTAAAGGCTTTAGCAACTTCCTCTCATGCCTCTTGGAGTTTCTGGGTCACCCATAGTAACCATAAGTTGCCCATGGACTTCAAATGCAAGAGGTTCCCACCTGTCTTCACAATGTCTTCACAATGACAATGCTGCATACTGGGATCTCCTGGAAACAGGCTCTCACAGGCTCTAAGATCATGATCCTCTCTATCCAGCTTTCCATTACACCGTGGATCATGAAAGTAGTACCTTGCAAGCTGGGTATGGCTGCTAAGGCTTTCTTGCTAAAATGGAAATGATACCTATTTGTTAAAGCCAAACCTAGGCCCCCTGGAGTAACCAACCCCAATGAGGGTGTGGTCTGCCCTAATCTTAGTTCCTTGACAGATGCTATGGTTTCACAGGCAGTCACTACTCTTCTGAACCCCTTAGCTAGAGGAACTGCTTGGGATCTTAAATGGATAGCAAAGAAAGTTTGTACATGTCACAGCAAGTATGGCTACCATCATCATATGTAACTCAGCTTCCTGGAGAGCCATTGCTTTTCACATCCTAACTAAGATATCTCTGTTAAAGGACTCAATGATTAGTGCAACTGCCCAAACTTCAGTCAGGCATCTTTATACTGACCACCCTTGTCAATAAATCAGCCACACTGAACATTTTTACAAACTACTGGGCCATTGCCAACTGTCTGAACATGTGGTCCAGGGTTGCCCTTTATGAGGAAAAAAAATTTGAAATCTTGTCTCAGACATTCCTAAAACGCAGATCAATGCCACATGTGCCTCTATACAGAGTTCTAGTCATTCTTGATAATGATCAAGGTACTCATTTCACTTCTCACCATATTGCTAAGCTCTGGAACAAGGTGTTCAATCAATTTTCATCTCCTTAACTAAATGGATCTACTACTCACAAAGTACCACTGTGGCTATAAACAAGTTCAAACATGGCACAATTCACTCAATCAAACACTGAGAGTGAATTGTGGTGAAGGCTGATCCATCCTTGATCTTTAACTGCTCACAAGTTTCAAGCTCTCTTCCCCATCCCCCAGTTTCCCTTTTGCCTGATATTTGGGCAAGCTGATAAGAATCCCTGTATGCAATGGGAATTTTGAATCTCACAAGCCCTGACCAGCATGTAGGAGCTTTCACTCCAGTATCCCCCCTATAAAACCCAAAGCCAGCCAGCTTTCTTTGCTCCCTTAAGCAATTTTGGATCTGCTTGGATACAATTTTGGATACTGTCCTGCTCTTCTCAGAAAGCCTCATTGTATGAGTAATACATCTTTTTTACCCTCTTGGTCAGTGTGTGGTATCATGAGTCTCGACATCTGAACCAAACTTGAATGGGGGGATCCTATTCTAGCTAGTGAACAAATAATTAAATAATATAATTTTACATATGATAATTAAATATTCCTTACCCTAAAATATTAGGCTCAAAAAAATTTTCCTTTCTTACAATAGTAAAATTAGCTTAGTCATTTTGTATACTGACATTAACATAATCATCAGTTTTAAAAGAGTAAAAGAGCTTTCCTTTTCAAGTGTTTCATATTTAACTAGTGATGATAAATAGTATATACAAATTTTGAATAAACACACATTTTATGAAGATTATTCATCATTGTTAGATAAGTAAATTCAATATTTACAAAAGACATATCATTAAATTTGATACAAATGTACTGCTAAAAAATGAAGCATCATACACTTCAAATATAAATAGCCTTTATTGACTGTAAGAGTTTATTCATTACTGAAAACTTCTCACCAGGCAAAAACAGAATGCCAATAAAATAATGTAGTGACCTAATGAGAATAAAAAAAAAATCTCAAAACAGTTTGTCACTAAAATATGGGGAAACTCAGTGACAATAAATTACTGAATTAAGTATAAAGACAGGTAACAACAACATAAATTATGTAAACAATGCTGAATAAAATAGGACATTTGAGAACACTGTAAGATCAAAAGGGAAATGGTTGACAACAAGGGATTTATCTCCAAAATATAAAAACAGCTCATGTAGCTCTACATCACAATAAAACAAACAACCCAATGAAAAAATGGGCATAAGATCTAAACAGATATTTCTCCAAAGAAGACATACAGATGGCCAAAGAGCATACCAAAAGTTGCTCAACATCACTACTTATCAAGAAATGAAAATCGAAACTACAACCTCACACCAGTCAGAATGGCCATCGTAAAAAAAAACAAAAAAAAACAAAAAAAAACAAAAAAAACAAAAAAAAACCTACAAACAAGAAACACTGGTTAAAGTATGGTGAAAAGGCAACTCTCCTACACTGTAGGTGGGAATGTAAATTGGTACAACCACTATGGAGATTCCTTAAAAAATGAAAAAGAACTGCAATCCCACTGCTGAGTGTATATCTGAAGAAAACTATTATTTGAAAAGATCCATGCACTCCGATGTTCACTGTAGCACTATTTACAATGGCTAAGACATAAAAGCAATCTAAATGTCCATGGACAGAGGAATGGATTAATAAGATGTGGTATATATATATATGTGGTATATACACACACACACATAAACACACACACACATATATATATACACACAAACACACATATGTATATTTGTTGTTGTTTAGTTGCTTATTTGTGTCTGACTTTTTGTGACTCCATGGGCTGCAGGATGCCTGGCTTCCCTATCCTTCACAATCTTCTGCAGTTTGCTCACTCATGTCCATGTCTATACGTGTACACACACACACACACACACACACACACACACACACACAGAGTGGAATATTACTCAGTGATTAAAAAGAATGAAATAATGCCATTTACAGCAACATGGATAGACCTAGAGATTATCATATCAGACAGAGAAAGATGATATCATATAATATCATTCATATGTGGAATCTAATTAAAATTATATAAATGAACTTGTTTATAAATAGAAACAGATTAACAGGTTTTGAAAACGAATTTATGGTTATCAAAGGGGAAATGTGACGGGGAGGGAAAAATTTGGAGCTTGGGATTAACACACACTACTATATGTAAAATAGATACTAATAAGAACCTATTGTATAACACAGGGAACTCTATTCAATATTCTGTAATAACCTATGGGGTAAAGAATCAAAAAGAATGAATATATGTACTGATATAACTGAATTGTCTATATATATGTATACACATATATACATTTATATATAGTGTGTGTGCATCTTAGTTTCAATCCATTTTGGTTTTTCCTTCTAAGTTTAAAGGAGACCTAAATTTTTAAAGACTACTTTTCACAGACTAAGAGTTTACACAGAAAATTGAAAGATGTATTGCAAAAATAGATTGTATTCAACAATCATCATTCAATTTCCTAAGTCTATAAGATGGAAGGGAAGTAATACATTTAATGTATATAATAAGGATTAATGAGATAGTTGTTACTAGATTATGTTTTAATAAAGTTCAAATTAATTTAAAAAACAAGTATAATCATATTTTGTAAGCAATATTATAGAGAAAGATTTTTGCAGATTGACTGGAGGGAAAACACCACACTAGGAAATTTAAAGACAACAGCTGTGAATAAGAAACAAAATATGTAGAGTAGAAGAAAAGTTTAAGGTGATGATAGCTAATTTAAAGATAAGACAAAAATCTTTTCCCACAGCAAATACACAGAAGGTTTTGGTAACTCCATGCCCCTGTACAGAGTATACTAGACTGACAATAACTTTGTGTGATTTAAGGATTCGTGAATTTGAAATCTATGCAACCAATAGTCTACACAACAACAAAAGATAAGAGATAGGGCAGATATCTGGGAAATCTAAGAAGGAAAACCTAAAAAGGTTTTCATGCACATTTCCAAGATGCCACTTTTGAAAGTTAGTCTTGAGAAAAAGCAAGCTTTATATCTTAACAAATACATGTTCAGTATGGGTCTTAAAGAAGGTGAGACTATCTGGGAAGCTAAACACAAAGTTAAGTCACCATAGACTATCCTGGATTTCCTCAAGGTGATTTACATGTTGGAATTCTCCAAGAAATCTGAATGTCAGTTTACATTCTATACAGTTAGTATTTGATACATGCTTTGTAGAGTAATTTATACTAGGATTTTCTACATAAAACTGTAGTAATATAGTCTATCCTCTGTAGTGTGTTGAATAGAGTCCCCTCAATATTCAACCCCACCCAGGCACTCAGAAAATCATTGTATTTGGAAAAAGGACCTCTGCACATGTAACTGTGGAGAAGGAGGTAGCACCCCACTCCAGTACTCTTGCCTAGAAAATCCCATGGACGGAGGAGCCTGGTAGGCTGCAGTCCATGGGGTCGCTAAGAGTTGGACACGACTGAGCGACCTCACTTTGACTTTTCACTTTCATGCATTGGAGAAAGAAATGGCAACCCACTCCTTTATTCTTGGCTGGAGAATCCCAGAGGCAAGAGCCTGGTGGGCTGCTGTCTATGGGGTCGCACAGAGTCGGACACGACTGAAGTGGCTTAGCAGCAGCAGCAGATGTAACTAAGATTCAGATGAGGTTACGGATTAGGGTGGACGCTAAATCCTACAACTGGTGTCCCTAGAACAAATGATACAAAATGATACCAGGGTGGGTTGCCGTGCCCTCCTCCAGGTGATCTTCCTGATGCAGGAGTTGAACCCAAGTCTCTTGTGTCTCCTGCATTGGCAGGGGGTTCTTTACCACTGGGTAGCCATTCCCTTCTCCACTAGCGCCACTTGGGTGATGCAGCTACAAAACACAGAACTTCAAGGACTGCTTGGGGCCATTAAAGTTAGGAAGGATTCTTCTCTAGGATCTGCAGAGGGAGTGTAATGTTACTGATACCTTGATTTCAGGGTTCTAGTCTCCAGAACTGTGAAAGAATAAACCTCTGTTGCTCTAAGCCACTAAATTTGTGATACTTTGTTAAGGCAGACTTAGGATACTACTACATTTATTTTGCAGATACTTTCCAGAATGTAAAGAGTGGGTGATGGAAGAAGGGGAAGAGAGGAAGGAGATCAGGAAGCGATGATAATTTCAAAAGGCAGTGTTTCATGTGAAATTAATTGAGGTACAATTATACTAATCATGAATCATTTCTCCTGCATTATAGTTTGAAGAGGCCCTCTAGGTTTTTAAAATCCTATCTCCTTAGATTGCTTTAAGCATCTTGCTTTACCAACTGGTCCATCTAAAATCTTCAATTTTTCCCTCTCTACTATATTTCTGTTAGGCTTTAAGCTAAAAACTCCATTAGTTTCTATCCCAAGAAAAAACAGACAAAAACAAACACTAGCCTTTGACTAGTATGGTACTTTGATTATAGCTCTTAACTCTTTCTGTTTTATCTCAGCCAAGGTTATGGAAATAGAAGTCCACAACATTTATTCCCCAAATTTACTAGCCACTTCCTCCTTGCAAAATGACTTTGGCCCCACACTACAGGTGTAAATACATAATATCAATAAAAATATTTCCCCCAACAATGTCAACAGTTCTCTTATATTCAAAATATCTATCCTATACCAAATTCAAAATAAAATTTGTCTGCTATGTTTTTGGCACTTAAAAACAGTGCATGAAGACTATAGTAAACAAACCATAAGGGGAAACAACTTATTGTTAAACATTAAGATGAAGGAAAAATAAAACTTATTTTATTAATAAACTATGGTATTTTTTTGACTGCCCTTTGTGTGTCATGTAGGATCTTAGTTTCCTATTAGGGAATTGAACCCAGGACCCCCACAGAGGAAGTGTGGAGTCTTAACTACTGGATCACCATGGAAGTCCCAAATAGAACATTTTTAAATTAAAAAAAAGAAATTAAAAGGGAAATAGTTTGTCAGAAGAAAGACAACTAAATATCAATAACTGACCCATAAATGTTACTTTCTAAGTATTTAGAACCAGAATCCTACAGAATGAATATTACCAGATGACCCCAATATATGAAGTTGAAATGAAATCAATGATGCTAATAAAAGTGTTATGAATTGATGACTCTTATCTAGAAAAACTTAAAGACAGAAATTCACTGACAGTATTCACTCAGTCAACCAGTAGAATTACATTACATGCACATTTACTTCATATGAACTCAAATCTACACTGGGCAACAATAAATAAATGAAAGCAATTTTGTTGTAAATGACCTGTAAGAAACCAAACTAGCTCATCTGGTATTATCCGAACCACTGCTATTTTTCTAATACTGGAGGAAAAAATGTCCTGTTAGAATTGTTGAGATAATATGGCTTACACAAAATAATGTGGATGATCTTCTATGGCTGACATGGTATTTTCATGGGTAATGTTGATTATATGTGGTTTTCTGCTTATATAATGACTTCAGAAGTTTAACCCTTGTAAAAATATGAAATCTCAATAAATAAATCGATTGTATTGACAGATATTTTGCTACCATATTTAAAAATTAAATTCTAAGTGTCTGCATATAAAAGATATGGAGGAAGAAACGGTTATAATTTGGAATAAATGACAGGAAAAAATGTGAAAAGTGATATGTTATGAAGTGATACCAAAAGTCATAAAACACAACACAAAAGCAACAGAAGGAAATCATGGCAAAGTGAAAAAGAGAGGAAAAGAATTTCAAAAAGAAATTTTGATTTACAGAGATCCAGTACATGTTGCTTGATTATCTCACATTAAAGAGGGAAAGGTAGGACCAGGAAGAAATCTATGACTGCAGTTTTTAATTCCTCTATTTTGTTTTCAGAAAATTTCAAGTGATCAATAGGTGATTAGATATTCACTGGAGATGTAAAGCACAAAATACGTGTTTTCATGCTTTAATTATGTAATATAAATGTTTTATTTTTAGCCATGTTACTCTTAAGACCCTAGGGCTACTGAATAATCCATGTCATTTTATTTCAACTTTTGAGGTTAGGAGTACCTATGAATGTGAACATAAAGTGTGTTTGTATGTGCATCCATGTGTGTATGTGATTCACTATATACTATACAATGACTTACACATATTTTATTTAATTATAAAATAACTCTAAGAAATAGACACATCACCTCCATTTCAGAGGTACGAAAAGTAAGACTCATGTAATTAGTTAAATGGAAAAGGCAGATTGAGCTGTGTTCTCAATCTGGAAATCTGTCTCCAAAACTGGCATTCTTAACCCAATAGTATGAATTATCGACTATGACATACTATATATAAATAGTCTTATTACTACTAACAATAGCTCTGCTCCACAGACATAATTATTCCTGCTTTACACATAAAGAAACTGAGTTTTGTAGAAGTTATGTTTATTTGTCCAAAGACAGATAGCTAAAGTGTGACAAGCTAAAATTAGATTAGAATCTGTTTGACTTCATATAAAGTTTGAAATAAAGAATGATGCAACATTTATAGAAAAAATAAAATCTGTTTCCTTACAAATTAATCAGTGTACCTGATTTTATCCACAGAAAATCCAAGACTTATTTGAAAAAATTAGTGTTAAAAATCACCAATTATTGGTTGTATTATTTTTCATATTAAGATAATTCAATTTTACTTACATTAACTCTGCTAAAATAAAAATTCCATTCACTAGGAATCCATTAATTTAATTTTAATCAGAACTTTTTCCTTCTCTTTTTGAATATACATACATATATAGGCTACTATCAAATACCTCCTGGTGACCAACATGCATATGTATCAGGAAAGGCAATGTGATTTTCTTCTTTTTCAATCCTTTGGCTGCATGGCATCTCAAGAACAGAATCTAACAGAACAAATTAATGGCTTCCAAAGAGACTCAGATAGCCATGCAGTCTTCTGGATTAGCACTGCTAAGATTCTATCAGTCACCATGTAATATTTTTGGTGACTGGGGACTACAAAGCCCTCTAGAAAGGGAAAACTCTTCTGGGCACAAAAGGCAATACAATAAACACAATTATATGGATTGTGTTTTTCTTTCTAAACTGTCCTTTTCTTCATAATCAAACAGCTCAACTCTGAATAAATCAATCAACATGCTAAGGAATAAGAGATTGCAGAAAAAGACACTGTGCTAATGTTGGTGTCATCGATTCTATTTCAAGGTTAAAATAAAAGATTTAGTACTTCCCGTCTGATGATAATGTTCTCTTTACTAAGTTGTGGATCTTGGACTTGTTTCAGAATAGAGAAAAGGAGGATATATAGGTAAATTCTTGTTATAAGAAATTGGACTGGAAGCATCAGCTTATTTTATTATCAGCAGAAACATTAAGAGAAGATGTGATCTAAAAACCTTGATATAATAAAATCTATATCCTTCTGCTAAAATACTCTGTCATCCTGACCCAGACATTCATTTCCTAGCAAATCCTTCACCTTGTAACACAACGCTGTAAATCTAAATTGTAGAAGTCTAAAAAACTTTCAGCCTCTCTCTCACACTTTCCTGTTCGCTAAATTTCCTTTGCCTATCCATCCATAAACAGAGCTTAACCTGGGTTAGGTCCAGCTGATTTCAGATCCAAAACCTTTAGAAGCCAGGTAAATGACTTCTAAGACTTGTGATCAGGGAGATGTGAAGTCAGCAAAGGACACATTGTCTTCTCAGTGCCAAAGTAGAACAGATTGTCAGGTTGACAAGATGAGCTGAAATGCCCTTTGCTGTCTTTTTATATTCACTGCTGTCACAGAAACTAGGTGCTTAAAATAAAAATATTTTTTATCTGAAAATGTGTTTATAAAATATAAAACTAATATAATTGTTTTGTACATATTTTATCATTATTATAACAGCTCCATATTTGAATATATGCATATTTGGCAGAGCAGACTTTGCTTTATGCTCTGGTAATTTCCCATTTTATGAAATTCCAATATGAAGGCACTTGCAGGGTTACTGGATGTACTTATTTTTAAAAATTAAAAACAATCCTGTTTTCATTTTTATATTGTTGTTCACCTGTGTACTTGACTATAAATTCCGAATGCAAAAAATAACCTCAAAATTTTATTATTACAAAGCTACTATCTAAAAATAATTTTCTGAGTAAAGTACTTTATGTAAATATTTTCATTAAAAAGCAACTAACATTTTGAATAGCATACAGTGAAAATAAAGCATGTTTAGAATGATATACTACATGATGAGATGAATCTTACTTACCAAACTCCTTGGGAACTGCTATAGAATAAACACAATTATGTCCCACACTGTAATTTTTTGGATAGTTTGGTGATAGAACAGTGCCTTCTGAACCTGTTGAACGACTTCCACATGGTGCTGAAATAAAAAAATATTATTTTTAGAAAAAATTTATATTATGAATATTTTCTTGATATAAAAATATGGCTAACTGATTTTAAGGTATATCATTATTTACATGTTTTAACAAGGGTCCTAATTGTCAAATATTTTAAAAATAAAAAATTGTGCACATAGAAAAATGTTTAAGTATTCAGATTTACTCTTCTTAGAAGCAAAATAATATAATAAAATTACAGTGGTGCTATCTATCTCTAGAGGTAATAATGGCGGCCTGCTTTTATTTATGATAAAAAGGTAAAGATAATCATCTCTTTTAAAATGATGAGAAATTACACATGCAAGTGGGAAATTGTTTTACTCACCACCCAGCTTTGAATCTACTCAAAATCAACTGTGATTATGCTCCCATAAAATTAGGTATTTCTATACCCAGGACAGGGATGGCTGCATAAACACATTCATCCACTTATCTAAGTAAAATATTCTCTCATCAATCTCTTATCTGCTTATGATTTACATTTAAATCAGGAGTTGCTGATGGTGCATAGAGATGGTGCATTTTTACTACCTCAGCCCCAAATGTGCTGTGTTCCTTAAAAAGATGAGGGTGAAACTGATTTCTGGAAAATTTGTAGATAGTGGTTCTGTTGTTCACAAGATAAGAGGATGTTTTGGATTTATAGTTCTGGAACACAGAGAAAGATCTGGACTACTAAAGGGGTTATAGTTATCAAAGCAAAATAAGATAGTTGATATCATTTAAATGAATGGGTTCTTCCGGGAATTATGTAGAATGAGAAAGATGGCCTAAGAGGAAGCCTGGAGAATGTCAAGGTAGGATTAGGGGGTGGCTGCGTGTGACCAGTTGCATATGACTTTTGGTGACCCCATGGACTATAGTCATTAGGTTCCTTTGTCCATTGGATTTTCCAGGCAAGAATACTGGAGTGGGTTGCCATTTCCTATTTCAGGGGATTTTCCCAGTCCAGGGATAGAACCTGAGTTTCTTGCGTCTCCTGCATTGGCAGCGGATTCTTTACCACTGAGCCACCTGGGAAGCTGAGAGGGTGAGACAAAGAATTTAGTCTATTGGGAACCAAGGAGGAGGAAAGTTAAATGAAAAGAAAGTGTCCAAAAAATGTTTGGAGATGGAAATGGAAACCTACTCCAGTATTTTTGCCTGGGAAATATCATGGACAGCTGAGACTGGAGGACTACAGTCTATGACATCGCGGAGTCAGACACTACTTAGCAACTGAACAACAACACATAATCAGGCAGATTGTGATTCTGGAAAATAGTTCTTGATGGAAACGTGGCATAAAATGGAATGAAGTGACCTAGCAATATGGAATACAGAGTTTTGTAAGAAATTAACATTTGTATATAGAATAATAGATGGAAATGTTCAAAAAATAAAGTTTTTGGCTAAAGGGAAAAACAAAATGTTGTGTTGCAAAGTGGTAATAAATGGAAAAAAAAGCGTTTGAGGGGGTTTGGAGGTCTGGAGAATTATGCAGCAGGAAACTGCTTCTCCAGAGTCTGGTTTCCTCCAGGAGAAATGCTGCCCAGGCATGCCAGCCTGCTGGCACCACCCCTTATGCCCTGGAGATGCAGGAGCTTCTTGATTGGTGAGCCCAGGACAGAAACTTTATTGTTGGTCTCCTCTTCAGCCTGTTTAAGGATCAATCTATTGAGGAGGTGGCTGTGGTTGTTGGGAGACACCTGTAGCTGCTTAAGAAGCCCACTGTTACTGTTCCTCAGCTTCTACTAATATTAATATTGGTTCAGAGTGCTTTTCACATCTACTATATCCTTCAACTTTTCTGTTTATTCATTCTAATAATGTTTGAGAGTTTGAAATTGAAATTCCAACTGAAAATCAAAAGAATCTACTTAGAGAATAATCATAATATACAGTAAAACTATATGTAAATTTTTCTGTATTTTCCAAGTCTTCTATAAATGTGTTACCATACTTTCATAATCTAAAAAATAAAAAATAAAGAAAAAGAAAAAAATTAAAGCAGATGACTTGACTTTCTTCTGCTTATCACTTAATTTGCCTCGAATTTATGTAGGGGAGATGCCCTTCAAATATCAGAAAGGAAGTTATTGGTATTATAGATACAATAGTTTTAACAAGAGTAGCTTTTTGCAAATTATAACCAGGAAATCAAATCCAGTCTCTACCAAGAGAAGTTTCAAATTTTTAAAGAGTTAAGGAACAAAAGAAAAATTAAATCAGAATATGCTACAGAGATATATGTGGCCAGCAAAACCAAAAATATTACCTGGCTCTGTGCAGAGAAAGTTGTTAACTCTTTAACTAGAGTAGAGAAGGGTAGCTAGACTATAGTTGGATGAAGAATAGCAGTTTATAAGGATATACTAAAATAATCAGAATCTTAACAATGAACAGAAGAAGAACTTTGGAATAGCTGGTGGAAGATGCAGGCTGAATGAATTTTTGTTATTGATTTATTTAATAGGGGAAATAGAGTCATTAAAATGGGAAAACCTGGAACACTGACTTAAGAGGCTTGTGCTGTGCTGATTCACTCAGTCATGTCTGATTCTTTGCAACCCCATGGGCTATTGTCCACCAGGCTTCTCTGTCCATGAGGATTCTCGCGACAAGAATACTGGAGTGGGTTGTCATGCCCTCCTCCAGGGGATCTCCCCAACCCAGGGTTTGAACGCAGGACTCCAGCATTGAAGCTGGATTCTTTACTATCTGAGCCACCAGGGAAGCCCAAGAATACTGGATTGGGTAGCCTATCCCTTCTCCAGGGGATCTTCCTGACCCAGGAATCGAACTGGGGTCTCTTGCATTGTAGGCAGATTCTTTACCAGTTGAGCTAATGTAAAATCAAAAACTAAAACTGAGTGATTAACTTTAGAAAGCATTAGTGACAGTCCTCTGTTACTTGAGAAAAGTGCTAAAGAAAAATGAAAATACACAGGTTTTATGTCGGGAATTTACTGGAATTAATGCCCGATTTTCCTTTTAAAGAACTGAATGCAGTGGCATTAGGTGGCTTGAAAAGAGTCATGAGTTTGAAAAAGCCAAAGCTTTTGATGGGTTTCTGACCAAAGTTTAAAGATACAACAATATATTCAAAAAACACACACATACAAAACAAACAGTAAGTTGTACTGAGTTGGGTGGCTAATGAATGTTTTACCTTTTTTCCTTTTAATGTTCTATAAAATGGTAATAAATAGTAAGAATTATACATATTAAAATTATAAACATTAGAATTTCCCAGAACAACAAATTGACAATGATGATAATAACCAAAGATGTATTGCTCTCATCACTCATTATTGTTTGAGATTAGAGTAGTCAGGTGTATTCTTATTTTGGCACTGATAACTTTATTTAAATAATAATTTTACTGATGAGAGAATCACTCAAGAATAAGCAGCATGCTTTACATTAATTTTCTTTCTTATTTCAAAGTGCTCCAAAATGACAATACTTTGAAAGAATATGACAAATGTTCTTATTTTTACATTTGGAAAGAATGAATAGAAATGAGAGCTTCTAACTTAAGTTCTGCTTTTTGACTTAGTCATGAACATTCTGCTATTCTACATTACCATGCATCTTACTGATAGCCTCAATGTGTTTTGTGTTATTTTATTTTGTATAATGGACATTTGGGGGCAGCTCTTGTTAAAAATCTCATTTATAAAATATGAAAATATGATTTGTTTTATATATGTATATAATGCATACACTTATGTATACATTAAATGTATAAATGTATACATTTATGTATATAATGAATATATACAGGGTTGCTGTATAATCACAGCTCTTTATGGTACCTAGTACTATGTTAGATCTTGTTATTTGTACTGGAAGCAATGATTTTATATTTTTTCTGGTCATTACTTACAGTATGTCCTATTTTATGGTCATTTATGTTGAATACTGTGATGACTGACACTATTTTATGCAGTAAGTTATGCTGCAGTAAACTTATGCAGGAAAATTCACTATCCTGTGAGGTAAAGATGTAATCTGTTGTATGTTTAAATGGAAGAATGACTAAGCCAGGACAACTTTACCAATTCTTCTAAAGTTGATTCCTAGATGCTTTCTGTATTCACTTCTCTCTTCCTGTTTTAATTTCATTTTATTGGTTAGTTCAGAAAAGGTCAGCCTTTAACTTTCTGGCTCTATTAAACAATCAGTAGAATAAAAGCAAGGCGGGACCTTTTATTTATGCTATTTCTGCCATTTGACTCATACCTGTTGGCCTTTTGTCAAACTGGCTGTGTTTTTAAACAGCAGATATCCATTGTGATGAACTGCATAAGAACTCACCTGTTCCTGATTATAACTTATATGATACATATGACTACCCTTAAATCTCTATTAATAGCATTTTTGTAGAACACATGTATTATGGGAAGAAATGGTTCTATGATTAAGTAAAATGAACACGGTTTTATGCTATGAGACTTTAGTAAAGTTTGGGGAATGTCATACGTCATACTCCTTCTTACAAACTTATTTGATCATGAAGACCCTTTTTGATTTCACAGGACCAATGTTCCTCAGGATATACTTTACAAAATGCTAATTCTAAAATGTGCTATTAATTTGAAAATAATTCTAACATTTATATTATTTGCTGTAATTAGTTATGATTTCATAACACTAAAGAATTGTTTTATATATACATATAGAGTGAAAAAATTTAAATACAAAAAATGTGAAATGGCCTACTGTATCATAAAATGCCATTATTCTCTTTTTAACCACTTTCATTGAGGTATAGTTAAAGTGTTGTGTTAGTTTCAGATGTACAACAAATTGACATATGCATGTATATATTGGAGAAGGCAATGGCACCCCACTCCAGTACTCTTGCCTGGAAAATCCCATGGACGGAGGAGCCTGGTAGGCTGCAGTCCATGGGGTCGCTAAGAGTCGGGCACGACTGAGCGACTTCACTTTCACTTTTCACTTTCATGCATTGGAGAAGGAAATGGCAACCCACTCCAGTATTCTTGCCTAGAGAATCCCAGGGATGGGGGAGCCTGGTGGGCTGCCATCTATGGGATAGCACAGAGTCGGACACGACTGAAGTGACTTAGCAGCAGCATACATATATATCCTTTTTTTCAGGCAAAATGCCATTATTCTTGACACTTTCTCCCTGACTTGCTTACATCTTCCTGTAGCTTATCAGCCTCTCCTCTCCTCTCTGCCACTGTAACTACTGCAAGCAAGACTCCCAACAGTTTCCATTTGGGCTCTTTCAAAAAACTCCAAGTTCCACTCATCTCCACAAGTTCCTATCACAGCTAGTGACTTTTAAAACACAAAAGTCTTAGAATTTTCCTTTTCTCTTTCTAGAACATATCCGATACACAGTAGGTTCTCCATAAATGTCTATTAGGTGACTAAATGAACTATGCTTGCCCAGACCGTGCTCTTCTAAAATGGTGTTCCACTGTCAGCACAACATAGACATTTCATTTGGTTGAAATTACCCCAGAAATTGACTTAAATCCAAGACACTCAAGGTATACCCTGTCCTGCTTCTGCCATTCCTGGCGCTGCTTGTATGCTCGTACAGGGCATACCTGGTACCTCTTTTGTGAAACAGCAGTTAAGGAGACTCCAGTGCTTGCCATGGTGGATGACAAAAAGCCTAAGGAAGGACTCATGACTGACAGCAAATATCATACTGACTTGAAGGTGTTAGTGAGGCTAATTCAGTTATTTTTTTTTAATTCCAGTTATTTTGCTCTCACTGTTTTTTTTTTTTTTCTTTTAAGAGCATCATAAAAATCCTTGCATACCTTGTTTGATTGGAGAATTTTAAAGTTTTTCATTTATCATTGTAAACCAAGGGAAATTTTATAACATTTTTGCACATAGCTGTTACATGTAGGACAGTCTGTCTTTAAGTAGGGATATGTGTATGTGTGTGTGTGAATGAGTGTGTGCTCAGTCACATCCGACTCTTTGTCACACCATGGACTGTAGCCCACCAGGCTCCTCTGTCTATGAAATTTCCCAGGCAAGAATACTGGAGTGGTTGCCATTGCCTTCTCCAGGACATTTGCTGGATCCAGGGATGGAACCTGAGTCTCTTGCATCTCCTGCATTGGCGGGTGGATTCTTTAGCACTGATCCCTAAGTAGGGAGAAATTTCTGTTAAAAGAAATGAATCCGAGATAGTTTTTTCTTCAAGTCAAGTGTCTTATTGTTTAAATAAACATCTTGTTTAAAGTGGAAAAAAATAAAAAAGATACATCCTTTCAGTAAATCCATGTAAGCCTTTTTTTTTTCCTTTCTCTGGGATTGAAATATTTGCTGTTTCTCTGATTACCAGGAATCAGTATTGCTTTACATTTAGAGACACTATATGTGTACTGGAAATATATGAAAGGATAAGATTGTTATAATCTGATAGACTTTGGCCACCTCATGCAAAGAGTTGACTCATTGGAAAAGATTTTGATGCTGGGAGGGACTGGGGGCAGGAGAAGAAGGGGACGACCGAGGATGAGATGGCTGGATGGCATCACTGACTTGATGGACCTGAGTCTGAGTGAACTCTGGGAGTTGGTGATGGACAGGGAGGCCTGGCGTGTTGCGATTCATGGGGTTGCAAAGAGTCGGACACGAGTGAGTGACTGAACTGAACTGAACTGAGCCACATGGATACTGAGTTTCACTGAAGGAATGGCAAACATATCTACCATTCATTTCACAGTGGCAAATAGTTTATCTGTCAATAGCATACCCTCACTGAGGTGGCAGTCACCCACACAGTTCAATATTGTATTATTTTTATTTTCCCCTCTTTTCCTGTTTGCTTTTTTAATCCTCCTTTGGATGAATCTGTATGATTTAGTTTGTACAAGGAAAATACGTTCATGCTGTAACTATACTGTGAACTAAGAAGCAGTGATGCAATAAACAGATATGGTATTTCTAGGGAAATCTGTGGAAGACCAAAACTACATTTTAAGGATTCTAGAGCAATAAAAAGGACTTCCCACTGATGGTTTGACCAAGTGTGTGCGATGGAAGAGGACGAGGTACCTTCCACTGAGAGAGACAGAAGGCTCTCAAATCATTTACATGGAAGAGGTACTTATGTGTGCATATATCTTAGACATTTTATATTATATTATATTATATTATACAGTCTTAAACTACTCACAATTTCAATTCTGTATTTTCATTGTGTACTGTACAATTTATCATCAAATATACTCTATAATGAAAATTACTATATAATATATAAATTTTTCTCAGAAAGCAAGTTAGATACTTTCAAAAGTGATGAACCCTTACAGGTCAAAAAAGAGCAATATGGTATACATTAAATCATTGATTTACTAGATGTTGCCTGTGACCCCTTCAGGCTGAAAGAACTGCTGTACTTTTGATAAAAGTATGGTCCACTTCTAGTGGACCCTGATATAGCCCAACTGAATGTCACAGAGCAATACTGCATAGGAACCTGGAATGTTAGGTCCATGAATCAAGGAAAATTGGAAGTGGTCAAACAGGAGATGGCAAGAGTAAACATTGACATTTTAGGAATCAGTGAACTAAAATGCATTGGAATGGATGAATTTAACTCAGATGACCATCATATCTACTACTGTGGGCAAGAATCCCTTAGAAGAAATGGAGTAGCCATCAGAGTCAACAAATGAGTTTGAAATGGAGTACTTGGATGCAATCTCAAAAATGACAGAATGATCTCAGTTCATTTCCAAGGCAAATCATTCAATATCACAGTAAATCAAGACCATGCCCCGACTAGTAATGCTGAAGAAGCTGAAGTTGAATGGTTCTCTGAAGACCTACAAGACCTTTTAGAAATAACACCCCAAAACAATGTCCTTTTCATTATAGGGGACTGGAATGCAAAAGTAGGAAGTCAAGAAACACCAGGAGTAACAGGCAAATTTGGCATTGGAGAACAGAATGAAGCAGGGCAAAGGCTAATAGAGTTTGCCAAGAGAAATCACTGATAACAGCAAATACCCTCCTCCAACAACACAGCAGAAGACTCTACACATGACAATCACCAGATGGTCAACATCGAAATTAGACTTGATTATATTCGTTGCAGCCAAAGATGGAGAAGCTATATATAGTCAGCAAAAACAAGACCAGGAGCTGACTGTGGCTCAGGTCATGAACTCCTTATTGCCAAATTCAGACTTAAATTGAAGAAACTAAATCATATCCCTTATGATTATACAGTGGAAGTGGGAAATAGATTAAAGGGACTAGATCTGATAGACGGAGTGCCTGATGAACTATGGGTAGAAGTTCGTGACATTGAACAGAAGACAGGAATCAAGAACATCCCCAAGAAAAAGAAATGCAAAAATGCAAAATGACTCTTTCAGGAGGCCTTACAAAGAGCTGTGAAAAGAAGAGAAAAGAAAAACAAAGGAGAAAAGGAAAGGTACACCAATTTAAATACAGAGTTCCAAAGAATAGCAAGGAGAGATAAGAAAGCCTTCCTCAGTGATTAGTGCCAAGAAATAGAGGAAAACAATAGAATGGGAAAGACTAGAGATCTCTCCAAGAAAATTAGACATACCAAGAGAACATTTCATGCAAAGATGGGCACAATAAAGGACAGAAATGGTATGGAACTAATAGAAGAAGATATTAAGAAGAGGTGGCAAGAATACACAGAAGAACTGTCCAAAAAAGATCTTAACAACCAAGATGACCAGGATGGTGTGATCACTCACCTAGAGCCAGACATCCTGGAATGTGAAGTCAAGTGGGCCTTAGGAAGCATCACTACAAACAAAGCTAGTGGAGGTGACGGAATTCCAGTGGAGCTATTTCAAATCCTGAAAGATGATGCTGTGAAAGTGCTGCACTCAATAGGACAGCAAATTTGGAAAACTCAGCAGTGGCCACAGGACTGGAAAAGGTCAGTTCTCATTCCAATCCCAAAGAAAGACAATGCCAAGGAATGCTCAAACTATCACACAATTTCAGTCATCTCACACGCTAGTAAGTAATGTTTAAAATTATCCAAGTCAGGCTTTAGCAATATGTGAATGTGAAATTCTTGATGTTCAAGCTGGTTTTAGAAAAGGAAGAGGAACCAGAGATCAAATTGTCAACATCGTCTGGATCATGGAAAAAGCAAGAGAGTTCCAGAAAAACATCTATTTCTGCTTAATTGACTATGCCAAAGCCTTTGACTGTGTGGATCACAACAAAATGTGGAAAATTCTGAAAGAGACGGGAAGACCACCTGACCTGCCTCTTGAGAAATCTGTATGCAGGTCAGGAAGCAACAGTTAGAACTGAATGTAGAACAACAGACTGGTTCTTAGTAGGAAAAGGAGTACGTCAAGGCTGTATCTTGTCACCCTGCTTATTTAACTTGCATGCAGAGTACATCTTGAGAAATGCTGGGCTGGATGAAGCACAATCTGGATACAAGATTGCCAGGAGAAATATCAATAACCTCAGATATGCATTTGATATCTCCTTTATGGCAGAAAGTAAAGAAGAACTAAAGAGCCTCTTGATGAAAGTGAAAGAGGAGAGTGAAAAACTTGGCTTAAAGCTCAATATTTGGAAAATTAAGATCATAGCCTCTGGTCCCATCACTTCATGGCAAATAGATGGGGAAACAGTGGAAACAGTGGCTGACTTTATTTTTCTGGGCTCCAAAATCACTGCAGATGGTGACTGCAGCCATGAAATTAAAGACCTTCACTCCTTGGAAGGAAAGTTATGACCAACCTAGACAGTATATTAAAAAGCAGAAACATTACTTTGCCAACCAATGTCTGTCTAGTCAAGGCTATGGTTTTTCCAGTAGTCACCTATGGATGTGAGAGTTAAAGAAAGCTGAGCACCAAAGAATGGATATTTTTGAACTGTGGTGTTGGAGAAGACTTTTGAGAGTTCCTTGGACTGCAAAGAGATCCAACCAGTCCATCCTAAAGCAGATCAGTCCTTAGTGTTCATTGGAAGGACTGATGTTGAAGCTGAAACTCCAATACTTTCGCCACCTTTGTGAGAACTGACTCCTTGAAAAGACCCTGAAGCTGGGAAAGATTGAAGGCGGGAGGAGAAGGGGACGACAGAGGATGAGATGGCTGGATGGCATAACCGATTCAATGGAGATGAGTTTAGGTAAACTCTGGGAGTTGGTGATGGACAGGGAGGCCTGGCGTGCTGCAGTCCATGGGGTCGCAAAGAGTCAGACACGACTGAGTGAGTGAACTAAACTGAATGTCACAAATCATAAATCCTGATATAGAGCGTATTTGAAAGCTGTATCTCCCTTGGAGTCTTTTTTTTTTTCTTAAAGAGAAAGGCTTTCATGACTCTCTGTCATATGAATTTATAATAGAGACAGTATTATTCTCAGTATTGACTTTAAGATTAAAAGTACTATTTTTTTTTTTTCTCTTCTTTGATCTTACTAAAAATACCTAACTAGTCAGCCATTCATTTCATGGGCCTCTTCATGTTTCCTACATAAGTATACAAACCTCATTTTGTTTATCTGCCTTAGATAATAAACCTCCCATACAGCTATTTTATCATAATGGTAATAAATATTCCTTTAAATTATAAACTATTGGTCTAAGTCACATTTATTTTACTCTTTATTTTCCTCTGCACTATTTCTGACACATTCACATCACATATCTGGAAAACTAAGGATAATATTGCTACGAGTTTTCCATTACTTCATATATTCACTGAGAAGAAAAATCAGTCTTTATAACTTGTGAATTAGTGTTCTAATTACACATTCCTGTTGAACACTGAAAAAAATCCATTTTAATGTTATAGTCAGTGGCTTATAAATCATTTCAATGGCTCAGCAATTGAACTTAGTGCAATGAGCTTCTACATCCGTCACCTCACTAATTGCCTAGATTCATTCATTTGCTTTTGCTGGCTAGAAAGGCATTCTCTTAAGTCTTCAGTGCTCTGAGAGCTGTTCTCCATCATAGAGTACATGCTTAGAAAAAGAAGAATTCATTGTATGACAAAGGTCTATGACTAGATATGCTCCTTTGATAGCTTTTCCATGTTACCACACATAAGTTCTACTAAAACCAATGGTCTTGTGGGTGTCAGCAGCTCCTGAGTGATACCTATGTCACTAATTGTTAACCTAATTTTCAAGATTGAGATAAAATTCATACTATAAAATTCACCCTTTCAAAGTGTACAATTGAGTGTCTTTTTAGTATATTCACAAAGTTATGTAACCAACCCCACTAACTAATTTCAGAATATTTTTGTCACCCCAAAAGAATTCCTATGCTTATCAGCAGTCACTCCTCATTTCCTCCACTCCCAAGACCCTAGAAATCATTAATCAATGATTTTGTAGGAAACTATGTACAGGAAGGCAAGCTTTTAAAATGATTTTAATTGAATTATTGATGCATTTTAAAAACTATGATCCCTTTTGGTTGCTTAGTTTCATACTTCCCTCTCAATTTTTACCAATTATAGTCCCTTTCATTATTAAAATATTACTTAAAACAGCTAACATATTAGCCCAAGATATGTAAGTTTAGAGAGAGAGAAAAAAACAAAAACAAAAACAAAAGAACCTGTAGCAATTTATTAACTCCTATCTGATCATCTCTCAAACGCAGCTTTCTTAAGAAAGTTTTGTTCCTGTTTTCCTTTTAGAAGCCCCATCATGCAGGGTTTTTCATAAATTAATTTCATGACATTCATAAATCCCATGGATGGAGGAGCCTGGTAGGCTGCAGTCCATGGGGTCGCCAAGAGTCAGACACGACTGAGAGACTTTGCTTTCACTTTTCACTTTCATACATTGGAGAAAGAAATGGCAGCCCACTCCAGTGTTCTTGCTTGGAGAATCCCAGGGATGGGGGAGCCTGGTGGGCTGCCGTCTATGGGGCTGCACAGAGTCAGACACGACTGAAGTGACTTAGCATTAGTGTAACAACTTGTAATTATATATTTATTTGTATAACATCTATTTCTATCTCTTGACTCTATGACCTCTTAAGTTAAAGTTTCCATGTAGTTTTGCACACTGTTGCTACCTCTGGAGCCTGGCATAGTCTGTGTATATAATGGGCTTCTAATAAATGTATGCTGGGAATGTTAGGAAAAGTAAAACATACATTATATTAATATCTTGCTGTTGACTAAACGCACAGAATGCAAAACTCAGAGATTTTTCAAAACTCTTTGCTTAGGGTATCACAATAAATGCAACCAAAATTTTAGCATCAGAGAGGTGTAGTTTTGATTTCCAGCTTCATTATTTACTGACTGAGTAGGCCTGGAAGAGGGGAAAATTCAAACAGGAACTGGAACACAAAGTGTCTGCTCCATTTGGCACATGATGTAGTCTTAAATGAAATGAATTAAGAAACTCTCCTGACCTACTCCAGAATCTCCTGGAAGTGCTATAATGAGGCTTTAATGAATGCCTTAGGAGGATAGACTAACATCCTCAACCTCAGAAGGAATACAAAGCTTTGAAAAAGGCAGGAGAAACTTCTCTGGTGTTTCTGTTACTCTTCACTTAAGAGAAAAAGGGATGCCTTTTAGCGGTCCTGCCCAGGTCATTTTGCCCTCCACAAATAGTTATTTGCTTTCATTTTCCTCTCCTTTTAATTTTCCCTAAGGATAAAGAGTAAAGTTCTCCATCCCAAAATAGGGACTTACATCTTCCATTCAGCTGTCTGCTCATGGGCTGGGGGGCTTTCCTGTGCTCAGCTATTGATAGCGTGGGTGATGTCCTCGATTACTCTGGATTCTTTATCCTTTAGAAATCTGGGGGTAAACAAGAGCCAACACTACAAGTGAAAGGGAACAGGAATTTTCAGATAATCCTTTTTTGTTCTTATAATTCAGGGGTTTCTTTGCCTTGTTTCATAAATTAATGGGGAAAAATGTCTATATTTTCATTCAGTTCATCAGTTCAGTCGCTCAGTCATATCCGACTCCTTGAAACCCCATGAATCGCAGCACGCCAGGCCTCCCTGTCCATCACCACCTCCCGGAGTTCACTCAAATCATGTCCATCGAGTCAGTGATGCCATCCAGCCATCTCACACTCTGTTGTCCCCTTCTCCTCCTGCCTCCAATCTCTCTCAGCATCAGAGTCTTCCAATGAGTCAACTCTTCGCATGAGGTGGCCAAAGTACTGGAGTTTCAGCTTCAGCATCATTCCTTCCAAAGAAACACCAGGGCTGATCTCCTTCAGAATGGACTGGTTGGATCTCCTTGCAGTCCAAGGGACTCTCAAGAGTCTTCTCCAACACCACAGTTCAAAAGCATCAATTCTTTGGTGCTTAGCTTTCTTCACAGTCTGACTCTCATATCCATACATGACCACTGGAAAAACCAAAGCCTTGACTAGATGGACCTTTGCTGGCAAAGTAATGTCTCTGCTTTTCGACATGCTATCTAGGTTAGTCATAACTTTCCTTCCAAGGAGTAAGTATCTTTTAACTTCATGGCTGCAATCACCATCTGCAGTGATTTTGGAGCCCCAAGAAATAAAGTTTGACACTGTTTCCCCATCTATTTCCCATGAAATGGTGGGACCAAATGCCATGATCTTCGTTTTCTGAATGTTGAGCTTTAAGCCAACTTTTTCACTCTCCTCTTTCACTTTCATCAAGAGGCTTTTTAGTTCCTCTTCACTTTCTGCCATAAGGGTGGTATCATCTACATATCTGAGGTTATTGATATTTTTCCCAGGAATCCTGAGTCCAGCTTGTGCTTCTTCCAGCCCAGCGCTTCTCACGATGTACCCTGCATATAAGTTAAATAAGTATGGTGACAGTATACAGCCTTGACGTACTCCTTTTCCTATTTGGAACCAGTCTGTTGTTCCATGTCCAGTTCTATCTGTTGCATCCTGACCTGCATATAGATTTCACAAGAGGGAGGTCAGGTGGTCTGGTATTCCCATCTCTTTCAGAATTTTCCACAGTTTTTTGTGATCCACACAGTCAAAGGCTTGAGTTAGTCAATAAAGCAGAAATAGATGTTTTTCTGGAACTCTCTTGCTTTTTCCATGATCCAGCAGATGTTGGCAATTTGATCTCTGGTTCCTCTGCCTTTTCTAAAACCAGCTTGAACATCTGCAAGTTCACGGTTCATGTATTGCTAAAGCCTGGCTTAGAGAATTTTGAGCATTACTTTACTAGCGTGTGAGATGAGTGCAATTGTGCGGTAGTTTGAGCATTCTTTGGCATTGTCTTTCTTTGGGATTGGAATGATAACTGACCTTTTCCAGTCCTGTCACCACTGATGAGTTTTCCAAATTTGCTGTCCTATTGAGTGCAGCACTTTCACAGCATCATCTTTCAGGATTTGAAATAGCTCAACTGGAATTCTGTTCACGTCCACTAGCTTTGTTTGTAGTGATGCTTTCTAAGACCCACTTGACTTCACATTCCAGGATGTCTGGCTCTAGGTGAGTGATCACACCATCATGATTATCTTGGTCGTGAAGCTCTTTTTTGTACAGTTCTTCTGTGTATTCCTGCCACCTCTTCTTAATATCTTTTGCATCTGTTAGGTCCATACCATTTCTGTCCTTTATCGAGCCTATCTTTGTATGAAATGTTCCCATGGTATCTCTAGTTTTCTTGAAGAGATCTCTAGTCTTTCCCATTCTGTTGTCTTCCTCTATTTCTTTGCATTGATTGCTGAGGAAGGCTTTCTTATCTCTTCTTGCTATTCTCTAGAACTCTGCATTCAGATGCTTATATCTTTCCTTTTCTCCTTTGCTTTTCATTTCTCTTCTTTTCAGAGCTATTTGTAAGGCCTCCACAGACAGCCATTTTGCTATTCTGCATTTCTTTTCCATGGGGATGGTCTTGATCCCTGTCTCCTCTACAATGTCATGAACCTCATTCCATAGTTCATCAGGAACTCTATCTATCAGATCTAGTCCCTTAAATCTACTTCTCACTTCCACTATATAATCATAAGGGATATGATTTAGGTCATACCTGAATGGTCTAGTGTTTTTCCCTACTTTCTTCAATTTGAGTCTGAATTTGGTAATAAGGAGTTCATGATCTGAGCCACAGTCAGCTCCTGGTCTTGTTTGTGTTGACTGTATAGAGCTTTTCCATCTTTGGCTGTAAATAATATAATCAATCTGATTCCGTTGTTGACCATCTGGTGATGTCCACGTGTAAAGTCTTCTCCTGTGTTGTTGGAAGAGGGTGTTTGCTATGACCACTGCATTTTTTTGGCAAAACTCTATTAGTCTTTGCCCTGCTTCATTCCGTATTCCAAGGCCAAATTTGCCTGTTACTCCAGGTGTTCCTTGACTTCTTAGTTTTGCATTCCAGCCCCCTATAATGAAGGATATCTTTTTTGTGTGTTAGTTCTAAAAGGTCTTGTAGGTCTTCATAAAACCATTCAACTTCAGCTTCTTCACCATTACTGGTTGGGGCATAGACTTGGATTACTGTGATATTGAATGGTTTGACTTGGAAACGAACAGAGATCATTCTGTCATTTTTGAGATTGCCTCCAAGTACTTCATTTCGGACTCTTTTGTTTACCAAGATGGCTACTCCATTTCTTCTAAGGTATTCCTGCCCACAGTAGTAGATATAATGGTCATCTGAGTTAAATTCACTCATTCCAGTCACTTTTAGTTCGCTGATTACTAGAATGTTAACATTCACTCTTGCCATCTCCTATTTGACCACTTTCAATTTGCCTTGATTCATGGACTTGACATTCCAGATTTATGCTGCAATGGAGCACAGAACGCGGATGGCACACAGAGCACGGGCAAGAGGAGCTACCTCACGTCTGAGGTCAGGGGCAGCAGCCGAGAGTGCCAGGCTGAGACGGTGCAGGAACAGCAGAGGGGAGCTACACCACGTCTGAGGTCAGGGGTGGCGGCCAAGAGTGCCAGGATGGGACAGTGCAGGAGCAGCAGAGAGGAGCTACCCCAAGTCTGAGGTTGGGGCAGTGGCCAGGGGCAGTGGCTGGAAGGAGCAACCCACGCCAAGGAGCTGTGGCTGTGCGGGCGCAGGAGGGCCAAGGGGAGCTATTCCACGTTCAATGTCAGGAGGGGTGGCCATGAGGAGATACCTCTCGTCCAAGGTGAGGAGATACCCCTCGTCCAAGGTAAGGAGCAGTGGCTGCGCTTTGCTGGAGCAGCCGTGAAGAGGAACCCCACGTCTAAGGTAAGAGAAACCCAAGTAAGACAGTAGGTGTTGCCAGAGAGCATCAGAGGGCAGACACACTGAAACCATACTCACAGAAAACTACTCAATCTAATCACACTAGGACCACAGCTTTGTCTAACTCAGTGAAACTAAGCCATGCCCATGGGGCCACCTAAGATGGGCGGGTCATGGTGGACAAGTCTGACACAATGTGGTCCACTGGAGAATGGAAACCACTTCAGTATTCTTGCCATGAGAACCCCATGAACAGTATGAACAGCATGAAAAGGCAAAATGATAGGATACTGAAAGAGGAATTCCCAGGTCAGTAGGTGCCCAATATGCTACTGGAAATCAGTGGAGAAATAACTCCATAATGAATGAAGGGATGGAGCCAAAGTTGTGGATATTTTCATTAGATTCTAGCTAATTTTTTATAAGTAAATTTTAGCATTTCCTTTACTTTTGAATGTAAGCAACAAAGTATGTTAGCAACAGAAGTAACTGGGACTTTGTTGACAAAAGAAATCAGAGATATTTTATATTACCTAAAATTGTTGCAGATACCTCAAAATATTGTTTATTCTTATCACTACTAAAAATTACTTGAAACTGGAACTTCCAAGTTAGGCATTAATTAAGTATATATAGTATTACATGAAAGTTGTTTTTTTATTACAGTACTTTGATAACTGTATTTCAATATTATTGGTTTCTCTTCCAAGCCTATGTGCATTATTTTACTTTGTGTGTTTAAAAGGATGATGAGATATCAACAGCCAAAATGTCTATCATCAAAAAATTCACAAACAACAAATGCTGGAGGGGGTGTAGAGAGAAGGGAACCCTTCTACACTGCTGGTGGGAACGCAGATTGGTACGGTCACTATGGAGAACACAATGGAGGTTCCTTTAAAAATAGAGCTGTCATATGACCACCCTATAATCCCACTCGTGGGCATATATTCAGAGAAAAACATAATCTGCACCCCAATGTTCATTAAAGCACTGTTTATGATAGCCGAGACATGGAAGCAACTTAATGTTCATCAACAGAAGAATGGATAAAGATGATGTGGTACGTATAGACAATGGCATACCACCTAGTCATTAAAAAGAATGAAATAATGCCATTCACAGCAACACAGACCTAGAGATTGTCATACTGAGTGAAGTAAATCGAATGGAGAAGGAGAAATATCACATGGCATCCCTTATATGTGGAATCTAAAAAGAAATGATATAAATGAACTAACTTACAAAACAGAAAGAGACTTACAGGCTTACAGAATGAACTTATATGGTTGCCAGGGGGAAGCATAGGGGAAGGGATAGTGAGGGAATTTGGGATGGCCATGTACCACACTAATACATTTAAAATGAATAACCAAAAAGGGCCTATTGTATAGCACAGGGAACTCTTCTCAGTGTTATGTGGCAGTCTGTAGGGAAGTGGAGTTTGGGGGAGAATGGATACACGCGTATGTATGATTAAGTCCCTTCACCACCCACCTGAAACTATCATATTATTGTTAACTGGCTATACCCCAATAGAAAATTAAAAAAAAATATTAAAAAAAATAAAAAATGACTCTAAGGTCCATAGGCTTCATCAGACACACATACACATAGAAGGGAATTCTATTCTAATTAGATTCCTCCCAAATCACCTGTCCTTGTCATTTTCTGTTTACTCATTTCCTTAAGGAAGGCTGACTCAGAGATTGTTGCTTTGACCTAAGAAGACCTGAAAAATACTAACTGCATTGCAGGACCCTTTCTTTCCTGCTCTTTTGCTTTCTGTCCTAGGAGGATCAATAAATTCTTTCCAGCATCAGAGAGGTCCTATAATTCAGGTTTGAAATTTTGGGAGAAAGACTTCCTCTTAAGGTTGACATAAGTGAAAGTCACTTAGTCGTGTCTGACTCTTTGCGACCCCATGGACTATACAGTCCATGGAACTCTCCAGGCCAGAATACTGGAGTGGGCAGTCTATTCCTTCTCCAGCGAATCTTCCTGACCTAGGGATCAAACTGGGGTCTCCTGCATTGCAGGCAGATTCTTTAACAACTGAGCTATCAGCGAAGCCCTAAGGTTGACATATTCTTGAAGCTATTTAAACCATAGCCTAAATATGGTTCAGATTTACTCAGTAACTCTCCTATGTGGCTCAATATAGTTCAGTTGATGTGTTTGGGGGTTAGGAATCATATTCCCTGTTGCTCAGAGAACTCTATTTTGTTGTCTTTTATGTATATATCTCCCTAGGAATATAGGAGTGAATGTCTCACTGGTTACAGTATACATATGAAATGAAATTTTCTGTGTTTAACAAAGTGCAGGGAAGCAGCAATCTTCTTTGCCTCTCTCTTAGAGGGTTTCCTTGAAAACACAGTAGATCAACCTTTTGATTTTACAGTTAAAGCTTCCAGCTATCTGACCTTTGAAACTGTAAAAACGTACTTCTGAAATTAACTCAGGGTTTTTACAAGATTACTCACAAGGTATGCATGAGAAAAAGCATACCAATTTCCACTGAATGAGACAAAAGAAGTGTCACTTGTTCTTTTTTTAACTGTATACATTTGTGTGAGATTCTGTCTGGTCTTTATGGTGTCTTTCACAAACTGCCTGCAACAAGCATTGTACTCCAGATATGCTTATTCAATAATAACATTGCTTTCCTTCTCTTCCAGGTTTTGTGCAATGAACTTTGTTAGTAGCATTCCTGTTTCCCCAATAGAAGTACAGAATTAGCTATCTTTAGATCTTGTGTCCTAGTGTGCGTGTTAGTTGCTCAGCCATGTACAATCTGTCCCATTACATTAATATAATTTGAATCTCACCATGACTTGTAAGGACTTACCAGGTGGTGCTAGAAGTAAAGAACCAACTGCCAATGCAGGGGACATAAGTGGCATGGGTTTGATCGATCCCTGGGTCAGGAAGATCCCCTGGAGGAGGGCATGGCAACCCACTCCAGTATTCTTGCCTGGAGAATCCCATGGACAGAGGAGCCTGGTGGGCTACAGTCCATTGGATTGAAAGAGTCAGACATGACTGAAGTTACTTAGCATGCATACGTGCATGAATTCTAATAGTTAGTATTAAATGCTTTTCTTTCCTCACCTGTAAGGAGAGAATTGATTGATACAATTTTCTGTATAATTTTTTCTTTTCTGCAGATACTGGCAATACATTCTAGGATGACATGTTTGAAGTCTGACAAATATACACTGTGTGTGGTATTAGTTTCTGAGTTGTGTCTGATTCTTTTGTGACCCCAAGGACTGTAGCCAGCCAGGCTCCTCTGTCCATGGGATTTCCCTGGCAAGAATTCTGGTGCAGGTTTCCATTTCCTTCTCTGGGGGATCTTCCTGGCCCAGGAATTGGACCCATGTCTCTCGCATTGGCAAGCAAATTCTTTAGCATTGAGCCGCCTGGGAAGCCCTACATACATACAGTCCTAAATGTAGTGAAGGAGGGCATCTTAACATGATGAGAGGCTATGCAACTACCTATCTGGAGATGTTGTGTAGTGACTGAGATATCAAAACCAGGGAAAATAAAAATGGTTTAAATATGAAATCCAAGTCTGTGGTCACAAGAAAATGTGCTCTGAATAATAGATATTGATTCGCAATTGAATTGCTTGTCATAACAGCGACTCTATTTGGTATGCTCCAGAATCCAAAGGAGCACAAATTTACTTATTACAGTGTTAAAGATTCTCTTTGACTGTGTGGATCACAATAAACTGTGGAAAATTCTGAGAGAGATGGGAATACCAGACCACCTGACCTGCCTCCTGAGAAATCTGTATGCAGGTCAGGAAGCAACAGTTAGAACTGGACATGGAACAATAGACTGCTTCCTAATAGGAAAATGAGTACGTCAAGGCTGTATATTGTCACCCTGCTTATTTAACTTATATGCAGAGTACATCATGAGAAATGCTGGGCTGGATGAGTCACAAGCTGGAATCAAGACTGCTGGGAGAAATATCAAGAACTTCAGATATACAGATGACACCACCCTTATGACAGAAAGTTAAGAACTAAAGAGCCTCTTGATGAAAGTGGAAGAGGAGAGTGAAAAAGTTGGCTTAAAGCTCAACATTCAGAAAACGAAGATCATGGCATTCGGTCCCATCACATGGGAAATAGATGGGGAAGCAACGGAAACAGTGGCCGACTTTATTTTTCTGGGCTCCAAAATCACTGCAGATGGTGATTGCAGCCATGAAATTAAAGGACACTTACGCCTTGGAAGGAAAGTTATGACCAACCCAAACAGCATATTAAAAAGCAGAGATGTTACTTTGCCAACAAAGGTCTGTCTAGTCAAGGCTATGGTTTTTCCTGTGGTCATGTATGGATGTGAGAGTTGGACTCTAAAGAAAACTGAGTGCCGAAGAATTGATGCTTTTGAACTGTGGTGTTGGAGAAGACTCTTGAGAGTCCCTTGGACTGCAAGGAGATTCAACCAGTCCATCCTAAAGGAGATCAGTCTTAGGTGTTCATTGGAAGGACTGAAGATGAAGCTCCAATACTTTGGCCACCTGATGTGAAGAGCTGACTCATTGGAAAAGACCCCCATGCTGGGAAAGATTGACGGCAGGAGGAGAAAGAAACGACAGAGAATGAGATGGTTGGATGGCATCACTGACTCAATGGACATGGGATTGGGTGGACTCCAGGAGTTGGTGATGGACCGGGAGGCCTGGTGTGCTGTGCTTCATGGGGTTGCAAAGAGTTAGACATGACTGAGCAACTGAACTGAACTGAAAGATTCTCTAAAGGAACATGCAGGAGGCCAAATGGAGTGATAATGTATGTAAGAGTGCCTGGAAACTAGCAGGTACTCAATAACGTCAGCTTCCCTTCCCATTTCTATTCAAATATATTTCCTCCTATCCTATGAAAACAAAACATGCTTTGGTTTTATCCCAATATTACCATATATATTTTTTTCAATACAGAAAATATTACACATGATTCTGACAAATAATCTATGCATTATGTCTGTAAACAAAATTCCTATGTGTAGCTGACTAAAGGAAAATATTTGATGATACTTGAAAGCACTTTACCACTAGGCCTTTGTCCTATGAATCTCAATTATATCATGTACTCAAATGACATCAAATGCTAAATGGCTTAGTATATTAGACAATCTCTAAAAGCATTTATAACAGAAAATTTTGCAAACTTCAAGGAGATTTGAAAAAAGGAATTAACCCAAGGTAAATCATGCCATTTAAACAGAAGATGTAGAATAAAAATTCAATTATTTAATTCTTCATACAAAAACAATATGATTTAATTAAAAGTAGGTTATATCAGGTTACTAATGAAATATAACTCTAAAGTTGGAAAGCTATGATCATACAATGAACTTTTTAATTTTTTTCTTTTAAAACTTTCTCTTCAGTTGCTAGAGTAAGAGGGCTTTCCTTTCAAAAGGTTTTATCATTTCATATGTATTAAGAGTTGGAAGTTGAACAAACAATGGTTTCAGATGACTACTGAATGTCTAAGTTTACCATAGTTGTGTTTATACACTTTGATCAGTCTTACAGGTCAGTGCTGATTGAATTAATTTTTTTTTCCCAGAATCCAAGACTTATATTAACATGAGTGAAACAAAGGCATTAAAAATAACATTGTAGAGTTTATTTTTTACTTTTATTTATTTGTTTAATATAAATTTATTTATTTTAATTGGAGGTTAATTACTTTACAATATTGTATTGGTTTTGCCATACTTCAACATGAATCAAGAATTAACACTGACTATATTTATTAAGGCATGTGCTTTCAGTGTAAAGTTGTATTTCAAATGAAATGTAAAAACCCATTTCAAGTGAACACTTTTACCAGTTATTGGTAAAAAACAAACAAACAAACAAAAACTGTTTTCTTAATTTTCATACCTAGCCTACAGGAAGATTACAGAAGTAAGTAGGGAATCCAAAATCTCATACTTATTTTTGGTGCCATGTATTCCTTCATGAAACATTTAATCAACTAAATTTTTGGTTAAGAACCAGGCCTTATCCTTGAGGGTTATAAAAAGATCAATGAAAAAGTCATTGCATTACCCAGCCTACCTATAGGACAGTGATTAAGAAACTGGACTCTTAAATAAGACTGCTGGGCAAGTATGACTGAGTAGCTACTTTAATTCTCTTTGTCTTGGTCTCTAATCTATAAAAATAAGAACTTTAGTATTCCCAGTTCTAAGAGTTGTGGTGAAGTATAAAATGATGTATATAAAACTTCAAACTCTGAGCAACACAAGATTCCCAACAGTCCTCCTTCCCATGGCACTTTGCCTATTGAGTTGCTTGAAATTCTACCAGTATTCTCTGTTTACTCTTTCTTCTACATTTTAGGGCTTCCCCAGCAGCCCTAGTGGTAAAGAAGCCACCTGCCAATGTAGAAGACACAGGCAACGTGGGTTCAATCCTTGGGCCGGGAAGATCCCCTGGAGAAGGAAATGGCAACCCATTCCAGTATTCTTGCCTGGGAAATTCCACGGACAGAGGAGCCTAGTGGGTTACAGTCCATGGGGTAACTTCCACACAGTGCTCACAAGACTGTTTTATTAATATATTGAGCAATGCACCTTATCTGTCTGTATCTCATCAGACTGCAAACTCTTCAGGGACAAGGACAATATTGAATTCATATCTTTATACCTAATAGTTATTAATACTACAGAACTAGGTATAACTGACATACCTGAGCACCTGAGCAAAAGGAATGAATGATACTCTGTCTTTAGAATAAGTGGCAAGCTAGTGATTCTTTAATAGTTCAAATATGTTTATTCTTAGGGTATTATTATTATAATTATGTATCATTTGGATGCTTACTGTATGCTACAGCATTAGACAAGATCAAGAATATTGTGTTGGTTTAGTTACAGAGTAAAAAGTCATGGCACTGTAGAGCATGGTGACTATAATTAATAATACTGCATTGCATACTTAAACTCTGCTTAGAGAATAGATCTTAAAAGTCTTCACTGAAAGAAAAAAAAAACTATAACTATATATGGTGACAGATATTAACTGGACTTACTACAGTGATCATTTGGCAATACATATAAATATCAAATCATAATTTTGTATACCTGAAACTAGTTTAATGTTATATGTCAACTATACCTCAATCAATAAATCATCTAACAAAATTATAGTACTGTGCTGTAGCCAGTATTCCAAATTTAATGAGGCATACATCAGAGATATCTTTATCCAGGATACTGTTTCAATTTTAGATATATTGATTTCATCCTGGGAACTTTGGGGAGCAGGGGGAAGTGAATAGAAATGGTTTTTCTATTAAAAAGACAAGTGATCATAACCTACAAGAAGTGAGATAGCTAGTCAGCAAGAGAGCTGGAGAAAAAGATTTAAAGAGAAAGGACAAGTGCAAAAGCCCTGAGGTAGAAGTGTGATGAGTGTTTTGAAGGACCCTCCAGGAGGCCAGTGTGGTTCAAACAGTAAAGTAAAAATATTTAGAGGTCAGGGTGTATATTGGCAGATTAAGTACAGCTTCATAGTATAGGATATTTGGCATTTATCCAGATTTAGGAAGTACTGGATGGATTTTGAGTAATTATGTGACATAATCTAACATATGGTTTAAAGATTACTGTGTTCAAAGGAGATGGTATGCAGAAACAAAGAAATGAGAGAAACTAGTTAGGAGAGAATTGGGTGGCAAGAGATGACTGGTGCTCTAGATCAGGGTAGAGATATATTTACATAAACAAATGACATACCATTAGGTGAAATAAATCAAGTAATGAATATTAAGAGACAATATAGATTCTGTTACCATTTGTGTTTTAATACTTTTATTTAATATTGAATTAGATGATGGATAAGAATGATATAATTTAAGTTTTATTTTAATCCAGTATGTCTATAGATAAAACATCTCAGAGTTTCAGTACAGAATGAAAAATAAGAAGGGAAAAAATTATTTTCCCAGCACAAGTTTTTTTTGGATCACTAAGTGAACTGCAGGTACAGATATCCTGTTCTGCCATAATTTAATATATGTGACGCTCTCATGAGATAAACTGCAGGATTTCTCATTTCTGAGGACTTACCACAGGATGCTATCATTTTGGATCTACTTCTGACAAATACAATCTCCCAGTGTCCAATATAAGCTCTAAAAAATATTTTCTTCAGATTTAAAATGTATGCTTAATCCTGAACCATGATAAAATCTTTTCCTAAATAGACAAACTTTGTAAATTCTTAGGGTTCAGATCAGGTGAAGAAAATATTTACTAAGACCCTTCTAACATAAATTAATGTCTCTTACATGCAAAGGAGTAATATGAAGTTCAAGACTTCATGAATTTACATTGCTCCAGGGTGAGACTAAGTCAACATTACAAACAATCAATCAATCAATTTATCTTTCCTCATTTTGGCACTTAAAGATCATAGTCTAATAGCCAACCCCCTACTCATGCACTCTGCAACAAAGTCTACCAATCAGTCAAAATCTCCTGCCTCCATTATCAGATACTTTAGTTAGGATTTCTATTATAGGGTAAGACTGAACATGTAAAGCAGAAAATACTGGCAACCTAATTCTCAAACACTGATGAAATTACAAATAAAGGCATAAACAAATTTACACGTGACAAAGGCAACTACTGGAATAACCAAAAATAACATAACTCTGAAACACTGAAGACAGAGGCTGTGGATGTGACATAACTATTTATCTTTTGTATCAGAAAATCAATAGATATTATCTAATGCTGGTAAATCAAGCAACAGAGCTTCATGTTATACAGAGAGAGCCACCAGAGCAATTAGAGACAGAAATTATTAGAAAGCTCAGCTGAGGAATAGGAGATTAGAAAAGGGTAAAGCAGATGAACATTGATTTCCATTGCTTTAAATTGCAAGCATCTTGGTATTATTTCCTTAGTTATCATATGCACATTTTACTTTGCTTAGAAAATACAAAATTTATCTTAAGAGTAATTTTTACTCTTGAATAACAAACACTTCTAGCTCTACTGCACATGCATTACACAATAATTTTGACTTTTGAGGTATTAATTTATTAAATCTGAATGTCAGCCAGTTACTGTATATGATCACCATGAGGGAAAACAAATAGATGCATGAAAATCTGATAAAGAAACTAAAATTTATTAAGTTCTTCTTAGTTTATGACTAAATAATATTTAGTAATAGCCATATGACTAAATGTTTTAAATAAGTTAATATAATCCCCCCAGCAACTTTGCAAATTACACAATATTATCTCATGCTTAGACGTGCAAAATAAACAAGGTCTCACAGTTGACTCAGGCTTTTTCTTTGCTTTTAAATCATTGTTTAGAGTTAAAAGTATCTAGCTCTAAAATTTGGATTTTCCTTTCCTCTCTAGTATACAAGAAATTATCCAGTATTATTATATTTTTAACAGGGATGTATCAAGTTTCTTTGTCTAATAGCTTAAAGCATGTATTGAATAACTTTAAATTGATTTTTATATCTTAGTATTATGGCTAAAAGTCTAGTGATATCCAACTTTGTTGTTGTTCAGTTGCTCAGTTGTTTCCAACTCTTTGCAACAGAGAAGCAGCACACCAGGCTTCTCTGTCCTTCATTATCTCCTGGAGTTTGCTCAAACTCATGTCCACTGAGTCAGAAATATTATCTGCCATCTCGTCCTCAGCCATCCACTTCTCTCCCTGCCCTGAATCCTTCCTAGCATCAGGGTCTTTTACAGTGATTTGGCTCTTGAATGAGGTAGCCAAAGTATTGGAGCTTCAGCTTCAGGATCAGTCCTTCCAATGAATATTCAGGGTTGACTTCCTTTAGGATTGACTGGTTTGATCTTGCTGTCCACGGGACTCTCAAGAGTCTTCTCCAGAACAACAAATCAAAAACATCAATTCTTTGAAGCTCACCCTTCTTTATGGTCCAGTTCTCACATCCATACATGAGTACTAGAAAAACAATAGCTTTGACTGTATGGATCTTTGAGTGTAAAGTGATGTCTCTGTTTTTTTAATATGCTGTCTAGGTTTGTCATAGCTTTTCTTCCAAGGAGCAAGTGTCTTTTAATTTCATGACTGCAGTCACAATCCTCAGTGGTTTTGGAGTCCAAGAAAATAAAATCTTCACTGTTTCCACTTTTCCCCCATTCACTATGAAGTGATGAGATAGAATGACATGATCTTAGTTTTTTGAATGTTGAGTTTTAAGCCAGCTTATTCACTTTCCTCTTTCACTTTCATCAAGAGGCTCTTTAGTTTTTCTTTGCTTTCTGTCATTAGAATAGTAACATCTGCATATGTGAGGTTGTTATTTCTCCTGGCAATCTTGATTCCAGCTTGTGAGTTATCCAGCCCAGCATTTCACATGATGTACTCTGCATCTAAGTTAAATAAGCTAAGTGACAATATGCATCCTTGACAGACTCCTTTCCCAATTTTTAGCCAGTCTTTTTTTCCATGTCTGGTGCTAACTGTTGCTTCTTATTCTGCATACAGGTTTCTCAGGAGACAGGTGCGAGGTGGGGTATGGGGTGTGGTATTCCCATCTCTTCAAGAATTTCCAGTTTGTTGTGATCCACACAGTGAAAGGCTTTAGTAAGTCAGTGAAAAATATGTAGTTTTAAAAAAAATTTTATTCTCTTGCTTTTTCTATGATCAATGGATGCTGTTATCCAACTTAAATGATGGTAAAAATTGTTCTCTCTTAAGTAATTTTAAAATACTCAACTCCTGTGCTATTTTCAGGAAGGAGTGAATGTGTATTCATATAAAATATCAGTTACATTTAGTTAATATTAAAATGACCAAAAAGGTTAGTTCATCTAAAACATAACATACAATGCACAGTGCAGTGCATGATTTCCAACACTATGCATGTTTTTGGAACACTGTTAAAAATCACAAGTATTAACATGCCAGTACTTGTTGGGAAGTTTACTAGGTCTGATTTACTATGTGTTGTGATTAACAACTGAATTTTCACAATAACCTATTGAATTAACAACTGTTATCTGGCTTTCGAGAGTTAAAAATCAAGGCTCAGCTTACCTCAGGTTATACACAGAGTAAGAGAACATGAAGTCAGATCTGTTCTTACCTCCAAATTGTCTGCAGATATGACTGTTCAATCAAATATATGAAATATACTTAATTAGGATATAATTGACGCATGAAACATTGGGAATGTTGAAAATAAATAGGATTATCTTAGGTGAGCATATTCTTTGTGAATGGTATATATTTTGGTCCTCCAGCCTTTCCCATCTAAGTCACTGAAATTCACCTATTTAATCATTTATTCCAGTGATTAACACTCAGCTTTTTAATCTATAGTTTTCTCCATCAAATTTTTAGTTTTTCCATATCTGATGCTACAAATTTTCCATGGTTTCTTAATGATTATTGACAGTAATTTTTTTTGAAGAATGCATATATTATCTGATTTGAAGTGCTTATACATAAAAGGTTGTTAGTTTATATTTGACATGTATATCATATTATAAGGCTAAAAATGGGCTCTACAGACAAATAAATGAAATTATTAATAAAATTACTGAGTGGCAGTACAAATGTTTCCTACCATTTGGTTTGAGAGTATTCTTCCCCAAATTCAATTTAGCCAATAAACACTATGCTCGCCTGGTGGCTCAGATGGTAAAGAATCTGCCTATAATGCAGGAGACTTGGGTTCAATCCCTGAAAAGTGCTTTTCTAAGTTTAGTATGCTTTTTTTGCCTATAAAAGGATTTCCCTTTTGTATGGCTAAAAATCCTAAGAAAATAAATCACTCTTTCTCTTCATTTTTCATAAAATTTCATGTCATCATTTTTTTTTTCCTCTTTGGCAGGATTAAATCCAAAGTAATTGCTTCCCTTTTTATTTCCTTTATCTTATAATAGATGAAATCATTACCTCAAGTCAGTTCAGTCAGTTCAGTCATTTCTGAACCTTTGTGACCACATGGACTCCAGCACACCAGGATTCCCTGTCCTTCATCAACTCCCAGAGCTTGCTCAAACTCATGTCCATCAAGTTGGTGATGCCATCCAACCATCTCATCCTCTGTTGTCCCCTTCTTCTCCTGCCTTCAATCTTTCCCAGCATCAGGGTCTTTTCCAATGAGTCAGTTCCTCGCATCAGGTGGCCAAAGTATTGGAGTTTCAGCTTCAGCATCAGTCCTTCCAATGATTATTCAGGACTGATTTCCTTTAGGATTGACTGGTTTGATCTCATTACAGTCCAAGAGACTCTCAAGAGTCTTCTCTAACACCACAGTTCTAAAGCATCAATGACTATTTAGTAGATATCTACCTTTTCTTAATTTCTTAAAACATTTTGAAGTAAGGATTTCAAGCATTCTTCTTTTAGATATGAGCGACAACAATTTCACAAGTGGCTCAGTGGTTAAGAGCCGCCCCCTGCCAAGGCAAGAGATGCAGGAGACACAGGTTGATCCTTGGGTGGGAAAGATGCCCAGGAGGAGGAAACGGCAACCCACTCCAGTATTCTTGCCTGGGAAATCCCATAGATAGAGGAGGCTGGCTGGCTACAGTCCGTGGGGTCACAAAGAGTCAGATATGACTGAGTGAATGAACACAAAGAACAAGCTTAGAGAGGTTAAATGACTTGTGTTAGTTAGAAATAACATATATATATATAATTCTCATAGGTGAATACATTAAATGACTAAGAAAAACAACCATGTGCATTAGACACCAAAAATCCAAACTTTTAATCAACAGATCGGAGTTGCTGGTTTTTCTTGTTTCACTGAAATCACAGTAGTAAATACACTTTATTTTATAAATTCCCCCAGCTATTTATCCAGAAATATGTATTCATGAATTTCTGAACCACTATGATTAAAACTTGTTTCATTGTTAATTGGGGACTCTCGCAGTTTCCCTTCTTTTGTCCACTAGATCATCTCTTCAAAATCATTATAAAGAGCTGCTTATTTACTGTGGTTAACTGCTTAGCAAATTCCCTATCCCCATTTGAGGATGATGTTTCTATTTCAGGTGCCTCTTTTAACTGTCTTAATCTTAAAAATATTTAGTCTCTTTTTGAATTATATTTTTCCCTAAGACTTTTTCTAAGATATGTGATATTTTCCTGGCCATGATCATTGTCAGATCCTTCAGCACTCTGAATTTGATGCACTGGTCTTGTACTAACTATAGCTGTAGCAGATCTGACAACTTTCATCTGATATTATGTTACTGAAACTTATTTTAGTTATTTCTCCATCTTTTTGCACCCTTGGGTCTTCCTTGTGCTTTTAGAGCTGCCTCAGTAGCTCTGACTTGGTCACTCATTTTAAACAACTTAGTTCTTAGGAGAAATGTATGTATCTCTATATTCTTGGTTCAGATCTATCACTGATTATTGATAATATTCTAGCTATTGCATTTATCTACTTTTGTTGAAATAACAGTTTCAATGTGTTTCTTCCTCATTACTCAGTCAATATTTCCTGAGAACCTGAAGTTTTAGGAACTCCTTTAAATCCTTAGGATAAAAAAATAAACAAAATATCCCTGCTCTCAGAGAGCTGGCCCACTATAACATGCACATTGCTTTAGAGACACATGGGAATATAAGTACTTTCCAAAATCATTTCTTTACAGAAACCAGCTAAAAAATCCTTGATAAAATCTGCATTGCCTATACCACACTTATAGATCATGTGTTAAATGGTTGATTTGTTAAAAAACAGAATTAACTTTAATTGATTCTAATTATAAAAACTCAGCCAAAAGGTATTTTCTTACCATGACAACTTGGTAAGACTCTATTCCATCCAGGTCTTCCATCATCTCCCATGATACAGGTGAGTGTTGAATATCCTTGAAGAATGTAACCAGCATCACAGTAATAGGTTACTGTTGACCCTAATTTATAATCCATTCCCAGTCTGGTGCCATTCATTATATTGCCTGGATCAAAGCAGGACTCTCGGAGTTTTGCTGTAAAGTAATGTTGATATAAAATGAATTATTTTAAAATAGCACATTCTAGGAAACTATCAGTATATCTTCATCTCTACCTCTAAATAGACAGAAAGCACCAACACCATTTCTGCCTCTGTTTAAGAGCTAAAAGTACAAAGTAGCCCTCAACTATATCTGATGTTTTGTTGATTTATATTGGTTAAAAAAGGATAAAATTCTTCATTGGTCTTCTCATTAAAATTAGTATCTAATACATATAGTCAAACAGGGTTTCAGAGTTTATTATAATTATGTGTTATCATCCATGCATAAGTTTTAAAACAATTATTTTGGAAAAGAAGAACTTTTTTATTTAATATTTCATTATTTAAAAGATCTTCCCCCCAAAAAAGTACACTCCATTTCATGTGACTGAACTTAGACATAGTACTACTGCCTATGATAATTTCAGTTAATCACTAGGAAGAAAGTAAAAGATCCTATGTCTCCACCCTGAAGCCATTTCTCTTAGCTTAACCTCCTCTACTCATTCCACACATATCTGTCAGAGGTCTGCCCGTTAAAAATAGTAACAAAATCTTTATAATATCCAAACCATGATCTTTTTGGACATAATCTATATCAAAGCCAAGAACTTTCAAAGGTAATAGTAAAAGGCAAATTAAAAAGTAAGTTTCATGCACAACAAAGAACTGTTTTCTATGGAACCAGAGAGTAAACTAGAGAGACTGACAGAATATTTTGAAAACATGAGAGAAATATATTAGTTCATCCATTTTGGCAAATAAGTGGTAGAATACTTCTGTTATACCAGATATGGCTAAACATGAATATTTCTATTTTATTATTATTGCAGATAAATAGAGATGTACAATATAAGGGCTGTCACAAATTCAAGATAACAAATGTGATTTGTTACATGAGAATTTATCTTATGTCAATGGGCATTCAGGAGATGGGTAAATCTTTGGATATGACTCATAGAATCTTGGTAATTTAAGCCAAAAATATCTTGATGTTTGGCTATTATAATAATCATAATAAATTAATCAAAATGTAGTTAATTTTAACAGAAAAATATTTGTATTCCAAGAGTTCAAAGTGCTTCAACACTTATAGGAACTTATGAGAATTTTATGCTTTAGGAAACATACTTCACAAGATTTCTCTGAATTCAATTAAAGAGGAAATGCTGGAAAGAAACATTTAAATGATTTTAATAGAATACCAAATGAAAAATTCTCACTTCCTTTCCTTCCTTCCTTCTTTCCAGAAACTACTTAAGAGCCCATTATCCAAGTAACACTGGAAATACAGCCATGGTGATAAAAAAAAATATTCTAACCTTCATGGCTTTTACAGTCTATCAAGAAAATAATTATATTAAGTAAACACTTGTGGTTGTGATGTGTGTTGTATAAGGAGCAGCATCCAGAACCTTCCTGAAGAACTGACATCTAAACTGAGCACTGGGGGGTAATGGGCAGACTAGGTGAAAGGGAGATGAGAGACATGAAGGGGAGAAGTTATATTGGAGCTTGTAAGTCAGATAAACCTGATTTCTGAGCATCAATCAAAACTAAATAATTTGACCTTTCAAAGGTATGTACATGAGTGTACACACACACAGTGTAAGAACTTTGTATCCCGTATAACATAAGGAAAAGAACTAGAAGATACTTTGGTCACTAAGAAAGAGGCTTTAGTGGTACAGAGGTTATTTTGTTTAATTTTTCAGAGAAAAACATTAATTCTTTCCTTAAATAAGCAGAAAATACAATGTAATTTTTAGGTGTAATGGCAACCTACCATTTATGCTTTCATGAAATTGAACTAAATCCCTTGAGGGAAAAGAAAGGGTTGAAATTACTATTTAGAAGGATTAATCTCTTTGACATGTCTAACTGCCTAACATCCATCTTTTGAAAAGTTAGCTTTTTCCTTCTTTAAAGTTTTCCCCAAATTTTCAGTGACATGTTAGTGAATCTATAACGCAAACCTACTTTTTGAGTAAAGGGAAACATGGTTGATAAATTAAAAATACTGCCTCTGCAACAATTTTATACTGCTAGGCTCATTTTGAGAGGATTCACTTATCTCTTTATTATGTTTACATATTGCTTTAAATTCTTAGTGAATAGCTTTCTATGAATAATACTGCACTTGTTTATTTCCGTGTTTGCCATAGCAATTGCATCTGGAAATTTTGAGAACATATGGAGAATCCTTACATAAAGGTCCAGGAAACAGATGGAAAATGATTTCAATTTTGGAAAAAAAAAAGTGAGGCACACAAATTGATAGTATTTTAATGAATAATTGATTTAATAAAATGATTTATTTGTATGAATAATTCACTTTTATTAATAATGGCAACTTGCCTACTGAATAGATCCCAGGTAAGAGTCCCTTGCCTTATATTCTCTAAGTAAAGCATGTTAGAAGCAGTCTTCTGGAAGACAGAAGTGATTGTGAGCAACAGAGCCTGTATCTTAGCAAAGGACTGTTTTTTCACTTTTACAAAAAAATTTGTTTCAGAATTATTTCCAGGTGAAATTAAAGCATTGTAAATACTTATTTTAATGAAAAATTTTGACATTACAAAGTTGAAATGTGTGTCCTTAAGAAGAGTCAACAGGAAAAATTAAAGCTTTATCATGCTTTTGTTTTCATTTTATTAAGGAAGACATATAGATGAAATTATAATAAGCACAATAGCTATATCATTATGAAGTTTTTACCATGCTTTGCGTCAGGCATGACAATAACTGAATAATGTTTGTTCAATTAATACTTAATGACTTGTTAGTAAACACATTTTTTTCCTGGTCTAATGAGAACCATAATATTTTTGTTGTTAAAGGTTGAAGGTGAAGGTGAAGTCGCTCAGTCTTGTCCGACTCTTTGCGACCCCATGGACTGTAGCCCACCAGGCTCCTCCGTCCATGGGATTCTCCAGGCAAGAATACTGGAGTGGGTTACCATTTTCTTCTTCAGGGGATCTTCCCAACCCAGGGATCGAACCCGGGTCTCCCGCATTGGAGGCAGACACTTTAACCTCTGAGCCACCAGTTTTTAACAAACTTCAATGTTTATTCCCACATACAGGTATTTACTCATGAAAGGACCATTATTAAGAATAGTGTTGTTTTGTAGATAATCAGTTATATGTTATTTTTATTTTTGAGACGTCACCAAAGTATATAATATTCAGCTGCTTTTTATTTCCAGAATAGTGCCATTGGGCATATACCTGCTAGCATGAACTCAGAAACTAAGAGCTAAATTCCCTTCAAACTGTGTATGTATTGTAGTCCCCTCAGATCATAGTAATTCCCAAAAGGCTCTCTCTTTTCGAAGACCCATAGTTCACACAGGGTCAGATTCCTCATGTGCTCTTTGAAATTAAATATAAACCACAGACGTATCTCTTTTATTTTGGAAAATACTGTTGATTAAACAATTGGAAATTAAATAATTGATGCAAAATACCTCAAACTAAAGCTGAAATGTAATAGGTTGCTCTATGAAAAGATATGTCTTACCTTAAATTGATATATTAATTTAGAAAGTAATTGACTATATTTTAAGGTTCTTGAAGCAGGTGGCTAACTTATCCCATATATAAACAACCATTCATAAATCTTTCACTGTAGATTTTTGGTGCCTATCAGATAAAACAGCTGCCAGGAGGTCCCCTTCAGAAGCACGAAACTGTATCTATACTCTCTTCTTCATGTAAATAGTATATTTTGTTTAAATAATATAAACATCACTCCTATGAGTTACACCTATTAAATATTTAAAATATACTTATTAACATAATTAAAAATAGCTTTAATACAAAACAATGCAAAAGATAGCATTAAGCTAAAATGTTTATCAAGTATACATTTAATATTGTATCTCACTGAAATTACATTCATTTATCTGTGCTTAGTCACTCAGTCATGTCCGACTCTTTGCCACACCATGAACTGCAGCCTGCTAGGCTCCTCTGTCCATGGAGATTCTTCAGGGAAGACTGCTGGAGACTAGATTGATTTAAACTCATTGGGGACAAAGAGTTATTTCAAGTTAATAAAACATCTCCCCTTACCTGCAAATATCTATTTATTTCAGTTTACTAGTCTACAACACTAGAGCATATCTACCATTTGATTTTTTAAAAAAATTTAATTGGAGGCTAATTACTTTACAATATTGTGGTGGGTTTTGCCATATAACATTTGCTTTTTGTAAATAAAAGTAGTATTCCTTTCAGAATCTCTATTATTAACAGGCTGTGTATTTGCGATGTTTGACTATAGCATTTGTTCACCATTCAAATGCTTTGTTTGCAGAACTCCTATGTATTTGCAAATAAACAAAAATAAGGTTCAGTGTCTATCTTCAAGAGGGAAATGAAGAGATTAGTAAGAACAGAAGCAACAGCAACTATATTCTGGTGTGAGCTCTACAGAAGTAGGTGTTGAACCTGTAGCTTTTTAAATAAAGACCTATGAATACCAGTATTTGGAGTGAGTTGGGTCTTAAAAACTTTACTTTTTCAGAGCTAACAGAAATTAACATACTTGAAATAAAGTATATAACATGATTACAAATAACAAACAAATAGTTTTTACTATCCAGAACCTCCAGTTATATGTCAATTTCTTTTGCGGGTGGACATTTTATCTTGAAAATTTTGACATGTTTGCTTGGCTATGGCAGAAATAAACAACAAGACCACTTTATCAGCAGTTGAAGAGCTAAGTTGTGGTGGGAGGGGGGTTCATGTTTGGGAACACATGTAAGAATTAAAGATTTTAAAATTAAAAAAATAAAAAATTATAATAAATAAATAAATAAATTCAATCGAATTAAAAAAAAATAGAAATAGAAAGTAAGGTGACTGATAAGAAAAGGCAGATTCTGGAGACCCTAATGTGGGGGATGAAATTCTATGGGGGGGTATTTGAGAATTTTGAGAGCCAGTCCAGAAAGTTAATTAGGTTGGATTTGGGGAATACCATAAACTTAGCACTAACATTGTAAAGAAATACCATCTGGAGTATAAAAATAAGACCTCAAGGAATTGTGTGTAAATGGGCACTAGTGTAGTAACCGAGGATGGTAGGCAGTAGTTGCAGGGTACAAGAGGGACTGTAGTTCATAGAATGCTTATGTATTTCTCTGCCTGTACTCACATTTTTATTTTCCTTTACTCTTATTGGTAGTGATAATTTATGCCATTATTTGCAATTCACTTTAACAATCTGATTCTCAATTTCATCATTTGAAAATAGGTATAGTAATACTTACCCGATACTGCTGTTAGTTAATATTTTGTTGCATTTACAAGTGTTTTTGCTAATGGGAAAGAAAGAGATACTGTATTGAAAGAGCTAATAACTGTACTTGGAGTAAAGTACATAATAGGTAATTAACACTGTCCTTTTAAAAAATGCATCAGTGGCCTTTTTCCTGTGGTGGCATAAATCGTATCTTTTCAGAAATAATGGGACACCGAAATTGACCAAGATGGGAAACAGGAAGGGCAATACATTTAGTTTAAGATATGGTGAGTAGATTTTATCTCAAGTACTAAATGACATGGATTTAATAATGACTATATGGATATTATGAGAGAAAGGATTGGGAAGTCAAGTCCAGTTTCCATGAGAAAGAATGCTGTAACAAATTAGTATCATCTGCGCTTCACTTTCACTTTTCACTTTCACGCATTGGAGAAGGAAATGGCAACCCACTCCAGTGTTCTTGCCTGGAGAATCCGAGGGACGGGGGAGCCTGGCCGGCTGCCGTCTATGGGGTCGCACAGAGTCGGACACGACTGAAGCAACTTAGCAGCAGCATCAGCAACCCTGAGTATGGTAGTATTGTGGCATTCTTCCTGTATCTGTTATCCTATGGGTCTCTGGAAATGCTTTGTTAAATACAAACTCACAATAGAACCTAGCTTTACTGACTTGCTTACAGTTCTCTATCGCTTTTTAACTGAGTCTTGTTTATAAAGCTATCACCTTGCAGATATTCCTAAAAAGCCAAGTTCTCATTTGTAAAATACAGGACATGAATGTGTCTCTAAGTTTCCTTAGATTTCAGTACGTTATTATTCTAATCATATCTTGATTTAAAATATAAAACACCTCTTTAAGCAACTCAAAATCAGCTAAGTAATTATCAAACAATTACTATGTATATAGGCATTATTCTAATAAGTTCATTGTATAGTGGTAAATAGAGTTCTTTCTCTTAAGAAGTTTGTTTTTCTGGTGTATGTGTAGGGATTGAGTGGGGCTTCCCAGGTAGCTCAGCTGGTAAAGAATCCACCTGTAATGCAGGAGACCCTGGTTCTATTCCTGGGTCAAGAAGTTTCCCTGGAGAAGGGATAGGTTACCCACTCTAGTATTCTTGGGCTTCCCTGGTGACTCAGACAGTAAAAAATCTGCCTGCAATGCGTTTGATCACACGGTCAATCCCTGGGTTGGGAAGATCCTCTGGAGAAGGGCATGGCAACCTACTCCAGTATTCTTCCTGGAAAATCCCCATGGACAGAGGATCCTGCTGGGCTGTAGTCCATGGGGATGCAAAGAGTAGGACATGACTGAGCGACTAAGCACAGCACAGGAATTGAGGGGCATAAATGGGTGTGCATAGTAAATAAATAAATGAACAATAAAATATCAAGTAATTATATGACTTTGATAAAAAAAGAAATTTGTGCTAGTACAAGAGAAAAAGCAAAAGGAATAGAAATCTCAAAATAAGATTAAAAATATGTATATATGTACCCAAAAATGGGTTCTGATAATATAGCAAAAAACCCCACTATTTTAAGAAATAAATGAAAAATGAATTAATTATGACAATTAAAAATGACAATACTTAAGAATATATGTATTCTATATTTGAAAGTTGCTAAGGGAATATATCTTAACAAGTTTTCATTACAAGAAAAAAATAACTGTAACTATATGCAGTGGTGATAATGCTACATAGACAATATAGTAATCATTTTGCAACACATACGTTTATTAAATCATTATGTCGTACAAACATCTAAAAATAGTATAATGTTTTTGTCAGTTATAACTCAGAAAATGTGGAGGTTCTGAAATGCTTTCTCTGCTGTTGAGAGTATAAATTGGTATAGCCTCTTCTGGGAGTAACTAGGGGATATGTAGTTAGATTTAAGAGGTTTATATCCTTTGATCTAGTATTCCCACTCTTAAATATACAGATATTTTAGAATCTAATAGATATGTTCAAGAAAGCATTCAAAAGAATGGCTATATCATCATGATTCCTAACAGAAAACTTAACGTAAGTATCTATCAGAAAAATTTACAAATTACTTGTGATAGTCATATGATAGAACATCATAAAGAAATTAATGAACTAAGTCTACATGTCTCTTATCATTGGTATACCTCAGAAATAATGTAGGGGGAAAAAACAATTTTCATAAGAATATGTACATGATGAAAATATGTTTTTTGAAAACAGAATGAAGGAATTATACATGATGGAAAATATAAATATATGTACAAGCATACATACATGGAAAAGATAAGCACTGAATTAAGAATTAGGAGGATACAGTCATGAAGGGAACAGGAGTGTCTGAAAATAATCTTGACTACTCATGATTTGTGCAGATAGCCAGTTAGTTGGGTTCTTGTTGTATAGCATCGGGAGCCTCTTCCAGTGGGAGAGTTTGACACATTGTTCAAGTTCAACTCTCTAGAATATCAATGTTTCCTAATCCATAGTCACAAGGTGTAAGCTTGCCCATGATCCTCTGGTTTGGAGCAGCTAACATTTTCATACAACCCTAATAAATAGCTGGTCATCCTAAATTCTTACTGAAAGTGAAAGCATTAGTCACTTCAGTCATGAGCGACCCTATAAACTATAGCTCACTAGGCTCCTCTACCCATAGAATTCTCCAGGCAAGAATACTGGAGTAGGTAGCCAGCCATTCCCTTCTCCAGATCTTCTCCAAAGGATCTCCTCAACCCAGGGCTTAAACCCAGGTCTCCCTCATTGCTCTCCTGCATGGTAAAGAATCTGAAATTCTTCTGAGCCACCAGAGAATTACCTACTGTTTGGTACCAAATAGCTCATATATTCTCCCACTGACAAGGCCATTTCTTACTTTGCTCTGTAAGATGAGAGACTCATAGACCAAAATTTACCACCTGAAAATATGCCTCTTTGGCATACATATTGATTTCGGGTTATTATTTTTAAGAAACAGAAACATAGTCTTTATACCGCCCACTTAGCTACCTAAGAATTTAGCTAAAGGGCATGTACCTAAAATAGAATACATTTGTGACCAAAGATGGGCCCTTATGGCAGAAAGCAAAGAAGAGAGCCTCTTACTGAAAGTGAAAGAGGAGAGTGAAAAAGCTGGCATCAAAATCAGCATTCAAAAAACTTAAGATTGTGGCATCCGGTCCCATCACTTCATGGCAAATAGACGGAGAAACAATGGAAACAGTAAGAAACTTTGTGTTTTTTTGGCTCCAAAATCACTGCACATGGTGACTGTAGCCATGAAATTAAAAGATGTTTGCTCCTCAAAACAAAAGTTATGACCAACATAGACAGCATGTTAAAAAGCAAAGACATTACTTGGCCAACTAAGGTCCATCTAGTCAAAGCTATGGCTTTTCAGCAGTCATGTATGGATGTGAGAGCTGGACTATAAACAAAGCTGAGCACCAAAGAACTGATGTTTTGAACTGTGGTGTTGGAGAAGACTCTTGAGAGTCCCCACAACTGCAAGGAGATAAAACCAGTCAATCCTAAAGGAAATGAGTCCTGAATATTCATTGGAAGGACTGATGCCGAAGCTAAAACTCCAATACTTTGGCTACCTGATGCGAAGAACTGACTCCTTGGAAAAGACCCTGATGCTGGGAAAGATTGAAGGCAGGAAGAGAAGGGGACGACAGAGGATGAGATGGCTGGATGGCATTACCTACTCGATGGACATGAGTTTGAGTAAGCTCTGGGAGTTAGTGATGGACAGGGAAGTCTGGTGTGCTGCAGTCCATGAAGTCACAAATTATTGGACACGACTGAGTGACTGACTGATGACCAAAGACACCTGTAGCGACTATAGGCTGGGCTACAGTAGTGGAGACTCAGCAGGGCCTAGAGAGCAAATCCACTCTTTAGCTCCTTGTCTCTGCACAGCCCAGCAAACATTTATTTATCAAACATTTACTTTTCTATCAATGCGGATTGCCTTTTTCTCCTTTGAAGTCCCAAACCACTACTCTCAACATTTTCTTTTGTCTCTAGCTGAAGATGTATTTAAGGTGGGGTTTCAGCTTGACTTCTTTCGATAGCCCTAAACACACACACACACACACACACACACACACACACACACACACACACACCCCTCTCTTCCTAGTGCAAATTCAGAAGTTTCAATTGAATATTTCTTAAAACAAGAATAACAAGATTTGAAGCAAATATAACACCATGTTAAGTCTGTCAAATACTTTGGATAGCAAATACTTTGAAGTTTGTTTTACTATTCTGTATAACTTTTACCTACTGAAAATATTCTATAGTGGGGAAAAAATAAAATCAAAGCAGTAAGTAATAAATTCAAAGTATGCATTTACATAACTCAAATGACCCTTTTATCAGTATCCTTTATAGACTCAATTTTTGAAAAATAAAATTTAACTTTAAATAACTAAGATCTAATTTGTCCTTATAGGCATTGAATAGAAAACTTAAAATACATTTATAAATATCCATATATGTACATGCTAGGTCCCTTCAGTCATGTCTGACTCTTTGCAACCTTATGGACCTTAGCCTACCAGGCTTCTTTCTTCATGGGATTCTCCACACAAGAATACGAGAGTGGGTTGCTGTGCCCTTCCCGACCCTGGGATCAACCCGACTCTTACATCTCCTGCATTTGCAGGGGGATTCTTTACCACTAGTGCCACCTGGCAAAGCCCAAGAAATATCCATATATTTCTTAATATTAATTCATTTAAATACAGATAGAAATGTTCTAAAATATTATATTCATTACCATAACATATTCAGTTTAGTTCAGTCACTCAGTCATGTCTGACTCTTTGTGACCCCATGGACTGCAGCATGCCAGGCTTCTCTGTCTATCACTAACTCCTGGAGCTCACTCAGACTCATGTCCATAAAGTCGGTGATGCCATCCAACCATTTCATCCTCTGTTGTCCCCTCTTCCTCCCATCTTCAATCTTTCCCAGCATCAGGATCTTTTCAAATGAGTCAGGTCTTCGCATCAGGTGACCAAAGAATTGGAGTTTCAGCTTCAGCATTAGTTTTTCCAATGAATATTCAGGACTGATCTCCTTTAGGATGAACTGGTTGGATCTCCTTGCAGTCCAAGGGACTCACAAGGGTCTTATCCAACACCACAGTTCAAAAGCACCAATTCTTCACCGCTCAGCTTTCTTTAAAGTCCAAGTCTCACATCCATACATGGCTGCTGGACAAACTACCTTTGACTGTATGGACCTTTGTTGGCCTAGGAATGTCTCTGATTTTTAATATGCTGTCTAGGTTGGTCATAACTTTCTCTCCAAGGAGCAAGCGTCTTTTAATTTCATGGCTGCAATCACCATCGGCAGTGATTTTGGAGCCCCCCAAAATAAAGTCCATCATGGTTTCCACTGTTTTCCCATCTATTTGCCATGAAGTGATGGCACCAGATGCCATGATCTTCATTTTCTGAATGTTGAGTTTTAAGCCAACTTTTTCACTCTTCTCTTTCACTTTAATCAAGAGGCTCTTTCGTTCTTCTTCACTTTCTGCCATAAGGGTGGTGTCATCTGCATATCTGAGGTTATTGATATTTCTCCTGGCAATCTTGATTCCAGCTTGTGCTTCTTCCAGCCCAGCATTTCTCATGCTGTACTCTGCATATAAGTTAAATAAGCAAGGTGACAATATACAGCCTTGACGCACTCCTTTTCCTATTTGGAACCAGTCTGTTGTTCCATGTCCAGTTCTAACTGTTGCTTCCTGACCTGCATACAGATTTCTCAAGAGGCAGGTCAGGTGGTCTGGTATTCCCATCTCTTTCAGAATTTTTCACTGTTTATTGTGATCCACACAGTCAAAGGCTTTGGCATAGTCGACAAAACAGAAGTAGATGGTTTTTTCTGGAACTCTCTTGCTTTTTCAACAATTAACACATGTTGGAAATTTGATCTCTTGTTCCTGTGCTTTTTCTAAATCCACCGTGAACATCTGCAAGTTCACAGTTCACTCACTGTTGAAGCCTGGCTTGGAGAATTTTGAGCATTACTTTACTAGCGTGTGAGATGAGTACGATTGTGCTGTAGTTTGAGCGATCTTTGGCATTGCCTTTCTTTGGGATTGGAATGAAAGTGACCTTTTCCAGTCCAGTGGCCAGTGCTGAGTTTTCCAAATTTGCTTGCATACTAAGTGCAGTACTTTCACAGCATCATCTTTTAAGATTGGAAATAGCTCAGCTGGAATTCCATCACCTCTACCTCTTTTGTTCACAGAGATGCTTCCTAAAGTCCACTTGACTTCACATTCCAGGATGTCTGGCTCTAAGTGAGTGATCACACCATTGTGATTATGAGTCATGAAGATCTTTTTTTTTTTAATAGTTCTTCTGTGTATTCTTGCCTCCTCTTCTTAATATCTTCTGCTTCTGTTAGGTCCATACCATTTCTGTCCTTTATTGTGCCCATCTTTGCATGAAATGTTCCCTTGGTATCTCTAATTTTCTTGAAGTGATCTCTAGTCTTTCCCATTCTATTCTTTTCCTCTATTTCTTTGCATTGATCACTGAGGAAGGATTTCTTTTATCTCCTTGCTATTCTTTGGAACTCTGTATTCAAATGGGCATATGCCCATTATATAAGATATCTTATCTTATATTATCTTGATTTGAAAGATACATTTCCTTTTCTCCTTTGCCATTATATAAGATATCTTATCTTATATTATCTTGATTTGAAAGATATTTTTCCTTTTCTCCTTTCACAGCTATTTGTAAGCCCTCAGCAGACAACCATGTTGCTTTTTTGCATTTCTTTTTCTTAGGGATGGTCTTGATCCTTGTCTCCTGTACAATGTCACTAACTTAGGTCCATAGTTCTTCAGGCACTCTGTCTATCAGATCCAATCCCTTGAATATATTTCTCACTTCCACTGTATAATCATAAGGGATTTGATTTAGAGCATATTATATTCACCCTATTCTAAATGTTGACCTATTTAAATATTTTCAGATATTTTCTGAATCATAATTGTCAAAATATTTTGTGAATTGTATAGTTTTGAATATTTTTATCAGTGAGAGTAGTCTCTGAATATTTGATATTCAAGTGAAACTTCAGCTTCCAAAAATGACTTTGTCTTTTAAGAAATATTTTGTGGCCTCAGGCAACTACTGCAGTACCCTAATGGCTTATTTGTGTGATACATTTCCTTTGGTAGTAATTAAGAAATGCTAATTTCCTTCTCACTCATAGGAAAAGTCTACAGTGAGTGTTCTATTGTGAGATGAATTGCAGGTAGTACGCTTTAAGAACTGCACATATAACTAACCACTGACAATGGCCAATATGACATTATTCTCTTATATAAAATATTCACAATTTAAATCATGATGCTAAAATCAAATGTTCACATTTACCTTTATATTCTAAATGAAATCCAGTGTAACTAACAGATCCATCACTCCGAAAAGCCAAATGCATGTTATTTGAGCTGCTTTCTATCCTCTCCGGTAATTTGCTGTCTTGAAAGCTTCCAATCAAGGGACTATTACTGTCTGGCCCATCATATATATAGAGGAAATCATAGTTTGGTTCTATGCTAAAACTAAAAGAAAAGAAAAAGAAAGAAAGGAAGGAAGGAAGAAAAAAGTGGAATGGTTATTACTAAGATTTTAAGCATAATAGTCCCATAAATTATATATTAATTCAATCATTATATTTAAAAATAACAGATTCTGTCAAAATAAGTCAATTTAAAAATTCCCCTGGTAACAGCACACTGAATATGCATATAAAATCAGCACTGAAAAGAGAAAGAAGATATTTTGATATTTTCAAGTATTTCTAAGTTGGCATTATGTCTACAGGGAATACAAATGACTGTAAGGCAAACAGTTTGTAAGCTGATGAAGGATACATGATTTGCACTCAGAGTTTAGGTTCAAGACGCTTGTGTCCTTGTTAGCTACATATCCTTAAGTTACTTTATATCGGTAAAATGTGTACGACATTAACTGTATTTTAAAATTTTTCACCAGGTATTTTGCATCTCTTTTTGCTTTGTCCATGAATCTATTTGCCTTGAACTTCAAATTTTAAGAGCATTCTTGTTTTAAAACTGAACTCTAAAAAAAGTTGGAAAGATAAAATCTGCATTTAAATTACTCAAAGCATTGCACATTGTACTAGGTATTCTTTTCTTTTAAAGTAAATATATTTTCTTCTTTTAGAACTTAATGTAGGCAAATTGAGCTAATATACTCTTTACCAAAAGTAAACAGTGTGTAAATAAAGACATTTTAGCACATAAACTATTCAAATCAATATTTAAGTGTTTCAAACTTGCATATTAAACTTGCCTTAACAACCTTCAAAGTATGAGAATCATCCTATAATGATTATAGAACCCACATACTTAGAAAACTGAAGACATAAATATAGTGATTATTTTTCCTAAAAACCTGGGAAGATAGTACATTCTATCTTTTACAAATAGTTTCACAAATATTAACTTTTTTTGTCAATAATCCTGTGGTATAAGGAAGAGATTATCATTTCTATTTTCCCAATGAGATCCTGATATGTCAGTAGTCTCTCTTAGGTCACATAATCAATGATACAACAGTAAATCAACTTCTGCTCACACATTTCATGTAATACAACCTTCTACCACTCAGTTATTAACTAAAATAATTTTAAAGTAAATTAAACCCTGTATCATACATCCTGACATTTTTAATGTTTGTACTGCCATTTCCTCTACTGCAAAAATGAGAATAAAAGTATTTACTGCAGAAAATTGTCTTATAAGTGGGTCTTGGCATATAACCAACATTGCCATCAAGTGTTGCTTTGTTGTTACCATTATCAATGTACTACTACAAATTATAGAAATAAAAATTCCATATGTTTATACTTTTGAAATTTTTCATGAATGTGAATTATCTTTTTTCTAGTTTTTTTTTTTTTTTTTTTTTTTAAACCTGGGTTTCATATACCAGTTTCCTTTGTGGCTCAGCTGGTAAAGAATCTGCCAGAACTGCAGAAGACCTGGGTTTGATTCCTGGGTTGGGAAGATCCCCCAATTCCACGGACTGTATAGTCCATGGGGCCGCAAAGAGTCAGACATGACTGAGTGACTTTCACTTTCATATATTAGAAAAAATGTTCAGCTTAAAAGTTTACATAAAAACCAAGCAGCTGTGACATGCTAGCAGAAGGAATAGCTGTGTTACAAGAGCCAGCAGACTTTAGTCTTGGACAATAAAATTAGGAACATTTCTAGGTAGAAACTCTTTAAGTTGCTGACACCTAACATTCCCATTGAAATCTTAAGGAAAAGAATTAGGCCAGGTTTTGTGATACAGCTGTTACTTCATGCCAGGAAACAGAGGCTCAAATAATATTATTATAAAATCATATATTATAATATTACTCATTCAAATAATAACTTACCCAAGGTAACACAAATGACAGTAACAGAGCTGGGGATTAAACTCAGCAATTTCTTTGCCATACGAGAAGCTGCATCCTCCACTATGTCAGTACTAAGCTAACTTTTCAACTGATACTGCTAAACAATAAACGTAAATTTTGAATACCTTATGTAAAGTTCTATCAGAAGACAAATTCTGCTGAGAAATTATATGAAGATTACCCATCAAATTCTTGACAGTTGACTTAATGAGACCACCAGAAAGAATGGTATATGGTATATATATATCTTCCCAAGCCCAATAATGGTGCTGCACAGATACTTCAAAGACATTTTTGATGGTGCACATATGGGAGAAAACATTCCTCAAAATGCTGACCTTTTAATCTTTAAGTTTAGGAAACACAGAATCTTTTGAAGCAGTGATGGTAAGTTCAGGGAGAGAGGAAAGGTTCTGAAGAGATAATGTTTCATGAAAATCAATAAACTATTCAACCTTTAACATGTTTCCTCTATACTGGAAACTGTTAAGTGATGCACACTCATTAGCCTGCAGAACTACACTGGAATTATATAGAGATTTTTAAATTGTTTATTGCAAAATATTTGTATTCAAATTGGTAAAAAAAAAGTAAAATGTCATGTAAAATGAATATTTTCTAGTGCAAATGGTAATGTAAAATAAGAAAAACAATTTTAAGCTGTGGAAAGGAATAGGAACTCACCTGATAAATGCCAAGGAGATAACATAGTCTGCATTGACGGTGATAGTCCAGTCACAGTCCCTACTATGGGGATATGGATGAGGGAAGTTTGGTGAAAGAATAAATCCTGAAGATCCTGTTAAATTGCCTCCACAGGGTGCTTTAATTTGAAACAAACAAACAAAATCCCTTAAGTGATTAATAAAATTATCTATCAGTATTTAGAAAACACACATCTAAAAAAGTGTAGAGGTTTTTGTACAAACTCAATTTTCTATCATACTGGATGCTTAAATAATGCATGATCTTTCAAGAAAGACCATCAAAATACTAAACACATACATAGAGTGAATTTAGCTCCTTTATTGGATTTAAAAGACAAGAAAAAGTTACATTTATACTTCTCTCCCTTGCTATTACTATTTTTGATTCTTATAAAAGAAACACATTAAGAGGAGTAAAAATGATTTCCTCATAATTACTAAGAAAAACTCTGAAGGTTACTGAGAAAAAAAGAGAAACAAAACAAAGCAAAGCAAAATCTTTAATAATATGTGGTATAATAGAATATGAAGTATTTGTTTCATTTTCAAATGTTCCCTGATACCTTCGTTTACAGAAGAAGAGGCTTCGATAATAGTTAACATGTGAAAATGTGTAACTGAGAACCAACATAACTTTATAGTAAAACACTCCTAAACTGAATGTTGGGCTTCCCTGGTGGCTCAGAGGTTAAAGCGTCTGCCTCCAATGCAGGAGACCTGGGTTCGATCCCTGGGTCGGGAAGATCCCCTGGAGAAGGAAATGGCAACCCACTCCAGTATTCTTGCCTGGAGAATCTCATGGACGGAGGAGCCTGGTAGGCTACAGTCCATAGGGTCGCAAAGAGTCAGACACGACTGAGCGACTTCACCTTCAATCTGAATGTTAGGACTTCCCTGGTAGCTTAGCTGGTAAAGACTCTGCCTGCAATGCAGGAGACCTGGGTTTGATCCCTGGGTCGGGAAGATCCACTGGGTGAGGGCATAACAACTCATTCCAGTATCCCTGCCTGGAGAGTCTGGATGGAGAGACGAGCCTGACGGGCTAGAGTCCAGGGGGTTGCAAAGAGACACGTCTGAGTGACTAAGCACAGCACAGAACAATCTGAATGTTAGGATATTCTTAAATTCTAGTTGCCTGACTTGTTGATGAAAATGGACAGTTACTTCAGTTATTATTATGGCCTGACAAAGGTTTCTGTTAGACTTCAATGGAGAGGTTCAAAAAATTGTCAGAGAAATTCAGAGAATAGATTCTTTAGGGAGTTATTGTTAGAGCCCGTTAAACACAGCTTGATAAGAAAATAATATTTAAAGTTGGCAGCTTAGGAACTTAGAGCAATTGAGATATGGAGGGTCCTGGTGGTGGAGTGAGACAGTGTGGATGTAAACACACACGTGTGCACCTGAGAGAGAGTGACTGAGATGGAGACTGGGATTCTCATGGTGTCATATGATTTCTCCTGCAAATATCATCATTCTCATATCTCAGCTTTGAAGTCACAGTTTTTCTCAGGTAAATTTTATCATTGAGTTATAAGTTATACAGGATTCTTTTGACAGCACAAAACTGGTTTTCAAAGGAGAATTTGAATCTGGCAAACATTTCAGATTTTTGTTCTTTGCCTGAGCCTAAATATATAGTATCATTATTAGAATTTGATAATCTTTACCATCTAAATCCAAAGAAAGGCAATGACAAAGAATGCTCAAAATACCAAACAATTGCACTCATCTCACATGCTTTCCTGCTGTTCAAGCTGGTTTTAGAAAAGGCAGAGAAACCAGAGATCAAATTGCCAACATCTGCTGGATCATGGTAAAAGCAAGAGAGTTCCAGAAAAACATCTATTTCTGCTTAATTGACTATGCCAAAGCCTTTGACTGTGTGGATCACAACAAAATGTGGAAAATTCTGAAAGAGACGGGAAGACCACCTGACCTGCCTCTTGAGAAATCTGTATGCAGGTCAGGAAGCAACAGTTAGAACTGGACATGGAACAACAGACTGGTTCCAAATAGGAAAAGGAATGCGTCAAGGCTGTATATTGCCACCTTGCTTATTTAACTTATATGCAGAGTACAGCATAAGAAACGCTGAACTGAAAGAAACACAAGCTGGAATCAAGATTGCTAGGAGAAATATCAATAACCTCAGATATGCAGATGACACCACCCTTATGGCAGAAAGTGAAGAGGAGCTAAAAAGCCTCTTGATGAGAGTGAAAGAGGAGAGTCAAAAAGTTGGCTTAAAGCTCAACATTCAGAAAACGAAGATCATGGCATTTGGTCCCACCATTTCATGGGAAATAGATGGGGAAACAGTGGAAACAGTGTCAGACTTTATTTTGGGGGGCTCCAAAATCACTGCAAATGGTGACTGCAGCCATGAAATTAAAAGACGCTTACTCCTTGCAAGAAAAGTTATGACCAACCTAAATAGCATAGTCAAAAGCAGAGACATTACTTTGTGACTAAGGTCCGTCTAGTCAAGGCTATGGTTTTTCCTGTGGTCATGTATGGATGTGAGAGTTGGACTATGAAGAAGGCTGAGCGCCGAAGAATTGATGCTTTTGAATTGTGGTGTTGGAGAAGACTGTTGAGAGTCCCTTGGACTGCAAGGAGATCCAACCAGTCCATTCTGAAGGAGATCAGCCCTGGGATTTCTTTGGAAGGAATGATGCTAAAGCTGAAACTCCAGTACTTTGGCCACCTCATGGGAAGAGTTGACTCACTGGAAAAGACTCTGCTGCTGAGAGGGTTTGGGGGCAGGAGGAGAAGGGGACGACAGAGGATGAGATGGCTGGATGGCATCACGGACTCTATGGATGTGAGTGTGAGTGAACTCTGGGAGTTGGTGATGGACAGGGAGGCCTGGCGTGCTGCAATTCATGGGGTCGCAAAGAGTCGGACACGACTGAGTGACTGAACCGGACCAAACTGAACCGAAGTGAACCATCTAAATAATGGGTGCCTGCTATTTCATTTCCCTATGACCTTCTGCAACCGTGGCCTCAGTGTCACTGTAACAACGGATGACCTACTCTACCTAGAATATTTATTTGCTTAGCCTTATTTACCCTATCACCTGTATGTTTTGTGGTATCATATCAAATGATTAAACAGACTATCTCAACTTTCTCTAGATCTCCCTTTTCAAACTTTAATGCTCCCTGAGTATTTTTCTCTACAGTTAGACGGCAATGTTAATCAGGCTGCTACTGCTGCTGCTAAGTCGCTTCAGTTGTGTCCAACTCTGTGGGACCCCAGAGACGCCAGCCCACCAGGCTCCCCAGTCCCTGGGATTCTCCAGGCAAGAACACTGGAGTGGGTTGCCATTGCCTTCTCCAATGCATGAGAGTGAAAAAAGAAAGTGAAGTCACTCAGTCATGTCTGACTCTTAGCGACCCCATGGACCGCAGCCAACCAGGCTCCTCCATCCATGGGATTTTCCAGGCAAGAGTACTGGAGTGGGTTGCCATTGCCTTCTCCGTGTTAATCAGGATAACACCCTAAATTTGGTCACACAGTTTCTCTTTTTGAGAATTATGTTCTTTCATCTCCTTTATTCTCTGGCTTCTTCCTGTTGTCCACAGGTACTCAAGTCTCTTTAATCCTAAAAATAAAACAAAGCTCCCTCTAACCTATTTCCTTTCACTTTTTTTTTTTTTTTTTTAGCTGAAAATGGTGAATTTTACCTAATGGTTAAGAAATCCCCTTATCCTTCTGTGTTTGTTTATATGGACTCACAGTGAATAACCCCTCTTTACCATCTAACTATATAAGGTTCACTTATTTTAGATAACACCTCCTAAATAAGGCCCCTCAGTTTTCTGTGACAAAACCAAGCACAGACCTTGTAAACTCCTTTTCTTTGACTCAAATGATTAGTTGAATTGCTTGTATTCACAGACCAATCACAATAAACTGCATGCAACCATACTTTGCTCAAGCTTCTCTCCTTTCTCTAGGTTCTTGGACTCTGGTCCTCCCTCAGCCTTGAGCTGGCACGCATCCTAAGGATAGGCTGGACCCAGAGAACAACGTTGTGGGTCAGCCTTTCAACTCACTTCCACACCTTGCTCTTTTTCACCTTGTGTACTCTTTTCTATTAGAGAAAAATCCCTTTTTCCTGATTCTTCAGATGCTTGCAGATGTGACTGTCACATGTTTTCCTATCGCAGTAGTCTTTCCCTGCCCCCATCCTGTAATAACCCTTTTTAGCTTTTAAATGATCACCACAATGAATCGAGTGGTGATCTGTCTTATCATAGAGATACAAAATTAAAGAAAAAAATTAAAATTCTTGTGATGACAACTCTTAAGATTTACTCTAACAATTGTTATATATTCATATAAGATACAGTTGTGTTTCATATCATATTATACATTATATCACCAGTACATTTATTGACTGGATAGCTAAATATCTTGTACTTTTTAACCATCTTCATACAGGTAGCTTCCCCAAATCCCTGACTCTGGTAACCACAAATCTGATCACTTTTCCTATGAATTTGTTTGGTTTTGAGTTACAATAGACCTACAACACTCTATTAGTTCTTGGTATATAACATAGTGATTTGTTATTGCTATATATTACAGTGGTAAAATTCTCCAATAATTCACTTTTAATAAAATTATCTGCTTAATTATTTTGAATTTATTTATTTTTATTTTACAACTAAGCCTTCTGAAAAAGAGTCCAATCTCATTCTCTTTCATCACATATGTACCTATAGGCAGACTAACATAATTAGCAAAGAATGTCACATTGGAAAAAAATATATATGGTTTCTTATTTCTCAAAGAAAAGCACCAAACTATTTATCCTGAGAAAACTTAAGTCAGGCACACCCGTGGCGGACTCATGTCAATGTATGGCAAAACCAATACAGTATTGTAAAGTAAAAAATAAAATAAAATAAAAGCCAGTATAAAAAAAAAGAATTTTTTCATTTTAAATTATAGAGAGATGATAATCTTTTAATTGCTTAGGGATTCTTGATGTCTTTATTTGTTCCTCCCCACTTCACATTCTCTCTCCAGCCATTGTTATTTCTCTTAGCGCCCTTGCCTCCAACACAAACCCTTCTTAGCTAACCCTCAAATGACTTTTGCACTGACAATAAAGACACAATTTCTGCCTTTATCTTTCTCTTCATATCTGTAATCATCCTTAACTGTTGACTTTCACCTTAAATTCATTCTCCTTTTGGAATTTCACTTTTTTCTTCTGATGTCTTTGTACAGACCTCAGTTTTATTGGCAAGCACCTCTTTCACTTCATCTTATAATTTTGGTAATTTTCCTGAATTACTTCCATAATCATCTCTAATTTACACTCTATTACATTCTTCCCATTCAGTTCAGTCAGTCAGTTCAGTCACTCATTCGTGTCCGACTCTTTGCAACCCCAAGAATCGCATCACGCCAGGCCTCCCTGTCTATCACCAACTCCCGGAGTTTACTCAGACTCATGTCCATTGAGTCGGTGATGTCATCCAGCCATCTCATCCTCTCTCGCCCCCTTCTCCTCCTGCTCCCAATCCCTCCCAGCATCAGTCTTTTCTAATGAGTCAGCTCTTCACATGAGGTGGCCAAAGCATTGGAGTTTCAGCTTTAGCATCAGTCCTTGCAATAAACACCTAGGACCAATCTCCTTTAGAATGGACTGGTTGGATCTCCTTGCAGGCCAAGGGACTCTCAAGAGTCTTCTCCAACACCACAGTTCAAAAGCATCAATTCTTCGGCGCTCAGCCTTCTTCACAGTCCAACTCTTACAACCATACATGACCACTGGAAAAACCATATCCTTGACTAGACAGACCTTTGTTGGCAAAGTAATGTCTCTGCTTTTGAATATGCTATCTAGGTTGGTCATAAGTTTCCTTCCAAGGAGTAAGTGTCTTTTAATTACATATCCAAATTGTTACTTTACCTTCCATTTATATACTGATAACTCCTTTTTCTTATCATCTCCAGCAGATTTCTCTAATTAATAGTAACCATATCCCCAAGTGCTTACTGATTATCTCTACCTGAGAGCCTATGGGTACATCAAACACAGAATATCCAATATACCCAAACCTTAACTCAAATTTCTCCTATATTCCTAGGTTGTTTGATTATTATCCATCCACATATATCCCCAAGCTAGGGCCCAAGATTCTTTCTTTTCTTCGCTGCCCCTTTGACTCCAGTCTATCAGTAAGCACTACCAAGACACCATTTCATAGTTCTTCATAGATATTTTCATTCTATCTTTTCTTCTCTAATACCACATTTTTAGATCTGACTCTTAAATGCCTCCAGAATTATTGCTTTTTTTGGTTTGTTTTTCATGCCTCTAGTATAATCTAGCATAGTCGGACATGACTAAGTGATTGAGGACACACACAGGATAATCTATTTCCTCCAATACATCTTCCAAGTAAAAATATCTAATCATATTATGTGCTCAGTCTCTTCAGTTGTGTCTGAGTCTTTGTGACCCTACGGGTTATAGCCTGCCAGGATCCTCTATCCATGGGGTTTTCCAGGCAAGAGTACTAGAGTGGGTTGCCATGCCCTCTTCCAGGGGATCTTCTCCACCGAGGGACTGAACCTGCGTCTCCTGCGCTGCAGATGGATTCTTTACTGCTGAGCCACTGGGGAAGGCCGATCAGATTATACCCATGCATAAAATTCTGCTGTTATTTCACATTGCCTAAAAGATAATGCTCCGACTCCAGTACAGCTTTCATGTCTTAACCCTTGCAACCTTTCCATTTGCATCAACCACCAATCTAGACACGTAATTTACACTCAAATAATTTTTTAGTTGTTCCTTGTATTGACATGCCTTTATGCATCCTAGTTGTTTTTCTTGAAATGTCTGTTACCCTTCTACATCTATGTAACTCTTTCTTATGTCTCAAGATTCATCACTGCCTCCAGGGAGTTTCCAGTGGTAAAGAATCCTCCTGCCAATGCAGGAGACTCAAAAGATGCGGGTTCCATCCCTGGGTCAAGAAGATTCCCTGGAGAAGGAAATGGCAATCCACTCCAGTATTCTTGCCTGGAAAATCCCATGAACAGAGGCACCTGGCCACTAGTCTGTGGGGTCACAAAGAGTCAGAAATGACAGAGTGACTGAGCACACACCAGGGAGTTTTCCTATAAATTTTCAGCCTGGGCTTTATGGCAGCTCTCTCCAGAACAACCTGGTATCCATAGCAACGTTTGCCTATCTCTATCACTTTCCTTACTATATTATATTTAAATATTCCTTTCAGGTGTCTGCATTCATCTTTAATCCATAACCTAAAAACTGTCTTATATGTTATTTTCTATATGAGATTTAGCATATATGACACATTCTATAAATGTTGCTGAATTGCTATTGGCTCCTTGCATTCATTCCTTGTGAAGATTAATGATGACTAGATTGAATGACAACCTAATTTGTAGCTATATGCTTTGATAAAAATAATGGCATACTTTGTCTTTGGAACTTTTGAAATCAAATGTGAATTTGGATAGTATTAGAAAAATATGTCTAACAGCAAATACATATATGTATGAATTAAGGCAAGAATATTTTTGTGTTTTCTTTCATATTCTAAGAAAGTGGTGTTATTTGTAATTTGGGGGGACTATGGTAGCAATTTTATTGGTTTGTTTCAGTTTTATTTTTCACAGGAAATAGTGGTCTTTTATCATTAACAATTTTATGCACATGACACAAATACATTTCCATTTATAGTGTATATTCTTTATCACATAGGATATAGGAAAATCCATTATACGTATTTTAAGTATTTTACTGAATATATTTTGTGACTATACTACTATTTGATCATAAAGTCTTTTAAAATTCTTTTGATTCAATTATTTAAATTACTTATTGAGGTTTTCTTGATAAATTTAATTGCTGCAGTAGATTCTGAAAATCTGTAAAAACCTTTGAGACAAGTAGAGACATTATCTGATATTTGTATAAATCCCAAACAAATCAACAATAAAGAAAATCATCTTTGGTTTAAATATATAAAACTTTAAATAACATTTGGAAAATACATTTTTATTTTTATGTATCTAATCATAAAGCATCAAATATAAGATTCTCTTTAAAGCAAATACATTAATGAATTAAAATTTTATTTAGGTTCCATGGAATTCTGATATTAATGAATTGTTCTGAGTGTAGTTTCTATGAGACAGTTATATGGGCAACTATTGATAATGATTTTACAATATTATTTTTTCTCCCCAATTCAGTTTTATTTGTGTCTACTCTCTTTCTCAGCAGTCCACCCACACTAATGTTTTTGCTATTTACCTTCATGTTGAGTCTTGTTACTTTCTCTCTGGCAATGTCAAAGTAATCTTCACACTGTCAATTTTTGTTGGAATGAATTCTACTAGAGTTAGTAGAGCTTTTAAAGATGACTGTCCTTCTGTTTGGTATTTGCTATAAGGCTGACTACTTCTACAGGCAAGCAAAATGCTTTATGCTCCATGGTCTGACACATAGACTTATGAAGTTTCTAAAAAGTTGAAGGTTTAATCTTTGGCATAGTTTTCCAATCATGGACTAATTTCTTATCAGTTTTGGAGATCAAGCTTTCTGCAGCCTTAGCAATTTTTCAGACTTTTTTTTTTTAGGTTATTTTCTTCAGAGAAGCTTTAATGCATATTCTCTCCTCATGTGATCTTCTCCTATAAAAAAATAATACACAGCACCAAAATCCTTATAAAAAATTCCCCAAACCTGCTACATTTAAGTAAAATTTAGTGTTCAACATGTTTTTCCTAAAATTATTACCTGCTGACTGAAGTCTTGTCTACAAATAGAATTTTATAACAGCCTGTTTAGTCTTTTATGCTTCATATTTTTGTGTTTTCTAGAATTTCAGTATAAAGCTGTTCAATATTTCAGAATTCTCAACATAACATTTGATATACTATAGCCTTTCTAATAATTATAATAAATAGCACCCATTTAATAGGTGTAGAAATCACAATAAATCAAGAAGTCCAAGTAAGTTTCTGAAGTTCTGTCATTTTCTCTTTACACAGATGCCCTTTACAAGATGCTCAGTTAGATTCCAATTAGTTGGAATGTGGTATTTTTGTTTAATTTTTTTAGGTAATCTGTGTAGTAAACAAATAAATGAACATTGAACTGTTTCAGTCTTTCCTTTGAAAGCATTTTTTCCTTGTATTTTTTGTCTGCATTTATGAGTGAAGTTATAATAAAATGCAAGGTAATAGATGTTTGATGATTTAGAATCTTTCAGTGATACAAGCATAGTGAGCAACATAGGTATAAATGGAAATAATAAACTGTAAAGGGAAATATGGCTAAATCTGAACTGGCTCAAAGTATGCACTTATTTTGTGCATTTTTTCAGCCTCTTTAATAAGCTCTGTCATTATCATCTGCTGCATTTTCTACAGAAGTCTAGAAATACCTAGAAGTCAAACGCTGGCTGGTTTGAGTCTTTAGATATGTTTCATTTTCCATATTGAGCGCTTTTTATTAAATCCAGACTATAAAATGCAAAATATGTGATATGAAAGTCCAGACTGTTTAGTTTTCACTGTAGTAGGAGTGGTTCACAAACACAGAGAACTCTTCTATATTACTTTAATGCTAAATCCTCAATGCCTATAGCAATGTGTAGGACACACTAATGAATTTGAGTTTCCATCTCATGTATAAGAAATATAAAATGAATAACATAAATTGAATAATTGAGCGCTTAAGCACTAAACACTCTTTTCTTATTATCATGTGACTCTGTGAAATAATTACTGAAAATGTATTTATGAGTTAGATATAAATTTACAAAAATAAGTATTTCTCTCCTAAATGTGCTAAATTTCATGCTAGAAGAAATACAATGAACAAGAAATGGAATCTTCTCTCTAGTTGCTTACAGTGTACCAAAGGAAAGGATATGCATATAAATAAAGTTTTGAATAGACAGTACAAACTTTGGTCAAAATGTATTATATATTCTAGATGACACCGATTTAAAAACACTTGAAACACAGGTTTGAGATTGAATTAGTTGAATGTAAGAACCTTAATGATGAGATCTTTTATTGTTAAGATTATATAGCATATTTTCTCACTATTTTCACTACAAAGGTGGTATAAAGTTTTTCTAATACTTGATAAAGAAATAATGTGTGTCTTCATTTTCAAGAGTCTAACTTGGATATTCAAGAACAGGGTATGTAAATAAAGGACAGAGAGTTGGAAGTATGAACCAAGTGGTTGCAAATCCTTCAGTTCAGTTCAGCTCAGTCGCCCACTCATGCCCAACTCTTTGCAACCCCAAGAATTGCAGCATGCCAGCCCTCCCTGTTCATCACCATCTCCTGGAGTTCACTCATATTCACATCCATGGAGTCAGTGATGCCATTCAGCCATCTCACCCTCTGTCGTTCCCTTCTTCTCCTGCCCCCAATCCCTCCCAGCATCAGAGTCTTTTCCAATGAGTCAACTCTTCGCATGAAATGGCCATAGTATTGGTGTTTCAGCTTTAACATCAGTCCTTCTAAAAAACACTCAGGACTGATCTCTTTTAGAATGAACTGGTTGGATCTCCTTGCAGTCCAAGGGACTCTCAAAAGTCTTCTCCAACACCACAGTTCAAAAGCACCAATTCTTCGGTGCTCAGCCTTCTTCACAGTCCAACTCTCACATCCATACACGACCACAGGAAAAACCATAGCCTTGACTCGACGGACCTTTGCTGGCAAAGTAATATCTCTGCTTTCAATATGCTATCTAGGTTGGTCATAACTTTCCTTCAAAGGAGTAAGCGTCTTTTAATTTTATGGCTGCAATCACTATCTGCAGTGATTTTGAAGCCCCCCAAAATAAAGTCTGACACTGTTTCTACTGTTTCCCCATCTATTTCCCATAAAGTGATGGGACCAGATGCCATGATCTTCGTTTTCTGAATGTTGAGCTTTAGTCAACTTTTTCACTCTCCTCTTTCACTTTTATCAAGAGGGTCTTTAGTTCCTCTTCACTTTCTGCCATTAGGGTGGTGTCATCTGCGTATCTGAGGTTATTGATATTTTTCCTGGGAAACTTGATTCCAGCTTGTGATTCATCCAGCCCAGCATTTCTCATGATGTACTCTGCATATAAGTTAAATAAGCAGGGTAACAATATACAGGCTTGATGTACCCCTTTCCTGATTTGGAACCAGCCTGTTGTTCCATGTCCAGTTCTAACTGTTGCTTCCTGACCCGCATACAGATTTCTCAGGAGGCAGGTCAGGTGGTCTGGTATTCCCATCTCTTTCAGAATTTTCCACAGTTTATTGTGATCCACAGAGTCAAAGGCTTTGGCATAGTCAATAAAGCAGAAGTAGATGTTTTCTGTGGAACTATCTTCCTTTTTTGATGATCCAGCGGATGTTGGCAATTTGATCTCTGGTTCCTCTGCCTTTTCTAAAACCAGCTTGAACATCTGCAATTTCATCGTTCACGTATTGCTGAAGCATTCTGGAGAATTTTGAGCATTACTTTACTAGCATGTGAGATGAGTGCAATTGTGTGGTAGTTTGAGCATTCTTTGGCATTGCCTTTCTTTGGGATTGGAATGAAAACTGACCTTTTCCAGTCCTGTGGCCAATGCTGAGTTTTCCAAATTTGCTGGCATATTGAGTGCAGCACTTTCACAGCATCATCTTCCAGGATTTGAAATAGCTCAACTGGAATTCCATCACCTCAACTAGCTTTGTTCGTAGTGATGCTTTCTAAGGCCCACTTGACTTCACAATCCAGGATGTCTGGCTCTAGGTGAGTGATCACACCATCCTGATTATCTGGGTTGTTAAGATCTTTTTTGTATAGTTCTTCTGTGTATTCTTGCCACCTCTTCTTAATATCTTCTGCTTCTGTTAGGTCCATACCATTTCTGTCCTTTATCGAGCCCATCTTTGCATGAAATGTTCCCTTGTTATCTCCAATTTTCTTGAAGAGCTCTTTAGTCTTTCCCATTCTGTTGTTTTCCTCTATTTCTTTGAATTGATCGCTGAGGAAGGCTTTCTTATCTCTCCTTGCTATTCTTTGGAATTCTGCATTCAGATGCTTATATTTTTCCTTTTCTCCTTTGCTTTTCACTTCTCTTCTTTTCACAGCTATTTGTAAGGCTTCCCCAAACAGCTATTTTGCCATTTTACATTTCTTTTCCAAGTGGATGTTCTTGATCCCTGTCTCCTGTACAGTGTCATGAACATCCGTCCATAGTTCATCAGGCATTCTATCTATCAGATCTAGGCACTTAAATCTATTTCTCACTTCCACTGTATAATCATAAGGGATTTGATTTAGGTCATACCTGAATGGTCTAATGGTTTTCCCTACTTTCTTCAATTTAAGTCTGAATTTGTCAACAAGGAGTTCATGATCTGAGCCACAGCCAGCTCCCGGTCTTGTTTTTGTTGACTGTATAGAGCTTCTCCATCTTTGTCTGCAAAGAATATAATCAATCTGATTTCGGTTTTAACCATCTGGTGATGTCCATGTGTAGAGTCTTCTCTTGTGTTGTTGGAAGAGGGTGTTTGCTATGGCCAGTGTGTTCTCTTGGCAAAACTCTATTAGCCCTTGCCCTGCTTCATTTCGTATTCCAAGGCCAAATTTGCCTGTTACCCCAGGTGTTTCTTGACTTTCTACTTTTGCATTCCAGTCCCCTATAATAAAAAGGACATCTTTTTTGGATGTTAGTTCTAAAAGTTCTTGTAGGTCTTCATAGAACCATTCAGCTTCTTCAGCATTACTGGTTGGGGCATAGACTTGGATTACTGTGATATTGAATGGTTTGCCTTGGAAACGAACAGAGATCATTCTGTTGTTTTTGAGATTGCATCTAAGTACTACAAATCTTTAGATCATCAACATAAAAACTGATCTGGAATACATGGATTGAAGGAAAAATCAAAGCCCTAAAACTCAAATTTAAATTCTGATACAACTTTCTTTCTTAGAAGAAATAATCATTATAGAGGCAAGATCAAATACAGTGTCTGAATCCATTTTTAAAATTTTAAAAGTATTGGATAACTACATTTGTTTGGCAGATAATATATACTTTGGCAGCCTCATACTTTGACCACCTGATGCAAAGAGTCTACTCATTGGAAAAGACCCTGATTCTGGAAAGATTGAGGGCAGGAGAAGAGAGTGACAGAGGATGAGATGGCATCAGTGACTCAATGGACATGAGTTTGAGCAAACTCCCGGAGATACTGAAAGACAGGGAAGCCTGGTGTACTTTGTGACTGAACAACAATGAACAACAACATAGGAGATAAGGCAAGATGAAGGTTTTTCATGAACTTTGATTCTTAACATTTTTAAAAGAGTGTTAAAACCACTAAGAATATAATGAATTTATAGATCCACTCTCTCCTCGGGAAAAATAATAATGATTTACAATTTTATGCATTTTTTGGAAGGTCATAGACCTCTGAGATCTAGAACCTATTCCAGAATAATGTTCTTAATAACACTGAAACCAGTTTTTAACCATCGTTTCACACTTGCATAAAATTTTAATTGTTCTGAATTCATACCTATACAAACTGGAGGGCTGGGCTGCCAGAAGTATCGATTTTCTACCTGAATGCAGGTTATTCTTTCCTCTCCTTGAAGTTCATATCCTGGGTCACACTGAAAAATCACAGTGTCTCCAGGTTCTCGTCCATCCCCATTTCGAGTTCCATTCATAGGAACCCCTGGGTCACGACATGCAGTGGCAACTGAACCTATGAACAAATAGAAACAAACTTTTAGTTTTGATGGCAACCAAATCAATTTAAAAGTCCAGACCTAATATTTGAGAGGCTTTTACATACTTAAAAAAATAACTTAAAAATGCCTGGGTCATAATTCCCTGTGCTATACAAATATATCCTTGTTGCTTTATAAATGAGGTATAATTCCCGGATGGCTCAGCAGGTAAAGAATCTGTCTGCAATGCTGGAGATGTCAGTTCAATCCTTGGGTTGGTAAGATCCTTTGGAGGAGCAAATGGCTACCCACTCCACTATTCTTGCCTGGAAAATCCCATGGGCAGAAGAGCCTGGTAGGCTATAGTCCATAGGGTCACAAAGAATTGGACATGACTGAGCATGCACACATGTTTCATATATAATATATAAAAATTATCTATGCTGTACATCTGAAATTAACATAACATTGTAAATCAGTGATACCTCAATTTGATCAAAAAATATTGCTAATTTTTAAATACCCACACAATAAATACTTTTAAATTGTTTTTTCATAAATAATTTATTTGTTAACTTGCTTCAAGCAGTAACATGACATTTTAGTAGTTCTACTCAAAATTCACTGTTTTGATGCTCTGTGAGAGACATTGTAAAGAGGATGAAAAGACAGCTACAAACTAGAAGAATATATTTGCTTGGCTTATATACCACACAGTACTAGTATTCTAGAATATATGAAGAATTCTTAGAACTGGGGGGGAAAAAAAGAAGAAAAAATCCAATTACAAAATGGGCAAAACACATTTCAATAAAGGGGATACCTGATGGCACATGAAAAGAATGTTCCTACACTGTTGGTGGGAATGCAAACTAGTACAGCCACTATGGAGAACAGTGTGGAGATTCCTTAAAAAATTGCAAATAGAACTACCTTATGACCCAGCAATCCCACTGCTGGGCATACACACCGAGGAAACCAGAATTGAAAGAGACACATGTACCCCAATGTTCATCGCAGCACTGTTTATAATAGCCAGGACATGGAAACAACCTAGATGTCCATCAGCAGATGAATGGATAAGAAAGCTGTGGTACATATACACAATGGAGTATTACTCAGCCGTTTAAAAGAATTCATTTGAATCAGTTCTAATGAGATGGATGAAACTGGAGCCGATTATACAGAGTGAAGTAAGCCAGAAAGAAAAACACCAATACAGTATACTAACACATATATATGGAATTTAGGAAGATGGCAATGACGACCCTGTATGCAAGACAGGAAAAAAGACACAGATGTGTATAACGGACTTTTGGACTCAGAGGGAGAGGGAGAGGGTGGGATGATTTGGGAGAATGGCATTCTAACATGTATACTATCATGTAAGAATCGAATCGGCAGTCTATGTCTGACGCAGGATACAGCATGCTTGGGGCTGGTGCATGGGGATGACCCAGAGAGATGTTATGGGGAGGGAGGNAGAGATGTTATGGGGAGGGAGTTGGGAGGGGGGTTCATGTTTGGGAACACATGTAAGAATTAAAGATTTTAAAATTTAAAAAAAAAAAAAAAAGACCATCCCCATGGAAAAGAAATGCAAGAAAGCAAAATGGCTGTCTGGGGAGGCCTTACAAATAGCTGTGAAAAGAAGAGAAGCGAAAAGCAGAGGAGAAAAGGAAAGATACAAGCATCTGAATGCAGAGTTCCAAAGAATAGCAAGAAGAGATAAGAAAGCCTTCTTCAGTGATCAATGCAAAGAAATAGAGGAAAAGAACAGAATGGCAAAGACTAGAGATCTCTTAAAGAAAATTAGAGATACCAAGGGAACATTTCATGCAAAGATGGGCTCGATAAAGGACAGAAATGGTATGGACCTAACAGAAGCAGAAGATATTACGAAGAGGTGGCAAGAATACACGGAAGAACTGTACAAAAAAGATCTTCACAACCCAAATAATCATGATGATGTGATCACTAATCTAGAGCCAGACATCTTGGAAAGTGAAGTCAAGTGGGCCTTAGAAAGCATCACTACAAACAAAGCTAGTGGAGGTGACGGAATTCCAGCTGAGCTGTTTCAAATCCTAAACGATGATGCTGTGAAAGTGCTGCACTCAATATGCCAGCAAATTTGGAAAACTCAGCAGTGGCCACACGACTGGAAAAGGTCAGTTTTCATTCCAATCCCAAAGAAAGGCAATGCCAAAGAATGCTCAGACTACCACACAATTGCACTCATCTCACATGCTAGTAAAGTAATGCTCAAAATTCTCCAAGCCAGGCTTCAGCAATATGTGAACTGTGAACTCCCTGATGTTCAAGCTGGTTTTAGAAAAGGCAGAGGAACCAGAATTGCCAACATTCAAATTGCCAACATCCGCTGGATCATGGAAAAAGCAAGAGAATTCCAGAAAAACATCTATTTCTGCTTTACTGACTATGCCAAAGCCTTTGACTGTGTGGATCACAATAAACTGTGGAAAATTCTGAAAGAGATGGGAATACCAGACCACCTGATCTGCCTCTTGAGAAATGTGTATGCAGGTCAGGAAGCAACAGTTAGAACTGGACATGGAACAACAGACTGGTTCCAACTAGGAAAAGGAGTACGTCAAGGCTGCATATTGTCACCCTGCTTATTGAACTTATATGCAGAGTACATCATGAGAAATGCTGGGCTGGAAGAAACACAAGCTGGAATCAAGATTGCCGGGAGAAATATCAATAACCTCAGATATGCAGATGACACCACCCTTCAGGCAGAAAGTGAAGAAGAACTAAAAAGCCTCTTGATGAAAGTGAAAGAGGAGAGTGAAAAAGTTGGCTTAAAGCTCAACATTCAGAAAACGAAGATCATGGCATCTGGTCCCATCACTTCATGGGAAATAGATGGGGAAACAGTGGAAACAGTGTCAGACTTTATTTTTTTAGGCTCCCAAATCACTGCAGATGGTGACTGCAGCCATGAAATTAAAAGACACTTACTCCTTGGAAGAAAAGTTATGACCACCCTAGATAGTATATTCAAAAGCAGAGAGATTACTTTGTCAACTAAGGTCTGTCTAGTCAAGGCTATGGTTTTTCCAGTGGTCAGGTATGGATGTGAGAGTTGGACCGTGAAGAAAGCTGAGTGCTGAAGAATTGATGCTTTTGAACTGTGGTGCTGGAGAAGACTCGAGAGTCCCTTGGACTGCAAGGAGATCCAACAAGTCCATCCTAAAGGAGATCAGCCCTGGGATTTCTTTGGAAGGGATGACGCTAAAGCTGAAACTCCAGTACTTTGGCCACCTCATGTGAAGAGTTGACTCATTGGAAAAGACTCTGATGCTGACAGGGATTGGGGGCAGTAGGAGAAGGGTTCGACCGAGGATGAGATGGCTGGATGGCATCACCGACTCGATGGACGTGAGTCTGAGTGAACTCCGGGAGTTGGTTATGGACAGGGAGGCCTGGCGTGCTGCGATTCATGGGGTCACAAAGAGTCGGACGCCACTGAGCGACTGAACTGAACTGATGGAGACCAGAAAAATTCCACACACTGGATCCATTGTTGAGTTCTCATAAAAATAAAAATAAGCTTTTTGTAAATCACAAAGAAATACACAAGTTTGACTGATTTCTGGTGTAAAAAGCCTATTCCCGTGGCCTACATGTAATGCTATTTAAGTACTCTGCTCTTCCTCTTGTGGATAAGGAGGGGTGGCATCAAGTCATGGTATCCAAAGCATGGTATGATCAAAACATTGAAATAACAGCTCAGACAACCAGAGATCTGAGATGCAAAGGCACATATTTTTTTTTTTTTAATTAAAGTGCTGAGGCTTCACTGGGATATGAGAGGTAGAATAAAGTAGATACTGCACAGAAATCATTCTTGTAAAACACATTCTGAGCTAAAGAAAGGAGAAGGGAACAGATACACAGCCATACACAGGGATATCCTATTCAGACTTCAGTATGAAGACAGCATAGAAAAATAGGGATGCTGGGAGTCAAAATCAAATGTGTGCCTGAGAAAATAGCAGCATTCAAAGGAGCAATCAGGGAAACTAAAAGGTTGGGGGAGCAGGCTGAATTACATATGCAGATTAACATAAGATACAGCATAGAGTTTCAGAAACCCTAATAAAACATCTAAGACAAGTGATCCTGAGGAGTTTAGAAATGACAGGTCAGAGCTAAAGACTTCTATGTGGACAAAACGGTCCAACTTATTTTGTAATGTCAAATCATCCAATGTATTAGACTATTTTGTAAAACTTTATTTACTAACTTATGGAGAAGTTAGACTTTTATCGTTTAGCGTTTCGTACACTATATATTCTCGCATCAAACTTTTCGTTAGTAGCTGGATCGGATACACATTTATGATGGTATAAAAAATTTTTAATATGAATAATAACGTTTTTGAGTAATTTTGGAGTTTTGACAGTCTTTTTCTTCTATACACTCAAAAGTTTTATATATTGACAAAGGACAAAATTAGTTTATCGATTATATTAAAGTATGTTTATCTTTTTACACTTGTTGATTTCTCTATTCCTTCTTGTTTACTACCACAGACTCAGTTTGTTCTTCTAAATTCTTTATTCTTCGTCCCCTAGAACTCTCTTACTGTATTTGTCACTTAAACATTGATTTAAAAAAAAAGGTGAATAACTAAAAACCGAATAAATTTCTAGATCTATTGAAGGACTGTCTCCGTCTTTAAATAGTGATTTCGTCCACGTATAAAAAAAGTTTTAATAGTGATATGATCACCTTTGATAGGTTTGTACTTTCTACTGGATTTTTAATTTTGTAGAAGTTTGGTAAAGATATTTCTTTTTTTTTTGTAATGATTTGTACATCTTTTATTGATAGTAATTTTACTGGAGTTTTTAGTGATTCTATTATACAAAAAATCTGAAAATCGTCCCTATGACGTACGGTCTTATTTACCTTGATACAGTTTCAAAACTCCCTTATATTCAATCTTTAAATCGTAAGATAAGTATGAATAAGTTTGTTCACCTTAGTTTTACAGTATGAAAAAATCGATCCGTTTATAAGTGTCAAAGCTCATATATATATATATATATTATAATATGTATAATAAACATATATATACGTATGTTTCAAAAATGATGTGATCTGTTTCCGAATTTTTTGTTCTTTAATTGTGTACTATGTCATAATCGATTTCATGTCTAAAAAAAGTTTAAAGTGTTTTAAAATACGAACACAGGTGATAAACAAAAGTATTTAATAAGTTCTAAAGTGTAAATAAATTAACGTAACTCGTCGAAATCGAAGTACATTGTTAAAGACTATTTAATAGAAAGGTAAACATGACAGTATATAAAAAAGATTAAAAGGAAATTACCGACGAATCTATGTGGGTAGTAAATTTTCACCTGTAAATTAAAGGTTTTCGTAACCCAAAAATTTCATCGAAACTATAATTAAAGAGTAAAACTATGATTAAAGAGTAAATTTAAGAGAGAAGAAACGTTAGTGGGAGACTGAAAAAAAGTCAGAAAATTGAAATAATTCCGAAAGTTTCAGATTCAGTTCTAGAGAGGAACATTGGTCTTTCACAATTGTTTAAAACTAGAGAAAGACATTACTAGAATCACAGACTCACAGAGTGTCGTTCTAGTGTTTAAGTTTCACAAGGTTTAACTTGAACGGAAAGGACTCTAGGTAAACAGAAGGATTTTAAGGTTAGAATCATTTAAGATGATGATAGATAAATCATTAGGTTCTGTCTTTGTAGATGTGAACGTTTCTTAAAAGTAATTAATTTAATAAGTTATATGTAAGTAACGAATAACATCCGGACTGTTGGAGTTTACAGAATATCTATTAGTTCCGGTTTTCGAACTAGTACTTATCCACTCATGTACGATCAAATTTCGGTAAATATAAAATTTTCCTAAAAAAAAAAGTTTATGATACGTCTCGGTTGTTTTATCTTTTGAACGACTGATACCAATGACGTGAGAAACCCTATACAATCCATGACTGTTTCTCTACGTCTCTTGTGTTATGACTTTCTTCTATACTCTGAGAGCAGAGTCTCAAGTAACTGTAAATCCCCTCTGTTTATCCTTTTTATTTGACACCATGGTATATTATTCCCACCTCTGACGATACTTTCTTCTTTCTTTCCGTGTATTATTTCGGAACAAATCCCCAACTTTGAAATCGAATTATGACTTCTGACTCGTCTATATCGGTTTGTTATTTATTCTTTCGGTAAAGATCCATTCCTTACGTGTTAACTTTTGAGGGTCCCCAATGTCACTACTATCTAAAACCCTTGGTGTTTTCAAAAACTTGTTCTTTGTTGATACCGATGTCAGACGTACACACACACACACACACACACACACACACACACACACGTATTCACTTTTCAACTCCAGCCTCACTCTACTCCTTATTTCCTAACTACTATATACTCTAATCTCTTGTTTTAACTCTGATTCACTATCTTTCGCAAAGATATGGGGCATATAGACCGTCTAAAATAGACAAGGGAAAGTTTTCAATGAGGATTGGAGAGTTTGTCTTGGTATGGAATAAATCCTGTATCCTTCTAAAAGAACTAAAAGTACTGTGGGGGTCCTTCAGAGTACCAATTAAATTTGGTCAATACATACGACTAAAGTAAAACGATTCGCTGACCGACAAAGTTTCGACACACCACCAAAACCACCAAAACAGACTGAGAACGTTGGGACACCAGATATCGGTTGGTCCGAGGAGACAGGTACCCTAAGAGGTCCGTTCTTGTGATCTCACCCAAAGACAAAGGAAGAGGTAGTTTCCACACATCATGTTGATAAAAACCGGTTACTTTGCCGACTAGTTCTGAAGAGTACGAGCTGTTTTTATATTCTTGAGTTTTTCTCTTTTTAGAAACGGTTAAAAGGAAGAAGGAAGAAATTTTCGTCCTAACTATGGATCTCGTTCTGATTATCGCCGGTAGAACGGTAGTGTTCTGTTAGTCGTGTTATGAGTTTTAATTGTATGATTCTTACTATGTCTTTTCCTGAATCTTTGTATCTCCAAACCAGTACTTACCGTAATGACTCTTCTGTTTATATACAAATTCCATAAAGATCTTAAGAGTAATGAACTCTTTTTACGTCCAGTCAAGTCAGTGAGTCAGCACAGGCTGAGAAATGCTGGGGTACTTGACGTCGTGCGGTCCGGAGGGACAGGTAGTGGTTGAGGGCCTCAAGTGAGTCTGAGTGCAGGTAACTCAGTCACTAGGGTAGGTCGGTAGAGTAGGAGACAGCAGGGGAAGAGGACGGGGGTTAGGGAGGGTCGTAGTCCCAGAAAAGGTTACTCAGTTGAGAAGAGTACTCCACCGGTTTCATGACCTCAAAGTCGAAATCGTAGTAAGTAAGGTTTCTTTAGGGTCCTAACTAGAGGAAGTCTTACCTGACCAACCTAGAGGAACGTCAGGTTCCCTGAGAGTTCTCAGAAGAGGTTGTGCTGTCAAGTTTTCGTAGTTAAGAAGCCACGAGTCGGAAGAAGTGTCAGGTTGAGAGTGCAGGTATGTACTGATGACCTTTTTGGTATCGGAACTGATCTGCCTGGAATCAACCGTTTCATTACAGAGACGAAAGCTTATATGATAGATCCAACGAGTATTGAAGAAGGTTCCTCATTCGCAGAAAATTAAAGTACCGACGTCAGTGGTAGACGTCATTAAAACCTCGGGTTTTTATATCAGACTGTGACAAAGGTGACAAAGGGGTAGATAAAGGGTACTTCACTACCCTGGCCTACGGTACTAAAAGTAAAAGACTTACAACTCGAAATTCGGTTGAAAAAGTGAGAGGAGAAAGTGAAAGTAGTTCTCCGAAAAATCAAGAAGAAGTGAAAGACGGTATTCCCACCATAGTAGACGTATAGACTCCAATAACTATAAAGAGGACCGTTAGAACTAAGGTCGAACACAAAGAAGGTCAGGTCGCAAAGAGTACTACATGAGACGTATCTTCAATTTATTCGTCCCACTGTTATATGTCGGAACTGCATAAGGTAAAGGATAAACCTTGGTCAGACAACAAGGTACAGGTCAAGATTGACAACGAAGGACTGGACGTATGTCTAAAGAGTTCTCCGTCCAGTCCACCAGACCATAAGGGTAAAGAAAGTCTTAAAAGGTGTCAAATAACACTAGGTGTGTCAGTTTCCGAAACCGTATCAGTTATTTCGTCTTTATCTACAAAGAGACCTTGAGAGAACGAAAAAGGTACTAGGTCACTTACAACAGTTAAACTAGAAAGTAAGAAGACGGAAAAGATTTTGGTCGAACTTGTAGTCCCTCAAGTGCCAAGTGCATAACGACTTCGGACCGAACCTCTTAAAACTCGTAATGAAATGATCGTACACTCTACTCACGTTACCACGCCATCAAACTCGTAAGAAACCGTAACGAAAAGAAACCCTAACCTTACTTTTGACTGGAAAGGGTCAGGACACCGGTGACGACTCAAAAGGTTTAAAAGACCGTATAACTCACGTCGTGATAGTGTCGTAGTAGAAAGTCCTAAACTTTGTCGAGTTGACCTTAAGGTAGTGGAGGTGATCGAAACAAGCATCACTACGAAAGATTCCGGGTGAACTGAAGTGTAAGGTTCTACAGACCGAGATCTAATCACTAGTGTAGTAGTACTAATAGACCCAGCACTTCTAGAAAAAACATGTCAAGAAGGCACATAAGAACGGTGGAGAAGAATTATAGAAGACGAAGAAAATCCAGGTATGGTAAACGTCTAAATAGACATCTTGACAGAAACCCATAAAAGAATGAACATTATCGAATATATTTCCTCAAATCTACAATTGAATCCTATTTGGTAAAACAATAAATTAAAGGTGAAAAAAAAGACTAAATTTAAATGAGTCGTAAACACCTCTTTCCACATTTAGTACCACGATAGGGTAGTTGACGATTATATTGGGTAAGGGAGAATCTTTAGAAGAAACATTAGAAAAATTAATTAAATAAAAGTAACTTCCTATTGACGAAATGTCTTAAAACGACAAAAGACAGTTTGGAGTTGTACTTAGTCGATATCCATATGTATATAGGGGAGGGAAAACTTTGAGGGAGGGTAGAGGGAGGGGTAGCGTGGGGAGATCCAACTATGTCTTGGGGACAAACTCAAACGACTCGGTATGTCGTTTAAGGGTAACCGATAGATAAAATGTATTCCATTGCATTCAAAGGTACAATGAGAAAGGTATGTAGAGTGGGAGAGGAAGGGAGAGGGGTACAAATATTCAGATAAGAGATACACACAAAGAGGTAAAAACGGGACATTTATGTAAGAAGTCATGGTAAAAAGATCTAAGACATATATACACAATCTTATGGTATCTTATGGCATCATATATAGAAAAAAAAAAGACTGAGTGAAGTGAGACAGATTATCCAAGATCAAAGTAGTTATAGGAAACATTAAAAATAGTTGGTTGGGTGAACCATGAAATGTAAGTCGTTATGTTTAACAGGAACTTATACGACATACCAAATCTTGAGACCAGTATACGTATACGAGATGAGAGTAAGACCATAAAAGCGAACGATAAGAGTAGATAGAACTTTTGAATAATAAGTATAGTATCACTTCTACAGTGGAGGAAACCCTTCGAAAAGACCATGTGGAGGGATCTTGGGAGTTTCTCATTTACTGGACAAAAAGAAATGTAAAAACGACAAGTCAACAAGTCAACACAGGTTAAGAAACGTTGGGGTACCTGATATCATACGGTTCAAGGGACAAGAAGTGGCGGATGGTCTCGAACGAGTTTAAGTACAGGTAACTCAGTCACTACGGTAGATTGGTATAGTAGGAGACAATAGGTAAAGAGGAGGACGGAAGTTAGAAAGGGTCGTAAGCCCAAAAAAGGTTACTTAGTCGAGAAGTGTAGTTCACCGGTTTCTTAACCTCGAAGTCGAAGTCGTAGTCAGTAAGATTACTTATAAGTCTCAACTCAAGGAAGTCCTAACTGACCAAACTAGAGGAACGTCAGGTTCCCTGAGAGTTCTCAGAAGGAGCTGTGGTGTCAAACTTTCCTAGTTAAAAAGCCATGAGTTAAAGAAATATAAGGTTTAGAGTGTAGGTATGTACTGATGACCTTTTTGACTTCGAAACTGATCTGTCTGGAAACAACCCTTTCATTACAGAGACGAAAAATTATACGAGTGAGTCAAAAAGTATCGAAAAGAAGGTGCCTCGTTCACAGAAAATTAAAGTACCGACATCAGTTATAGACGTCACTAAAACCTCGGGGTTTTATTTTAGAGTGTCAAAGGTAACAAAGGGTAGATAAACGGTACTTCACTACCCTGGTCTATGGTACTAGAATCAAAGGACTTACAACTCAAAATTTGGTCGAAAAAGTGAGAGGAGAAAGTCGTAGTAGTTCTCCGAGACATCAAGGAGAAACGAAAGACGGTAATCCCATCACAGGAGACGGATAGACTCCAATAACTATAAAGAGGACCGTTGCAACTAAGGTATAACACTAAATAGAAAGTCAATGGACGATCATGGACACTTACCGCTTTTAGTCGTTATACGGATCCTTTGACTCGGACATTCCAAGTAAGGGATTGAGAGACCGTACTTCCTTTGTAGATCCTTATCTGAACTCTCATTATTCCGGTTCCTAGTCGTGTTTCTATCATTTGTTTACTTCTTTGTTTGTGTTATCATAGTCTGTTGTTCATAATCCATCTTTACTATCTTACTATATTAATCTTGACACACCTCCACAGTCTTTTACTGATCTCTCAAATATAAATTAAACTGTAGATAATACTCTGTGAATGAGGATATTTCTAAAATGTCTTTCCCAGAGTTCATCCTTTTTTACAAAGTCTTTGTCTTTTTCTCCGATCAACCCTACCGACCTAGTCTAACTCTCCACCCTTCATACTAGGTTTCAATCGAGTTACTCTCTCTTTGTCTTGTCCAAGATTTTGTTAACGAAAATATTACACTAAATAGTAAGATACACGTTCTCCCCTCAACAACCCCCTAAAGGTTGTCTCTTCACTGCACTAAACTAGGTACAAAAATTTTCTAGTAAAACCGACGACACACCATTTACGTAGTATCTATTTTACCATCATCTTCCTAGTAAGTACCAACCTAACTACCAAACTCCCTCTGTACTATCACTAAACTTTTAATCCTTCTAAGGTTGACTTTATCTCTCATGACCTATAAAAATCTTATGGAAACTTTGACCTTAGTTTTCTTAAAGGACTGTTCAACCAATACCTCCTTATATGAATTTTCAGCAATTATAGAGATGTTTCTTGGAAAATATTCCTCTTACGATTAAATCAGATACCGTGACGATTCAGAAGAGAGTATAAAGATGTAAACCAAATAGTTAGTCAACTATCTAGAAAAGGAAGAAGGATGAGGTTTAGAGGACGGAGTGAAACCAATAAGTAGAACAAATTGGATTTTAAAAAGAGTAATGAGTCTATAGAAAAACAAAATAAAGGAGAAGACAGAATAAGAGTAAAGTAATGATATTCTCATAGAGTATAATGTATTAATCTTAATATTAGGGGAAAAGGTGAGAAAGGTTCAGTGTGTCATAAAGGTAGTATTGTTCAGAATTTTTTTATTCAATATATATGAATTATTTCGACGTTAAAAGAGATATTTTTCCATGTCTTATGATTTAGACTCATCGACAAGTTTACGTCGTACTCTTTCAGACTGTTATGTTATCACTTAAAATATAAATACGAGAAGAACAGTAATTACCACTGTGATATATAAAAAAATTTAAATAAAATATAACCTCGTATCAACTAACTTTTATAACACAATCAAAGTAAACATGTTGTTTCGTTAAGTTAATGTGTAAATGTACATAGATAAGAAAAACTTTAATAAAAGTGTAAATCTAATAATGTCTTATAACTCGTTGTAGAGGACACGATAAACAACAACAACAACAAGTCGAAGATTTAGTATAGACTGAGAAACACTAGGCGTACCTGACGTCATCGTATGGTACGAGGAGACAGGAAGTAATAGAGGGTCTCAAACGAGTATATAATACAATCAATAAATAACATTTATATCATCATACATGTACAGTTAGGGTTTAAGGGTTATATAGGGAGGGGGGTGTCCAGACGGGGCCGGACCATCAGTGACTAAACATGAGATTCGGACACTGAGGTAGAACATTTGTTCAAATTGAAAGAAGAAAAAAAAATCTAAAGTGTATATTCGTTATAGTATATTATGAACAAAAATAGAAAGACTGAAGAGTCATACTATGGGTGGTACCTACCTGTACCGTAATAAAGTAGTAAAAATTACCGACTCATTATGAGGTAATATATATGTGGTATAGAAATAGGTAAGTAGACAGGTACCTGTAAATACTAAAAGAGTATACACAGATGACGTTTGTCACGACACTACTTTTGATACCACGCATATAGGCAAGTTCGGTACAAAAAGAGGTCTATATAAGACTCCTCACCCTAAGGATCTAGTATACCATCGATTTAAAATTCAAAGAATTCCTTGGAGGGATGACAAGAAGTGTCACCGATATGGTTAAATGTAAGGGTGGTTGTCACATTCTCCCAAGGGAAAAGAGGTATCAGAGAGGTTGTAAAATAATAAACTATTAAAAACTTCTACCGGTAAACTTAACTGTACTCTACTGAAAAAAAACATTAAGACTAAACATTAAAACTAAGGGTTCTCAACCTGTACTGACTCACTGACTTGACTTGACTTACAAGGGAGATATGTGTGAAAGACTTAAGAAAAATGGTATTTACCCACGGTTTAATTAGTTTTCTAAAAGGACGTAGATAACTCTACTGGTATACCAAAATTAAGAAGTTAAAGAACTTTATCACATAGTGGGACTAAACTTCTATAATTTTTAAAGAATTATTTCAATGTGAACTAGTACCATAGTCAAGTCAAGTCAGAGAGTCACCACAGGTTGAGAAACGCTAGGGGTTTTGACTTCGTGTGGTCCGAAGGGACAGGTAGTGGTTGAGGACCTCAAATGGGTTTGAGTTCAGGTAACTCAGTCACTACTGTAGGTCGGTAGAGTAGGAGACAGTAGGAGAAGAGGAGGGCGGAAGTTAGAAAGGGTCGTAGTCCCAGAAAAGTTTACTCCGTCAAGAAGTGTAGTCCACAGGTTTCATAACCTCGAGGTCGAAGTCGTATTAAGGAAGGTTACTTATAAGTCCTGACTAAAAGAAATCCTAACTGAACAAACTAGAAGAACGTCAGGTTCCCTGAGAGTTCTCAGAAGAGATTGTGGTGTCAAGTTGTCGTAGTTAAGAAACCACGAGTCGAAAACAATGATAGAGTGAGAGTGTAGATATGTACTGATGATCTTTTTGGTATCTAAACTGATCTGTCTGAAAACGACCGTTTCGTTACAGAAACGAAAAATTATACGACAGATCCAACCAGTATCGAAAAGAAGGTTCCTCGTTCACAGAAAATTAAAGTACCGACGTTAGTCGTAGACGTCACTAAAACCTCGGGTTCTTTTATCTCAGAGAGTGACAACGGTAACAAAGGGGTACATAAACGATACTTCACTAACCTGGTCTACGGTACTAGAATGAAAAAACTTACAACTCAAAATTCGGTTGAAAAAGTGGGAGGAGAAAGTGAAAGTAGTTCTTCGAGAAATCAAGAAGAAGTGAAAGACGGTATTCCCACCACAGTAGACGTATAGACTCCAATACGTACCATATACTAGAAAAATTAGATAACTACCAGATACTGCTAAAATTGGATAACTACCTAAGTCTAACGATCATAAAACAATGATCATTAAACAAACGATCACAAACTCCTAAAAACGTAGATATAAGTAGTCACTATGACCACACATTTAAAGAAAGAAACGCCATGGAACCAGACTAATACCATAGTCCCACTACTACTAGAGTATCTTACACAAACCCTCATAAGGAAGGAGATGTTAATAAACCTTCTCAAAGTCTTATCATTCATAATTGAGAAGAAATTTACAAACTATCTTAAAAGGAGACTTAGACAGTCCAGGACCTGAAAATAACCAATTCTCAAAAATTTTGTCGAAGTTAAAGTAATGAACACTGACCGGACAATAAAAGATAAAGAAGGATCAAGTCAGAACACTATAACATAGATGATTCTTAAACATCTAATAGGTAAAATAACCGTATCTCAAGAATACTAGGAGATATAAAGACAATATCGACAACATTAAATAGGAAAAAGTAAAGATCAGAATAACTAAAGTCGTGAAAGGGAACAAGAGAACTATTCAGACCGATTTCTAAATATTTGTAAAAAAAATTGGGAAATTTTCTTGGTCGAAAACCAAAGTATATAGAAAAGATAACAAAAGTAAAGGGAAGTAAATAAAGAGGAGTCTGGAAATACTAAAGAAAGATGAAACACAAAAGAAACAAGAAAGAGATAAACGAAATCCACACTGTAATCCGAACAATAAGTACAAAAAACAAACAAAGGACTCCATTTGACATAACGATATTTGAAGGGAGAATTTTGACGAAAACGACACAGGGTATCCAAAATCTAAAGTCAAGAGATTAAAAGTAAACTGAGATCCATCAAAAACAAAAGGAAAAAATAAAGTAGTCAAAAGGTAAACAAAAATCATCGTATAATAAATCGAAGGTACACAAACATTAAAAATGAAAAAATTTATTAAATAAAACAACTATATAAAAGCCTACACGACCTAAACAACGATACACATGAAAAGAGATCAACGTCATTTACCCCCGATGTGAGATCAACATGACGTGTCCGAAGAGTAACACCCCCGAAGAAACACCTCGTGTTCACGATCCCCTACATCAACACCATGTACCCAAGTCATCAACACCGAGGACCAGAGATCTCGTGTCTGAGTCATCAACACCGAGTACCCGAATCAACGAGACTCCATACCCCCTAGAAAGACCTGGTCTTTAGTTTGGACACAGAGGACGTAAACGTCCGTCTAAGAAATGGTAACTCGGTGGTACCTTCAACAACGACAAAAAGTAAAAATAAAAAGAACAACTGCGAAAGATTAGGGTATGACACCAACCTTTTGTACGAACTATACTAAAGTTAAAAGAACTAATATCACACTACGAGTGAAATATCGGGTCGTACACTAATTAGGACCTCTTACAGGGTCTACGAGGACTCTTCTTACACATACGACGAAGAAAACCTACCTTTCGAGATGTATAGTTAATTCAGATAGGCCATATTACACAGTAAATTTCGGACCAAAGAAATAACTAGAAAACAGACCTACTAGACAGGTAACTACTTTCACTCCACATTTTCAGGAGATGATAATAACACAGTGACAGTCAAAGAGGAAAATACCGACTATAATTATCATAACCAAATAAACGACCTCACGAGGGTACAACCCACGTATATATTTAAGTTACTATTTTTAACAATATAGAAGAAGAACCTAAATAGGGAACTAGTAATACATGACAGGAAAAACAGAAAACATTGTCAGAAATAAAATTTCAGATAAAACAGATTATACTAATAACGGTAATGTCGAATGAGAACTAAAGGTAAACGTCCCTTATGGAAAAAGGTAAGGGAGTGAAAGTCAGACATACACAGGGATCTAGACTTCGTCCAGAGAGTTTCTCTTATATATTATATACCTAAGATAAAAGGATAGACGAGTTGGTCAGATATAGAAAACTAACCTCATAAATTAGGTAAATGTAAATTCCTTTAGTGACTGTGTATATAAGAATGACGGTAAAAGAATTTCTAAAAGTTAAACTAAAACATCCAGAAAAAAGATAGGAAGGAGAAAACAAGAGAAGAGAACACTGAACAACTGATTGAAATCACAACACAAACCTAAAGAAAAAGAAAGAAAACATAGACAACATCTAAAAATCAGACGTCAATGGAACTCCAAAACTATATTATAAAGAAATTAAACAACAGTAGAATTAAAGTTTACGTAAATGTTACGGACGTAAACACGATGGGAGAATAGTTTCACGACCAAAACTGTAGTATAAACACACGTCTACTAAAGGAAGGAATTGAAATACAAACGGAAATAACCACTCGAAAAGGTAAGTATTAAAAGAACAAAGATCATCAACTGAAAAGAAAAGGTGAATCTCTTCAAAAAAGTAGGAAGCAACGTTTCGACGAGACCACCACTTAAGAGAATCGAAAACGAACAGACATTTCAAAAAATAAAGAGACAACTTAGACTTACTTTCAGAACGGCCCCTCTCATAAGAGTTAACATTCAAAAAGGGAAAGTGGTAAAATTTATATAACACGGTGAGGAAAGACTGGACGTCTTAAAGACAACGTTTTAGTCGATTATTGGAATGTGTTTAAAGAAACATACAATAAATAACGAAATAGGAACAACGAAAATTATAGAAAAGAAACAGAAATAGTCAAACTAATGAGAACTAAAAACCAAAGGAGGAACCCAAATAGAACTAACCCTGACAGACGTGAAGGACCTAACCCATTGTAATGTCACTAAATGTCGTAAGATAGAAAGTCGAGTGAATAAGTAAGAAGACGGAATCAATGAGATAACTAAGGACGGTCACATAAAAAGAAAACTTAATATAGTGAGTAGAGGTAAACAAGAAATCAAAAATATCTATTTTGTAAAGAAATAAATTGTAAAGAATTACAGAAGAGTTGGACACGAAGGTAAGAGAAGGTTTTAGAACCTACTAGAAGTGATAGTAATGAGACTTAAAAAAAAGGTTATCTAGAGGATAAAAGTGAAGTGAATGAACAAGAGACCCCAACATAGAACGAAGAAGTAGACCCTGTATAAGGAGACGACAGAGATTGGAAGACTCTAACACCAAAGGTAAAGTATCCGACTTCTAACACGAAGAAGAACGTAGACGATAGACGGGAGACCACTCACTTCGATTCTCCGAACACGACCAAAGAGTTACCCTTCCGGACCAAGGACAGTTGACCACCCACCTCGACTCAGAACAGTGAAACCACCCGTCCAAGTATAAGTAGTTCTAAGATTCGTCGGACAGACAACTACCCACCTCGATAAGGGTAGGACAACCAAAAGACCGGACTCCGTAGGGTCTTGACCTTGGATGTCTGACAACCCACCCCGATCCAGAACTTTAGATTTACTTTCGGAGGTCCTCCCGAACTTAGTCACTCACGAGAGGTCTTGACGACGACTTTTACAGATACAGGGACTTCACTCGGCGTCGGTGGGGTCAGGAGGTTTCCTCTGGGACACCCAGACCAGGTTAGAGAATACTCCAATGACGTAAAAAGAGACCAAGGACCATACGGACCCTGAAACACCTCCAGACAAAGATAAAGGGAGTTTGAACACTTTTAGGACTCTATTTTGGGACGACCAGAAGTTTCGCTTTAAGAAGTCATAGAGTCGTCATTTAATAGGTGGACGTTACGTTCTCTACGACCAAGTTAGGGACCCAGTCCTTCTAGAGGTTTTTTTCCTTTACCTTTAGGTGAGTTCATAAGAACGGACGTTTTAGGGTACCTGTCTCCTCGGACAGTTCGATGTCAGGTATCACAACGTTTTCTCAACCTGTGTTGAATCGTTGATTTGTATGTATACAATGATCGTACACTTTATTCTCGTTGACTTGTCATCAAACTTGTAAGAAACCATAACAGGAATAAATTCTAACCTTTCTTTTGACTGGAAAAAGGTCATGACACCGGTAACGACTCATAAGTTATAAACTACTGTATAACTCACGTCGTTAATTCGTCGTCGTAGCAAATCCTAAAATTTATCTAATCGACCTTAAGGTAGTGAAGGTGATCGTAACGACGACGACGACGACGATTCAGCAAAGTCAGTACAGGCTGAGACACGCTGGGGTGTCTACCGTCGGGTGGTCCGAGGGGTCAGGGACCCTAAGAGATCCGTTCTTATGACCTCACCCAACGGTAAAGGAAGAGGTTACGTACTTTCACTTTTCACTTTCACTCCAGCGAGTCAACACAGGGGTACCTGAATCGCTGGGGTACCTGACGTCGGGTGGTCGGAGGAGGTAGGTACCCTAAAAGGTCCGTTCTCATGACCTCGTAATCCAGTATCATTACGAAGGATTCTGGATGAACTGAAGTATGAGGTCCTACAGACCGAGATCCACTGACTGGTGTGGTAGTACCAATAGGTTCAGTAATGCTGGTAAAACCATATCAAGAGAACACATAACAAAAATGGAGAAGAATTAGAGAAGACGAAGACGATCCAGGAACATCAAAGACAGAAAATAACACGAGTAGGAACGTCCTTTATCAGGGAACCTTCGAGGTTCAAAGAACTTCTCTAGAGATTAGAAAGGGTAAGATAGTAAAAGGAGATAAAGAAACATAACAAGTACATTCTTCCGAAAGAATAGAGAGGAACGATAAGAGACCTTGAGACGTAAGTCAACCCATATATAGGAAGGGAAAGAGGGAACGTAAACGAAGAGGAGAAAAAGTCGATAAACATTCCGGAGGAGTTTGTGAAAAGGAAGAACGTAAAGAAAATTCTACTAAAACAAGTGACAGTGGACATGTTACAGTGTTCGAAAACAGGTATCAAGAAGTCCGTGAGACAGATGGTTCAAATTAGGGAACTTAGATGAACAGTGGAAGTGACATATTAGTATTCCTTAAACTAAATCCAGTATGGACTTACTGGAACACCAAAAGAGATGAAAGAAGTTAAATTCAGACTTAAAACTTTGTTCCTCGAGTACTAGACTCGGTGTCAGTCGAGGTCCATAACAAAAACGATTGATATATCTCGAAAAGGTGGAAGTCGACGTTTCTTATATTAGTTAGACTAAAGTCATAACTAAACCCAACTAAAATAACGTTGACACAGAAGGGATGGTCGAACAACAACGAGGAGGAAACAGAAACATATATCAATAAAAAAGACCTTCAAAGGTTAAAAACAACAACAAACCAACCAAAAGCAACTACCAACAAGTCGTCAATGAACACTAAAACCGTAAAAACTTTGTTCTTCACTCGAGTACACGAAGATGAGACAGTATGACGACTAGTTAATCTTCTCTAATAATTATATGATAGAGTTGTAAAAAAAAAGTTTTTAACATAAACTATTACATACCTTATTTTATATACTTCACTAGAGTGAAAATATTTAGATTTTAATGATAATCATATGTGTTTGTTAAGGGTGTATGTGTTCCTCTTCATGAAAGAAATAGGTATTAAAATAATTAGTTTTTAATATGATATTTACATTATAAAATTATATAAAGATTGATACATATAAAATTTGAAATAAAGTTGCTTTCTAATGGTACTAAATTTACTTTGGTAAATTTTTCTTTTGGTAAAGAATATAGTGGAAGACAAAAGTTGTAAAAATCATATTGTAACGTTATTGTCGAACAAAAAGGTAAAAAAGGGAGGTCATTACTCCTTTGATACTTCTATTTCGTTTGTTTTATATATTTTAATATTCGAATCTTTCACACGTATCATATGTCTGATTCCAAGCAATAAATTCTAACGGAAGGGTACAGTTTTTAAAACAATAAAGGATTACAGGATAGTCGAATCTATTGTATGAAACTTATTGAAAGTTTTTAGAGAAGAACGATAAATAAGATGTATAAATACGTTGAATTTTCTGAAAATTTTTAATCTCACAAAAGTGTAGTATTAACAGGACACATCAGACTCGGGATGTGTTATCTCATATATACGAACATAATGAGAAATAAAAGTATGGATCTATTCTACAGAAAATTTCCTTGAAAGAGTTTCTCTACTCTTTGTCGAAAGTTATCCCTGCTATCATAATATTAAGAATTGACGTGACCAGAATTTTGTATGGTAGTCTCTTACAACGTTATGTCTAAATAGGTTTAAGTTGAGTAGTTCGAAAAGAATTCGTAAATTTGACAACAACCTAACCACTAGTTTTTATATTATTCTACTATAGAAAGAAGTCATTTGTTTATTTAAGGTCATAACATTCCCTTCGTGTGTTCACTTATAGTAAGTTTGGTATACTTGTTCTCTTGTACCTATGTTCAATACCCTTTTGGGTCAGGTAAACTTCTCACCTATGTTAAGAGTATCCGTTTGTATAAGATCCTACCCTCTTCTCGTACACAATATAATGACTCGACTACTTCACATCTCTGTAAACCTTCTTGTCAAACGGAATTCGTTTACCAATTAAAGTCCCTTGTCATCAAACACAAAAAATTACAAAGAAAAATTTGATGTGTAGTGTGTTGATTTTACTATACAAAAGACTTCTGTGTGCAAATCGTACAACATTGTGTTGTACCATCTTTACCTTTATATTACAGTCTTTCAATCTAAACCTGATATAATTCCTCTTTAAATTTAGGTTCTTACGTGTATATTCACTCCGTCCTTCTCGTGGTTTAACGTTCAGTATTCGAGACCCAAGTTCCGTACGGAAATAATGACGATTCACACGTTTGAAGACCGTATGTTCAAATGAGTACTCGTTTTGCCGTTGTAACTGTACATGCTACAAAATTAATCATTGTTGTATTACCAACACTTTCATGAAAATTCAATTACATACGATATACAGTCCCTAAGAGGCCACCGAGTCTCCTATTCCTTAGACGGACGTTATGTCCTCAGTATCCTCTGCCCAAACTATGAACTCAGTCCTTCTAGGGGACCTCCTCCCGTATTGTTGGGTGAGGGTTATAAGAACGAACTTCTTAAGGTACCTGTCTCCTCGGACTGTCCGATGGTAGGTATCCCAGTGTTTCTCAACCTGTGTTGATTTCTCGGAGAACTACTTTCACTTTCTCCTCTCTCTTTTTCAACCGAATTTCGAGTTCAGAGTCTTTTGATTCTAGTATCGTAGACCAGGGTAGTGAAGTACCCTTTATCTACCCCTTTGTCACCTTTGTCACCGTCTGAAATAAAACCCCCCGAGGTTTTAGTGACGTCTACCACTAACGTCGGTACTTGAATTTTCTGCGAATAAGGAACCTTTCTTTCAATACTGTTGGATCTGCCGTATAATGTTTCGTCTCTATAATGAAACAGTTGTTTCCAGACAGATCAGTTCCGATACCAAAAAGGTCATAAATGCATACCTATACTCGTAACCTGATATTTCTTTCGACTCACGGTTTCTTAACTACGAAAACTTGACACCACAACCTCTTCTTGGAACTCTCAGGAAACCTGACGTTCCTCTAGGTTGGTCAGGTAGGATTTCCTCTAGTTAGGACCCACAGGTAACCTTCCTGACTACTATTTCAACTTTGAGGTTAATAAACCGGTGGACTACACTTCTCCACTGACTAAACTTTTCTAGGACTACGACCCTTTCTAACTCCCGTCCTTCTTTTCCCCTACTGTCACCTACTCTACCAACCTACCGTAGTGGCTAAGTTACCTGTACCCAAATCCATCTGAGACCATCAACCACTACCTGTCCCTCCGGACCGTACGACGCTAAGTACCTCAACGTTTCTCAACCTGTGCTGACTCGCTGACTTGACTTGACTTGACTTCACTGAATCGTACGTACACGTATACGATATACAGATACACTTTATTGACTATATTAAAGAATTAAGTCACTTGAAACCCTCTATTGTGTAAAAACTATGTCCTCATTACATAGTCCTCGACATATTATTCTTAGAAATAGACTTTCTGTTCGTATAATATGGAGGTTGTCTTCTCCATTGGTAACGATGACGTTACCAATCTTAAGAATTCCCATATTCCAATTCTTTCTCAGTTATACTCAATTTTTATTAGTTAATTACTCTAACTTCTTCGTCTTAGTTATTTAACGACATAAATATTTCTAAAAATTTAGACATAAATGACCCTTTTAGTATCCTTTTAGTTTTTCTTTTTCTTTTCTATTTATTGGTTCGTAAATAAGTCGGGATGAATTAAGACCCATGAATTTATGCGGTAAAATACTGTCTATTAGATCAGGAAGTGATTTCGTCTTGTCAAACCACAATGAGAAAGGTGAAAATAACTTCTTTGTCTTGAAACCCTTGTTATTACTCGAAGAGATTTAGTTTATTCTCACTGGCATAGATTTTAATTTTAATAAGATTAAGGTTTAAAGTACAAGAGAGTAAACGTTGCTACATATACACAACACCTCTTTTTTGATTGAATTAAAAAAAATTCAATTTTTTTCATTTATAGGTATAGAGTCCACTCACTTTTATTATTTCTGGGGTGAGGTTACAAGAACGGGTCTCTTAGGGTCCTTACCCCCCGGACCATCCGACAGTAGATGCCCCAACGTGTCTCAGCCTGTGCTGACTTCGCTGAATCGTCGTCGTCGTCCTCTTTGTATCTTTCAGTACTTATAACTTAGAAAGTCTTCATTACGATAAGAATTTCGGATTATATGTCATCTTCTACTCTTAAAACTTTTACCTTGTAACTTTTTCCAAATAAAAATCCCTTACCCTCCTCTTTTGTTTAATGGGTTCTTTTCTTACTTTTTACCTACCCGTTTCTCATCTAAACCCCTTTGATTCCATAAAGAACCAGTACATTTATTGGTTCTGGTACATTATTTCTATAATGTTACTACTGTCATCTCAGTTCCCTTTACTCCTGATGTGTTTGATTAAATTAAACCCTACCTATTCAGTAATTATTAATCTCTACTACGTTTTTCGGTCTAATGTTTTGTAATCCTTCATCAACATACTATTCCATCACAGTGTACCCATCGATAAGAAATTTTCTATTTCTAAACGTGGAAACGTTTAAAGATAATTACTAGAGAAACGTTTATGATTTCAATCTATGTATTTACTTGTATAAATCTTTAGTACGATTCTGTCCCCAACTTCTACCCAGGTTTAAGTTTTCACACTGTCTACGTACTAGTCTCAGTCGAAAAGGAGTAATACCATGACAAAATTATAAGTCAAGTCAAGTCAGCGAGTCAGTATAGACTGAGAAATGTTGGGGTACTTGACATCGTGCATTCCGGAGGGACAGATAGTGATTGAGGACCCCAAATGAGTTTGAGACCAGGTAACTCAGACTACGGTAGGCTGGTAGAGTATGAGACACCAGGGGTAGAGAAGGACGGAAGTTAAAAGAGGTCGTAGTCAGAAAAGTTTACTCAGTCAAGAAGTGTAGTACACCGGTTTCAGAACCTAAAAGTCGAAGTTGTAGTCAGGAAGGTTACTTATAAGTCCTGACTAAAGGAAATCTTACCTTACCAACCTAGAGGAACGTCAGGTCCCCTGAGAGTTCTCAGAAGAGGTTGTGGTGTCAAGTTTCCGTAGTTGAGAAGTCCCGAGTCGAAAGAAATATCAGGTTGAGAGTGTATGTATGTACTGATGACCTTTTTGATATCGGAACTGATCTACCTAGAAACAACTGTTTCATTGCAAAGACGAAACATTATACGGTAGATCCAACCAGTATTGAAAGGAAGGTTCCTCATTCGCAGAAAATTAAAGTACCGACGTTAGTGGTAGACGTCACTAAGATCTCGGGTCTTTTTATTTCAGTCGGTGAGAAAGGTGACAAAGGGGCAGATAAACGGTACTTCACTACCCTGGTTTACGGTACTAGAATCAAATGACTTACAACTCGAAATTCGGTTGAAAAAGTGAGAGCAGAAAGTGAAAGTAGTTCTTCGAGAATTCAACAAGAAGTGAAAGACGGTATTCCCACCATAGTAGACGTATAGACTCCAATACCTATAAATAGTACCGTTAGAACTACAGTCCAACACGAAGTAAGTCTGGTTTGCAAAGAGTATTACATGAGACGTATGTTCAATTTATTCGTCGGCTGTTATATGTCGGAACTGTATGAGGAAAGGGATAAACCTTTACCAGACAACAAAGTACAGGTCAAGATTGAGAAAAAAGGACTGGACGTATTTCTAAAGAGTTCTCCGTTCAGTCCACCAGACCATAACGGTAGAGAAAGTCTAAAAAGGTGTCAAACACTACTAGGTGTGTTAATTCCGAAACCGTATAAGTTATTTAGTCTTAATCTACAAAAAGGACTCGATAGAACGAAAAAGCTACTGGTCGCTTACAACCGTTAAATTAGAGACCAAGGAGACGGAAAATATTTAGGTCGAACTTGTACACCTTCAAGTGTCAAGTGCATAACGACTTCGGACCGAACCTCTTAAAACTCGTAATTAAATGATCGTACACTCTACTCACGTTAACACACCATCAAACGCTAAGAAACCGTAACGGAAAGAAACCCTAACCTTACTTTTGACTGGAAAAGGTCAGGACACCGGTGACGACTCACAAGGTTTAAACGACCGTATAACTTACGTCGTGGAAGTGTCGTTGTAGTAAATCCTAAACTTTATCGAGTTGACCGTAATGTAGTGGAAGTAATCGGAATGTAGTGGAGGTGATCGGAACAAGTATCACTACGAAGGATTCAGGTGAAAAGGTCCTACAGACCGAGATACACTCACTAGTGTGACAGTACTAATAGACAACACTTCCAGAAAAAGCATGTCATGAAGACACATAACAACGGTGGAGAAAAGTTATGGAAGACGAAGAGAATCCAGGTATGGAAAAGACAGGAAATACACGGGTATAAACGTACTTTACAACGGAACCATAGAGATTAAAAGAACTTCCCTAGAAATCAGAAAGGGTAAGATAATAAATGGAGATAAAGAAACGTGACTTGTGACTCCTCCCGAAAGAATAGAGAGGGACGATAAGAAACCTTGAGACATAAATTTACCCATATAAAATGGAAAAGAGGAAACGAAAAGTGAAGAGAAGAAAAGTGTCGATAAACATTCCGGAGGAGTCTGTCGGTAAAACGAAAAAACGTAAAGAAAAAGAACCCCTACCAGAACTAGGGACAGAGGACATGGAACGGTGCTTAGAGGTAGGTATCAAGTAATCCGTGAGACAGATAGTCTATATCAGGGAATTTAGATAAAGAGTGAAGATGACATATTAGTATTCCCTAAAATAAATCCAGTATGGACTTACCAGATCACCAAAAGGGATGAAATAAGTTAAATTCAGACTTAAACCGTAATTCCTTAAGTAGTAGACTTGGTGTCAATCGAGGATCAGAATGAAAACGACTGAGATATCTCAAAGAGGAAGAAACTGACGTTTCTTATATTAATTAGACTAAAGCCACAACTGGTAGACCTCTACAGGTACATATCTCAGAACACAACAACCTTCTCCCACAACGAAACATGTCACACAACAGAACCGTTTTGAAACACACAGAAACGGTAGGAAGTAAGACATGAGGTTCCGGTTTAAACGGACAATGAGGTCAACAAAAAACTGAAAAGATCATATGAATATATGAAAATATGTTATATGAAAAGATCATATAACCATATTATCTGAGTTTGAAAAGTAAGAGGATCGTACCGTCATTAAAGACACTCCCTCTTTAAATCTCTTTTCCTTTTCTCCGTAAATTTAACTCTGCACAATAAACTGTCAATTCTTGTCGACGGGGTAGAGTGAGAGGTATCGGTGTAATATCAACGGGAAAATAAAACGTCACTGGGATATTGACGTTACAGTCGAAGTGAGTGACGTCTAGGAAGGGGAAAAGTAGACACACGTACGGTAATAGTAGAATCAGAATTGTTTTCATAGACACTATTACACAAGAAGTTGAGTGTGGTCGTCTCGTCAGGATACCTGATGAATAAGTGTCTATTGAGTTAAAACGTAGATTTTGTAGAGTTTTATACAGGTTATAACGGTATAAATAGTTCGTATAAAAATACCACTGGATTATCAAACGGAGTCTATACAGACTAAAAGGAACTGTAGAAGTGAGTCAACATAGTAAAGAAGGGGGACCTCATAAGACAGGATCGTAAACACGATCACAGTAGGATAAGTAAGAAGTTCCTGGGTGATCTTTTGGAGAAAGTATTTCGAAAAGGACGAAGGTGTTAGACAATGTTAGACCATTTGAGGAGATCGTAACACGTATAGAAGTAATGACATGAATTTGTATAAAAAGGAACAGAATATTCTGAAAAGATTCACATTTTAGGAAATTTAGTCTTTAGGTTCCTAATAATAATTATACTTATTATAATAAGTACAAAAACATTTGTACTGTTTTTATCAAGTTATACATCGCTTGATTTGACGAATTCTATCGTTTGGACCTCGAAGTAGTAAAAAGACAATTAAAGAAACTAGTATACTAAAATATCGTCCTGAAGTTTGAGTAGTATTTTGATTTACTGTTCATTCCGTCGTCAAAGATTTTGTCTTTATAAGAACGTACGTGTTTTGGTTATAAAAATATTCGTTACTCCTTTATATATTCTTTTGGGAACTGTTTATTTCCGTATAATATTTGAAATTATAAAATTAACAGTAAAATACAAAATTAGAGGTTCCACTCTAGGGGTCTCAGACACGAAACTCTAGAATTTTCAAAACAAAAATTAAACTTTAAGGATACCTCGTATTGTCCGAAAATTTACCTCTTTACGACGGTTTCTTTATTACTTGGACTGTCGTCAAAGACACAACTTGTTATTTAATTTAAAAATTTAGAAAACTTTAGTATTTGTTTAAGACCCTTTCGAGTCGAACTCTACGAACCCAAATATATGTGAAAGGAAGAGGTCCTCTCTGGAACAAACAGAAAAACTCTCGTTTTTCATTACAAACTAGGTTTTAAACCCAAAAGTAAACCTTATATTTTTGGGGCGATATATGGTTCTGACTTTATCGTCTCTTATACAAAGAATAAACCATTATTATTTTGGTTTTCACTCAAAGCCAAAACCTTTACTCTTTATCTAAGTTCCTTAATCAAGACTATCCGTCTCCCGGACTACTTGATACCTGCCTCTAATTACTGTAACATGTCCTCCGTCCCTAGTTTTGGTAGGGGTACCTTTTATTTACGTTTTTTCACTTCTTGTTAAATTCCCGGAGAACTACTTTCACTTTCTCCTCTCACTTTTTCAACCTAATTTCGAGTTGTAAGTCTTTTGATTCTAGTACCGTAGACCAGGGTAGTGAATTACCCTTTATCTACCCCTTTGTCACCTTTGTCACCGACTGAAATAAAACCCCCCAAGGGTTTAGTGACGTCTACCACTGACGTCGGTACTTTAATTTTCTGCTAATGAGAAACCTTCCTTTCAATACTGGTTGGATCTATCGTATAAGTTTTCGTCTCTGGAATGAAACGGTTGTTTCCAGACAGATCAGTTCCGATAGCAAAAAGGTCATCAGTACATACCTACACTCTCAACCTGACACTTCTTTCGACTCACGGTTTCCTAACTACGAAAACTCGACACCACAACCTCTTCTGAGAACTCTCAGGGAACCTGACGTTCCTCTACGTTGGTCAGATAAGGTTTCTAGCAAGGACCCACAAGAAACCTTCCTTACTACGATTTCGACTTTGAGGTCATGAAACCGGTGGAGTACGTTTCTCAACTGAGTAACCTTTTCTGAGACTACGACCCTCTCTAACCCCCGTTCTCCTTTTCCCCTACTCTCTCCTACTCTACCGACCTACCGTAGTGGCTGAACTACCTGAACTCAAACTCACTTGAGGTCCTCAACAACTACCTGTCCCTCCGGACCGTACGACGTTAAGTACCACAGTGTTTCTCAGCCTGTGTTGACTCGCTGCCTTGACTTGACTTGACTGAAAGGACAGAAAGGGAGTGAGGACGGTACGTGGACCGTCGAACATTAATGATAGTTCGAAATGCAGACTAAACGAACCTTTATCACAAATGTTATATTTTTTTTAACCTTCGGTGAGATGGAGGATTTATAAAAAACACGTAATGTTTATTTTTTTATAAGGTGAACTTTTATTATATCCTTAACAAGAGGGATCTAGGGTACGGTTATGTAAGTCCCCGACAGTAATGAAATCGTTACCACCAACCGTGTAGAAATCTTTGACAGAACCATCTCAAAAAATTACATACTTATTATCTCTTTTTGTAAGAATTGTCTATACTTCGGTTATTTGTTTTCCATAAAATATGAATGTACCCTGTCTCCGACCAGGAAGTTAATTCATTTGGTCAGAAGGAGACATACACCTCCAACACTAAGTAACACATAGACGGAGTATTTCCGATTAAAAGGAAACTCTACTGTCCCCGGGTCATTTTCCTTCAATTAAATTCGAGACTTGATTCACATAGTGAAATATTACGCGACTATGTCACATAGAAAACTGTCACTAAAAATAAGGAGATGCCTGAAAGGGAAAAGAATAAGAAACCCCACGAAGAGTATGGAAAATATATGTTTACTGGTAACAAAGTATGAAAAATTTGTGTCTTTTCAACAATAAAAGGGAAGACTTTTTCTAATTAGATTTTTATAACATAGATGATAAAGACTTAGCCAGGACTAACATCGACTGTAACTTTAACTTTCTGTTAGATTAGGTGAGGAGAACATTTCTCGGGGGTTGAGTATAGAGACGAACTATAAAAGAAAAAAGGTCTAGGTACAAAAATAATCAATACGGATTTTCTTAGTGATCGTTAAAGGACTTACATGACTACAAATAGTACGGAAACGTGTCAGGAAAAGTGTGAATATGGACCCTTTTAGTCCTTAAGAAAAAAAAAAAAAATTTAGTCCTTAAGATTTATCTTTAGTATATTGTTCCATATAAGTAATAAGAGTTAGAGTTGTCCTGAGATTTTTAATGAATTGTTCCGTTACAAAGATATAGTTTGAACTAAAGGGTTATAACCACTAATGATAAAGGTCTAAAAAGAGAGGTTCAAGGAAAGGATATGTAGGGGTAGAGGACACTCTGTCCTTGCACACACACACACACACACACACACACACACACACACTATATATCCCAGAACGAACTACGTAGTAATGGTTTCATTTTAATAATTTGTGCTCGAGAGAGTAAAAGGACAGTGTTTTGGAGCTGGGTGGGAACCTTAACACGAATAAAAGAGGTTTTCTCAATACAAGAAAGTGAATAACAAAAAGGATAGTAGTCATAAAAGGAGAATGTCCTAATAAATGTAATTGGTTGTTTATACGAGACCAAAGAACACAGAGATTTTTCCTTTAGAGGAAACTGAAGGATCACTGATGTCTTGAATGGGTAATAAGAAGACGAAATGCCTTAAACTACAAGGTTTCGATAATGGATAGGCTTGACAGATAAGTGAGAAATCTAATAGAGTTAAACAGAGTTGGAGACAGTGAGGTTACTTTAGTGAGAAGGGTTGTTGGAAGTACAACAACTTGAATTGTCAGAAGACAGGAGTAGTAAAAGTTAAAAAGTTAACATAATTTGTAAGACCTGGGGGAAAATTCCTGAAGAAAGAGAACGAAGTAAATGTGAATAAAGAGAACGGTGAGCACTCTTACTATTTTATCGAAGAATTTAAAGTAGTGTAGTACTTTACCGTATCTAAAAACGGGATCCAGTGTCTAAGATCAAGTGACGTTAATGGTATAATGTTCAGAGATGGTAGAATTTAGGTCTGATGAAGTCGTCGGAAGATTGATTTTGAAGATAAATGAAATTAAATAAATAGATTTCATACTTCGTATTACATGACTTTTCTGTTTAACTTAGACAAGGAAGAGAGTGTTGAGAAATATCGGAAGGAATTTTCTATCCATTCGATTTACTCCTCAGACTGTACGATGTTAGGTATTCAGACGTTGTTAGTCTGTGTTGAATCACTGTCTTACTGTTCTTCTTTCGACTTACTCACTTCTTCGAATCCACACTGGTAACACTTGGTCTCTCGAACAAGACGGATTTCCCTTGTGTACAATTATCCAAGGTCATCTACAACGTTCCTTCCATGTAACCAAAATCCCCGTTTTAGATTTTTGACTTAATGTTTTTATAAACTTACTAACATACTCACACACACACATTTTAGAGGACTAAAAGTTTACAACTGAGAGTATAAAATTTTTTGTGACACACAAATTTTGTTTTGTATAGAAGTCTGGTCTAATCCATCTTACCGACGGTTAAACGAAGGAGACGTCTTCTCTAACAAAAGAGGTGTAGAGTTGAAGTAAGATGGTGAAAAGATAACGTAAGACACAAAAAGAGGTTAAATGTAAGATATTAAATCTGAGAGACTAGAAGTAAAAGGACTTTATCGAGTAGTTCGAGAGATACTCACACTCCGAGAAGGAAAGGACATCTTATCTCCGTATTTTAAGAAGACCATAGTTACTTTCACCCTGGAAGAATGTAACCCACCCTAGGATAGGACTGTTAAAATAGGAGTTAAAAACTGAAGTGTCATGAAAGAAAACTCTAAGTAAATTAATATCAGAAAAAAGTGGTAATTTAAACTTCATGATACACCCTGTACATGATACAGACGACAATACACACAATAAACAGGGACCAAGTTTCGGTCCGTGTATTGTCCGTTCGTTTTGTTCATTTATTACTTACATATTTTTATATTAACCAGAGACCTGAAGTACAGAAATGTATTGTCTAAGATTAGTGTGAAATAGTGTATCAAGTTGTAAACGGAGACACTTGAAGTAGATCAACGGTTTTTATGTCATTGACAAGACAGAGGTATTATAAAAATTTATAAGAATTTAGTATTCTCATATAGAATAACTTTCGAGGACCTAAGAATTGTAGATAGTCCCTCGGATTTTTTAATAACGTCCTATTAGACTACTAAACTTTAAATGATTTTCCATTAAATTCGGTGATATAATGATAATGATTATCATTGTTCGGATAAAGATTATTTGGGGTATAAAAATATTTTTCACTCTGGTTTATCTATGATTGTAGTTACTATTAATAAAGGTCAATGGAAAGGTATGACATTATCGTCGATCTTAATTTACGAATAATCAGAATTCAAACGATGGTACAAATGTATAGAGTACGTTATAAGGGGAGTTAGGATCCTTTGTCCATAATAGCAAAAATCTAGACTCCTTTTGTAGGAGTCTTTTCTGGTATATAACTACCAACTAACATTCTTACCCTAGACTTACTTCAAACAAACCAAAGTTTCGTATTACATTGTGTCACTAATTTCCCAGTCCTATATCTTAGTCCTTCATTACTCAAGTATGAGGTCGAGGTATTTTAATAATCGACCTATTCGTCTGAAAGTCAAAATAATCAACATTCACTTTTATTTTGACAATCAACGAGTCAACACAGACTAAGAAAAACTGAGGTACCTCACATCCGAGAGGAAAGGTACCTTAAGAGATCCGTTCTTATGACCTCACCCACGACGACGACGACGATTCAGTGCAGTCAGACAGGCTGAGACACACTGGGATATCTACCGTCGGGTTGTCCGAGGAGACAGGGACCCTAAGAGGTCCGTTCTTATGACCTCACCCAACGGTAAAGGAAGAGGTTACGTACTTTCACTTTTCACTTTCACTTCAGTGAGTCAGTACAGGCTGTGAATCGCTGGGGTACCTGACATCGGATGGTCCGAGGAGGTAGGTACTCTAAGAGGTCCGTTCTCATGACCTCACCCAAGGGTGACGGAAGAGGTTTTCGGTAAGGGAAAAGGTTCCCTAGAAAGGTTGGGTCCCTATCTTGGACCCAGAGGACGTAACGTCCGTCTATAAAATGGTAGACTCGGTTTCACCTTATTTTATTGTTTGTCCAAAAAATAATATCCAAAATAATAATATCCCAAAAATAATTTATTTCTTATGTACATGTTTATGGTCCATATGACTACTATGAAACGTCAGATATTTTATAGTGAAAATTGATGACTCTAACTCTAAATCAACTAAAAATTATATGAATGAATCAAATAATTTGAGATTAAGATTGACCTAAGGCCCAGAAAACTTAAAGAAAAATTACACTAAAAGTTTGTTATAATAGGTATAATTAATAGTCGGACCAATTTCAAGACGTTAAAAAATCTTTTAATGTTAAAATAAGTATAACTTTATTATAACAAAAGGGGAGGTTCTTATAGTTTTATATTGAAATTCAGTTTACTAGGTACCTCTGTTTTATAAGTATTCAAAAATAATATTCTTGATGGAAAAATCAGTGGCCCTTAAAGAAGTCGTATAGTAAACAGGAAATGTGTTTGTCTTATTTCTTCTTACGTTTACACATCATACACTTTGATATTGGTAATAGTGAAAATTTAAATTATATAGTACTTATAAAACACTTTTATCATAAACACTTGATTTAATAGTGAATCATAAAATATCCTAAAAACATAGAAAACAAACATTTTACAATGTAAGTCTCCTGATGACTTTTAAGTTATAAAAATTTGTTATAACACAGTATCACATTTAATTATCAATGGCATGATAACTCACGTGATAAGGAGACTGTGTAAATTGGTACTCACGAGACACACGATTTAGCGAAGTCAGCACAGACTGAGAGACGTTGGAGTACTTGACATCAGATGGTCAGAGAAGACAGGTACCCTAAGAGGTCACTTCTTATGACCTTACCCAATGACACGGGAGGAGGTCCTCTAGAAAGGCTTGGTCCCTACCTTGGGTACAGAAAAAATAAAGGACGTAACCGTCCGTCTAAGAAATGGAGATCGTGGTGGATCCTTCGGATCAGATGATGCATATAAAAGATTCGACATTCATTTGAATAATTAAAGTTAAAAATTTTATTTATGATTTAAATTCTACCTCTATTTTGAATAAGTTTAATTTAAAAGAAAATTTATTTTACAAATATCTTGTAAACGTCCTTCTAAAGTGTATGTCATAGAGTAAACTTTATAGTAAGATACACAATGAAACTAAATGTATAATGTCTTCTCCTTTGAGACCGTCTGTCCTAACTTTTTGAATGAGTTCTAGTCTGTTAATTATTTATAGTCTTATACTTAAGTTTGAGTACATAAAGTTCAAATTAGAGTACTAAAAAGTGAATGACACGACACGACACGACTCAACGAGTCAATACAGGTTGAAGAACACTGGGGTACCTGAGATCGGACTGTCCGAGGCTACAGGTACTACTAAGAGGTCCGTTCATATGACCTCACCCAACGGTACGGGAGGAGGTCCCTTAGAAGGGTTGGGTCCCTAGGTTGAGTGAAGAGGGTGTATCGTGTACTGTTATTTAATTAGTAAATTTGAAGTTTGTCAAGGGATTATTTAAACTACAATAAATTAATCAGTGAAGTCACTTTATAATGATTAGTATTGTGTAATCACTTTAGATCGACGGTGTGAAAATTCAGTGTAGAAGTACAGGTATAATAATCAATATAAACTTTAAATTTAATTTTATTTGAAATTGTTTCAATTATTACTTTATTTGTCAAATTTTAGCATGGATTTTAGACTAGGTTGAGAGAAGGGTAAAAGACCAAGAGGACCTAGACCCGTATTTAACCTTCGACAGAATTATGGAGGGAGTAAATGACTTTGTTGTCCTTTTGTTCTTTTCTTTCTTAGTTTTGTACATACTAATCTTTTAGTTCTGACTATAATTAAAGTTTAACATGTATTTTATATAAGAACATAAAATAATAAGGTTAGTGATATTAAATGTTTATCTTTCAATTTATATTAAAATATTTGGTTATTACTCTCGTTTTTGTGAAAAATTAAACACCTATATATTTTGTATTAAAAGTACAAAGATAAGTTACTGTATGATGAAACTTATAATTGTGTAATTGTCAATTGTGAAATAAAAATTAATGGTAGTTTAACACTTTAGAGACCATTACGTGAGGGATCCATAGTAACGGTCTCAAAGGTAATAAATAACCGTCGTCTCTTCAGTGATGGTCAATATAGTCACACTAGTCTATGAACAATAAAAATTTCAACAATAAATATTTTTATTTTGAAATACCTTTTTCAAATTCCTATTACCGTGAAAAATTGAACATATATTGTTCCTTAAATAAGACGGTTACACTTTTATTTTGACACCACGTTTAATAGCTCGTACAGTAACTTAATACGATATTACGACTTTTAGATTATTTAATTCCCGAAATGGGAAATTGTTCAGGGCACTGATACAGAATCAATCAGTAACATGTGAAAGTTCTCAAAGAAGTCTTGTCGTATAATTATTTAATACATAAGTATAAAAGTCACTTACACTAGTGTCATTTATTTATTAAAGGATTCTTTAGAAAAAAAATCACCCTTCTAATAATTTGGTCTACTTCAGACTTTATAGACTCACTGTGACAAAGTGCTTAAGTTAAAATATCGTTTGACCTCTTATTGAAGATAAACGAGAAGTAGTTGAATAGACGAAAAATTTCTTTCCTTATCCTGGACTCATCTCTGAGGTCTTTATTTTTTTAGATTTGACACGATGCCAAGAACAGGATGTGACACTTAACCTTAGTGGATATCTCAAAAAAAACAAAAAAAAAAAAAAGAAAAAACTTTCTTGTCTACGAATGAAAAGACGGATCTATAAGATTACGTTACTGAGACCCGTCTGTGACACTTGGTCAAACAAAACAACAACAAAAGAACAAACAAAAAATTTATTAGAAGGTCCCCTAAGATTACTTCTCAGTTACAACTTTTTGTGACCTAGGGACGTAGTAAATCGTACCTGACAGTTGAATAAATTTAACTAAATAGTCTATCGTTCTATTCATAGAACGAATAGTTCTATTCATACTGGTTGTCAGTATTGAGACTATTTCGGCAGTATAAAAGTTGATCCATACTTTAAAACACAAACGTGAAAATAAGATATTTTTAATGAAAGAGTTTATGGGAGTGTATATAAAAATAACGAGAGTTGAATTAATATTTAAGTGATTACGTATGTGATGTACACTGAAAAACAAAAGTAAAAGACCCAGACGACTGAACGATTAAATAAAAATGAAGAGACCAAAAACAATAATACAAAAGAAAACCGGTGAGAAAATGAAATCGAATATAGTATATGTCTCCCGTCTAAATTTCCGTGACTAGGCGTTCAGAGTTATACGACTTAAAAGAAGTACTGAACTTTTCAAGAGAGAAACGATTCCTGAAGGTTGGATTCCAACATAGTAAAAAAAAAGAGGGGGTCGAGGAAGGACTAGAAAGTCACCGGATGATCCAGGGATGGTTTTTAGATTAGTAAAGTACACGTACGAGTTTAGATTGAATTAGGACTAAAAAAAAAGATAATAGTAAGAGAAGGTTAAGTAGAACTCATGATCTTTTCTTAATTTGAAAGAGTTTGTGTCGAAAGTAATGACAGGTTTATAGGATACTAAGATCTAAAGATTCGTACAGATAATATAAAGGGTTATCGGTGGTTCTATGTAGGTATTGGGTTCAGGTTGTCTAAGAAATAAAAATACGTTCAAATTACCAATCGGTACGAGGTAGAAACAAAACACGGAAGAGGTTCAGAAGTACAAAAGGAAAAGAAGTAGAAATCGATAGTGTTAAGATATATATTACAAATCCTGAGTCGAGTTCAGGGTGGAAAACGTTTTGTGTTAGAGAGTAAAGAAAAGTCTATAAGATTAGGAGGGACCACCGAGTCTACTATTTCGCAGACGGACGTCACTTCCTTTAGGTCCAAGTTAGGGACCCAGCCCTTCTAGAGAACTTCTTCCTTTACCGTTGAGTGAGGTTATAAGAACGGACCTTTTAAGGTACCTGTCTCTTCGGACCATCCGATGTCAGGTACCCCAGCATTTCTCAGACTGTACTGACTCGCTGAAGTGAAAGTGAAAATGAAAGGAAAAATATATTGTACTTGTTAAAATATAAATTAAAAATTCAATAGAATAGTATGAGAAATTATCAAAGTATAAGGAAACGACATATATGTTTATATATGAACTATTTCTATTCCTTTTTCGATATTAATGAAGTTATAGGGATGTCATGGGTCTACCCCCATTACTAAAGAGTCACTTATAAAGGATCATCAAATTAATTTTTGTTACACAATATGTGACAAATGTCACTCATCTTATAAAAAAAGATACCCTTCGTGACACAAAGAATAGAGACTGAAAACTTTTACAACATCATATACAGTAATTTTACACTGAAAAATTGTATACTATTCTCTATTCTTTTTCATCACCGTACTATGTCCGAAGAATGTAATAATTTAAATATTGTGTTTAATATATATTCATATCTTTACCCCCTTATATAAACTTTTATTTATTTACAGAATAAAAAGGTGAAATAGTAGTAATAATGGATCAAATTATATTTAAAATTGTCGTCGATTGTGAATGTAGTATGAATGATATACAGTCATTGATTAGATGTGGAAAACCTCTTCCGTTACCGTGGGGTGAGGTCATGAGAACGGACCTTTTAGGGTACCTACCTCCTCAGACCTATACGATGTCAGGTACCCCAGCGATCCTCAGCCTGTACTGACTTGCTGAAGTGAAAGTGAAAAGTGAAAGTACGTAACCTCTTCCTTTACCGTTGGGTGAGGTCATAAGAACGGACCTCTTAGGGTCCCTACCCCCTCGGACCACCCGACGGTAGATACCCCAGCGTGTCTCAACCTGTGCTGACTTCGCTGAATCGTCGTCGTCGTCGTCGTCAGATGTGGAAAATGTACATAGTTGAGTAAATTAAAAGTGTTCTTAGACTTCCCATCGATGATAATAATATGTAAAGGATGTCCACTCCTTTGACTCTATATCTCTCCAATTTTGTATAAAGATTTCAGGATAAAGATGAAAGACGGCACCACATCCAACGTTGGAACCGTCTGACTAAGTTCTTTAAGATGAGAATTGGGAACTCATGAGGTAGGATATGTCTTTCAAGTCTTCCCTTTTTACCATAGTTATTAATTTTAAATTTTGTGAAAAGGTTTATAAAATAAAAAGAAGGGATCGCCGAGTCTGTCACTTATTACGTTTCGTATAAATATTAAAAGTGGTACAAGTGAATTAATTAGGGTCAAGAATTCTAAATTAACAGTTTAATGAAAACAGATAAACCTTTCATGGAAAGTTTGATGACAAAGACCTATAGATGTTATCCACTTTTTCAAGGGTTAAATTTTACACTTCTTTTATCCTCTCGAAGACGTTCTATATACATAAATTCCAAAAAATCAATTTCATAAATTTTGATTTTTTTGTTTTTTCATATAGTAGATAAAAAGAATATAAACGTACGTACGATTCAGCTAAGGGGCGGTCCGAGGAGACAGGTACCCTAAGATGTCTTTTCTTATGACCTCACCCAACGGTACGGGAGAAGGTCCCCTAAAAGGACTGGGTCCTTACCTTGGGTACAGAGAATACAGAGTGCGGAACTGTCCACCCAGGAAATGGTGATCGTGGTGGACCCTTTGTGGAAAATTATTAGTTCATCGTATTTTTACGACCAAGTAAAGAATATAATGAAGAGGGAATACAATGGAGAGAGAATATATTGGAGAGGACGTAATCGTCCACTCAAGAAATGGTGGTCGTGGTGGACTCTTCGGGAAGACTATAAATCTATGATCTATTAAAAGACATCGATCACTACGGTTCTGTAAGTTTACTTCAATCATAGGTAAGTTAGTGGACAAAAGTGATTTATTACCGTAAGTTTGTCAACCTGTTTATATATAGTGAAAATGAAGAAAGTTAAACTTATTATTGAACATTTTCTTATACGTACGAGAAATTTTTAATTAATATACCTGTCCCGGGACAGAGAACTTTTTTTGTACTGATACCCTTATAAGAAAAACGAGACTAGAATTACTATTATTATTATGACAATAATAATAGTAATGATGACGATGATGATTATGTTATACTTAGGGAAAGGGGTGTATAGTCGTCCTTTTTTTTGTCTCTCCTCTCGTCTTAAATTTTAAATTTCGTCTTAAAATTTTTAACCTACTTAACAGTAAAGTACACTGTAACTTCATACAAATAATATATACATAAATATTTTATACGATATTCTTAGAAAAACGTGATATAATATGATACAAAATCGAACTTTTGTGATATTTTAATCAGTTATAGTCTTATTGTATGATAATAATATTCGTTCAAAAGACTTGGTAGATTAAAATATATCATATATTATAATTTTTTTCACCCGTTTTGATTCAAGTTAATTCAGTAAAAATTTATATTTTTATAAAATAAGATATTTAATTTTTATCAAAAATGAAATAAACGTTTAGATAATAGAAACTATTTGTTGTTCTATATCTGTCTCTGATGTATCTGTAGTCCATGGTTTCAACCTTTTTATTAAACTTAATCGGTAAATTTGTTACTTTAAGAAGGGTACTTTTGACAACGTCAAAGGATTTAGAGAATAATTAAATGAAGAATCAATTTTAAATTTGAACGATAATACCCTTCTGTGTGAACTTTTGCATAAATCAAGTACAGGAGACATTAATACGAGTGAAGACCTTTAAGAACACTATCTTAACAAAAAAGTTTATTATATTCGAAATATTAAAATAAAATACACTGACAAATTACAGTCTATTTTTGACAGAAGAAACTTTTAAACCGGGACAAAATTTATTGAATAAGTTTGTCTACTTTTGGGTTTACGAATGAACTATTGTTCACATACTATTACTATTTTTTAATTTCGTAATATTTGGAGAGACACTAGTCAGTATCTATTATATATAAAATTTGATAATTATCCATGATTTGTAAACTCCTTTTTTAACATCTTTTTATTTTAAATTTTAATATAACCAAATAATGAAACACTGATAGTTTCTTAACTGTTTTTATTAAAACAGAATAACTTTTACCTAAATATAAGTTTTTATTTTTATTCTTTCGAGTTCTCACATAAAATGGAGGATGTATTCGATATTACCTACTTACGTTTTAAATAAAATTTTAATACTTCGTTTATTGTATAAAAAGAAATACTCATTAAAAGAATAAAAACAGAGTTATTAACATAAGGACTGTTAAATTTTCATTAAAAAATCAATTTTTTCTTTTTTTATATATATATAAATTAATCCCAAATAAACAGAGGGGTGTGAGTACAGAATTAGGGGAAAAACAAGTGGGAGTATTGGTGACATGTTCTTGTTACTTTTATTATACTTACAGGTGATTCCGTGACATGGTTCATATTTCTCGATGTATGTTGAAAAAAAAAAAACGATTTATTTAAACTGTACATTGTAACAAATTACAATTCCATATGTAGTACAATAATACTATGTAAATATATATGATATTTTAGAAACGACCACTACATCTCAATATATGTAGAATTAAGGAACTATTTAGAGTCTACAAGTCATTATCGGACTAAAGGGGGCCTGTACCTTTTAAAACTTCATACTTCGTATATTTTATTGTAAACAGATCGGTTTTACTCCTTTTCCTTTTTTCCTTATCGAATATTAAGAGGAATCAAAGGTTTTATTTATGTAATTGGTATGTTTTATAACTCCCTTTTCATCATTTGTCTTAATAAATTCAGACGTTTGTAAATAAAGTACAACTGTACTATTTTGAACTATACAGTCTTATTAAAGTAGATTGTTTTAAAAAGACAAGTATAAAAGATAATATTCTTTTTAAAAAAGAGAGGCTTTACATAGTTTATCAATGTGGATTTTATAATATCTAATAAATAACAAGAATTTTTGATTATATAGATCAAACTTTTATATTAGGATTTTTATATTGTGACATTAATATTGTCTAAATACGACAACATACCGTCTTTGGACCACCGAAAGAAGGGACCACCGAAGCACCGAGTCTACCATTTCGTAGACAGATGCTATGCCCTCTGGAACCAAGCTAGGTACCCACCCCTTCTAGAGGACCCCTTCCTTTACCGTTGGGTGAGGTCATAAGAACGGGTCTTTTAGGGTACCTGTCTCCTCGGACCATCCATGTCGGGTACCCCGTCGTTTCTCAGCCTGTACTGCCTCGAAAGTGAAAAGTACCGTCTTTGGTTGTGTTTTAACATTTGTGATATTCCGTTAGAAGGAGGTTAAATGATTGATTTATTTGTTTAAATTTATTTGTTGTTTAGTAATAATATACTGATTTATGAAACTTTACTTGATTACGAAAGGTTTGTCCATTAGGGCAAACTCCTAAAGGATGATTATAGAGGATACAAACCAAAGTATAAGCGTTTAGATTGTTTTACACTTTTAGTATATAATTTTAATCTTGTGAAATTTTATAAACTATGGTTGTTCGAGGTTCAAACGAAAACTATTGACGACATTAACGAGTTAATACAGTAAATGACAAAGTTTATTTTGAGTTTATACCCCCATCTTGGAAATAGACTATATCATTCACTGACAAAATCTTTATTAAAATTTGAATAAAGGAGTCTAGTAAACCTTAACTTATTTTTATTTATTACGATTTTATATATATAAGAGATTTTTTCTTATTGTACACAAATATTCTTAATTGGAATAAATAATAGTTATTCCGTAAAATCTTTAGTCTACACCACAGTATTTACAGAAGAAAGTTTTAAATATTATACATAGATATTTGATGATAACTAATTATAACTTTTTACGTATCAAGAGAATTTACGTATCGAGAGAATTTACAAAATAACATACAAGTAAATGTAAGTATATTATTACTTATAAGATCAAACTGCTAAGAATTAGACTCCCAATACCTACTTGAAGTCTACTAGATATTTATGGACTTATAATTCGTTTTGACACATGACCCCGTGTGTATTTATATACATTAAGTCAAGTTAAGTACTCTAAATGGAATTTTTTAATTAATCAATTAAGTAAATGTTTCAAGAACTGAATTTCCTAAACATATTTAATTGAGTTTGATTTTATAGGAAAAAGGGAATTTACTTTTTAACGATAATTTTAAAAGGGAATCTTTTTATTAATACAACTTTACATCTATACAAGTTTGTTTTTAAGGATGTTCTTTAGTAGTTAAATTAATAAAAATGAGTAAAAAATTAGAGTGTATGATCTTAATCTTTTGATCTTACAATTGTGCGATCTAGTTCTCAAAAACAAAAAATGTAAAACTTTGTTAGACTCGAGGTTGCAGATGGTGTAATTGGATTTTAAGTCATACGTAAACTTAATTCTTTTATAACTTATTATTGGTACGTACAATATATCTATAATTACGTCAATTAAACGATTTATGTGCTTGTAAAAATATTTTGTGTGTTTGTTGTATCTGTTGGTGTTTGAAGTGAGAACGTGATCTCTTTCTTTGTTTTTTTCCTCATGTGAGTGTCTATCTTTTGAACAACGACAACAGAAAGGGACCTTTGTTAAATTTAGGAGATCTAAATTTTAGATACCGGAAAAAGTGATCAATTCTTTTGTTTGTTTTTGTACATAGTCCTATGTGTTAAAGTTTTACTTTAAGTTCAATTGTTTAAAACAATCGTACCATAATACGTTCCATTTCTTTGACGAAAGCATTCGGACTACATCCCATGGGCCTTCTTTTATTTCCTTTTTTTATCGTTAGACTAAGCATTTATCATTTTTATGGTTTGTCATATTTTTAAAATTTCCAAGATATCCCTCTTAGGACGTTTGTATATATCCATGAAAATTTGTGATTGCTCGAAAACATCTTTTCGTTTTTATTTTCTTTTAATTGATAGTATTTATTAAACTTAAGTAGATTAAAATACGTTTTAATTTGATCTTTTTATTTTTATGACTATATTTTCACCCTTCTTAAATTACTTAGAGGAAGAAATTTATTTGATTACATAAAAATTTCATTAAATCGAATTGAATTTATAATCCTGTTTAAATTCTTTTACTGTAGTAACTATTTTGAATTTTACATAAAATAATAAAGAAGACTATTGGTAAAGGTTTAAAGTATTTGTGACGAAAACTTGTTACTAGTTACAAGTCTGATATAACATACTTTAAATACTTTCACTTAGTGTTGAAAAACCTAAAGTAGTTTTTATACAACGATGATAAAAACTATAATACTATAATTTAGTTGTAGTATTTTCCGATCGTATAAAGTGACAATGGTTTCGTCCATACTGACCTAAACGGATTTCTTTGTGTATTTGAGTTACTTCATTGAACCTTATAAAATCTTTGTAAAAAAGTTCATAAAATCATAAAATCTACTTTTATAATAGAAAATTCACATTTAATAAAACAATTGATGTCGAGGATATTTTCACTATTTGATCAGGTCTTCTGATAAATTCAAAATTACTATGGTTCACTTTATTTCAATTTCTTTAAAATAAATTTTGGAGTGATTAATTTTTTCATAATACATTTGACTAGATTACTATGTAAATTTATTGTTAATAACATAAATTTTTGTGTCCTTGTTCTTACGTTCCTTATATAAATCGAAGGAGTTAATATTAAACTTAACGAAATGTATAACGAAAAATACCCCTGATGTCTATCTTTACTATCGGACTTTGTAAAACCGTCAATCCAAAACAAGTAAGGTACTTAAACTTTTGTCATTTTGACTAACGACAATCTTCCAAATTTCACTAGTAATGTGATTAAGAATGAACGGTAAAATGGGTTAATCAAGTTTACTTCCCATAAAATAACTAAAACTTCGTAAAACTTCCCTAAAAAAAAAAAAGACGAGTGATTGAAATTTTCATGTTTCCATCTCTGTCTCAGACTACCGAATGACTTTATATATCAATACTCGATGACTATGTATTATAAAAAAAAAATTTTCTACTTTTACTAGGAACTTCATCCTAAATTTTCTAGACTAAGAAATCATCGATAACTAAAACCTGTTCTTAGACGGAAAAATAGAGTCAGATAAGAGAATTTTATTCATCAATCCTGATCTACTGACGAAATGTTAAAACTCTAAGAAATAGACTCCGGGAAATAAATCTCATTTTCTTACCGAGACAGAAAGAGTCCAATATAAAAAACAACATTAGTAGAATGTGTGGGGTTGGGGGATTCCATTCGACTTCAAATCAGGATGACAACATAAACAGACCATCGAAATTTAAATCAAGACGATGAACATTTAAAAGGACGACAGACTTTTAATAAAAATTGTTTTAAACGTAAAACATAAAACTCCGTATTAAGATCTAAGAGGACTAGATTTATACTTAATATTCATCTTTAAGATGGAGATGAAAAGAGATGTAATACTTTAATTATAATGTCTCCCCAATGTTTTAAAGTGTCATAAAAATTGTGTATAGACTTTAAGAATTTCTCATTTCTTTTGTACTTTTCTAATATTTGAGTTTCTTCTTTTAACCTTTTCTTTTCAGGTCTCCGAGTTTCTCGAGTCAATGATCTTTATCAGTTAATACTTTTGATGAGACACACTCACATACACACACATACATACACATCTTTGCTTCAAATACATTACAAGAATGTAAATTTGAACTAATAAACCGACAGTCCCTGTTATAGATCGATTCTTTTACGGTAGAGTTTGGTTCTTCAAAATTTATCGAAGGACCAAGACTTTCCTGGACCGGAATAAAAAATTTTCGTAGATAAATAGTTAAAAATGACTTCTTTTCATTTTTCATTTTTTATCAATATTTTGTCTACGTCTTCTACCTTTCGGTCCTCTTTTGGGTAAAATCCCTATTTTTCCTCACTTATCTTTTTATTGTATTTTAAATTTAATTGGTTTTAAAATTTTATACAATTTGTCATTTGGGTATTAAATCTATTAAAATATTAAAGTTATGTTTCTCGTATAGTGTATAGAAAAGAACTTGTGATTATTTGACTCTCCTGTTTATGACGTTCATGGTTAACATGCTATACGAGATTTAGTATTTAGTCACTCTACAATTAAAAGTTTATATACGGTATTTTCTATATAAATAATGTAAAATGTTCCTTATATATAATTTATAACGGTACTCTAGTTCTTATTCACGAAGATTAATAGTGTAAATAGATTATTTTAATTAGATTGAAAAAGATGTCCACATAAAGTCGATATTCGTACAGTGTAAATAAAATAGTATCTCTATAATTTTATACAACATATAGTAAAAAATTTACTATTTTCTGTTACACGACGAACACAACTAGAGAAGGTGACATGACAAAGAGTTTTCGTCGTAATAACATGAATTCTCCGAAAACGACGTGTTTACGTACTAACTTACAAATATACGTTATAACATTTAAGATAAATTGACCTCGTAAAACAAGTCTATCAAAGGAACTAATCAGTACTTAATCCTTCCTTTCTTTAATTACGAGTCCTACTTTATAAAAATACACTTTTCGAAAAATTTGATACGTACAAGACTATTGAAAAATTATATAAAGTAATTTACGTTCTGTACCTCTGTATGTACGTCTCTAGGTAGTGGAAGTAAAAGAAGACGAAAAGTGAAAAGTGTACGATTTGTTAAAACAAGTAAAAGTGCATAATGAAAAAACCAAACTATAACGGTATAAATTGTATTACTTTATAAAAAAGTATTTAAATATTTTAAAGTATTTAAATATATAAAGTATTAAAAAGTATAATGAAGTATTATAAAAGATAATACCTTTTATAGATAGTCTTTCCTTATATAATCCGAGTATTAGTTTAGGTAGAAAAATCAACATTCGGGTTCTGTGACTTTTTTTAAAACAAGAATATTAGGAATAAATACGTCAAAATTTAGTGACATCTCTTAATAGTAACATCACAAAAGGTCTAGTTATAACAAGACAATAAAAGTGTTACTTAAAATTAAATATTTTACCTAAAATTTTTGAATGGTTTTATGACTACAACAAACCACAATGTATTTGGAGTACATTGAAGGTGTAATTAGTGGATTTCAATGAATAAATTTTAATAATTTAAATGTTACAGAATAATTTTTATTAGTATATACAGATGTATACCTATTACGCGATCTAAAACAAAGTTTATAGTTGTGAAATCACACACACACACACACACTTCGTCCACCGCATACTCGAATAAAAATACAATCTCTTAGAAGTAAACATTTTAGTTTCACGACCACGGTGAAATTTGGTAATCCTTTGATTGGTGTAATGCGTTTACCTGATTGTCCTTAAGTCGGTAGTCGACCTCCAAATCTTTTCTACTAGAAGTTCACAAGGAAGATAGTGACTCGAAGATTTTAAATCAGTATTTTGTAAAGTACCGAAGTTAAAAGAATAAAATTTTAACTATGTGAGAAATGATATATTGGAGTTTCAGTGTGTGGTTATAAAAAATAAGATAAAGTGACGATACATATATGTCACTTTTGAACATTAAAAACTCTTGTAAATAGAAACATTTTCTTCTTTGTCTGTACAAATCAAAATCACTCGTCTTGTAAAAAAGTAACCTTTCATGACAAAATCTAAACATACCTTAAGGACATCTCTTTGTAACCGATGATAAATAATTTATAATAGACTTGTAGATTTTTAGAAAAGTAAAAGATGAATTTAATATAAATTTATGTTGTTATTTTTATTTACGTTTTAAGACAAATAGAATTAAAAGGTTTAAACTTCATCCGTAGAACTGATATTAAATAGAACGTTCACCATTATTCAAGTAACATTTAGACACTAATTCACTCTCATAATGTCGGGAAGAATTTTCCTTTTATTAAAAAAACACTCTCTCAAACTTAGGATAACTAACCCCCCAATAAATACTAAGTTGAAGAGTTTATCTGTTACTGAAAAAGAGGAAAATTTTGACCTATTCATTAAGGATGAAAAATCAAACTTTATTCATAATACGGAAATAGAAATATAAGTTATTTATTTTATGTGATTATTTTAAAACGGTCAAAGACAAAACCAATAGTTTTAATTGATTACACACAAGTACACACGTACATACACAAGGTTGAACTCTTATACCGAGTAGAGTTGTAACTGTTATCTATGTAAATGTACATATTACTTCTTTAAGTTAGTGAACCATCCCTAAAATAATGTCTAGAAATTTTGTGTCGGACAATAAACATCATAAAGAGAGTGACCTGGTCTTCAACCCTTTGGACACAAGATCAGGGTATTCTGTACCTTTTCCAACAAATTGAAGAGATATATAAGGATTCTCCAAGTGATTAAATGGGTATAATAAATCCATATCTTAAATCTCGTTTCCTTCTTCCTTTCTGATTAGTCTTTATAGTCAAAATAGAGTTTCTAATTTCACACAAATCTCTGATGTCTTCATTAAATGATACAAGACTTTCATTCAAAGTAACCAAACTTTCATTTACCACCAAGGGACAATGTCCGGATTTTTACAATGGTGACAAAACAAAACAAAAAAAGGATGTAAGATGTGACCATCTTATTAAGAAGTATTATATACATTGTACTTCCGACTATTAACTAGTAAGGTAGGGTATAATAGCAATCTTCTTCTTTCTACATACCGTTTTGGTTATGTTATAACATTTCATTAATATGGGGTTAATTTTATTTATTTAGATATAAAAAAATTTTTTCTTTGATGTGACTACGGTCATTTTTAATCCATCATGATGAGACTATGAGAAATGATAGAAAGTACATTTTAAATGGTAACCTATATTTAAAGAATCTTTTTCTTATAATCGAAATATTTATAAAGACATCACATTAAAATCTTTCACTGATTTCCATACAACGTTCATTTAGTACAAAGACCGGATATGTCATTTTTTCATATCTTTTAAGTCGTCGCATAATCATTCACCAAGTACTCACAAAGGTTTTTATAAAATAAAATCTTCTACAATCTTCTTTTATTTATTATGACCGAAGGTAAACTATTCTTTTAATCACCACGTTACTTTGTACAAGTGTTTGTGACTTTCAAGTAAAAATTTCTGAATGTAAAATCCCTATACGTTCCAGGTTTATCAAATTTTACTATCTTCATCTAGTTAATTAAAATATTCTTTACTACTTATAATTTAAAGTATTGATGAATTTATATTACGTAAAATGGAAAATTTTTAGTGATCTCAATTCCTTATATCAAATCTATGAAATTATCAAAAATTCAGGTTTTATAGATAAATACGATGGGGTGATCGAACACTGATCGTGAATACTAGGGGAGAAAAATCAACTTTCTCTTAAATATTAGTATATAACACAATATATGAATTTAAGATGTTGTTTATGGTTCTTAGTCCTGTACCTTTTCAAGTCATTTGCAATCGATAAATTAATAAATATTAAAATTCTAGACCAGTAAAAGTCTTCTGTAAAGTTAACCCCTACGTGATAGTATTTTAAAGCGTTGATAAAACACAATACAGAAATAGTAACAAATCTCTACAATATGTTTAAGTATTTAAAAGGGACCTAAAGGTTGAAATTAAAGTAAAAAAATATAGTAATATTTGGGGAGGTTTAGGAAACCGGTTTGATCATGTAAACCATATTTACATATCTTTGTAAGAATTTACAATTGTATATTAGTATTGTCAAGAATGTTTGTATACACATCCATAAGTCGTATTAAATACAGTAAGAACATTGTCCGGGTAAAAGTAAAAATGTTTTCTAAGATTCCGATATTCCAGAGTATCAACATTTTTTAGTCGGATTTGGTATTCAGAAACTTTAAAATAAAAAGTTGGTGAATTCTGATTCTTTATTCAGATTTTAAAAATGAATCTTTTGACTTGGTTCATATTCACACTTTCTTCTGTAGCATAAAACATTTTAGTTAAACGATTAAAAGTATCCAGAAGGTCTAACTTAATTAAAAAATAAAAATAAATTATTTATCACCTACGATTAATAACCTATTTCTAAGATTTTAAACATATACCCGAGAGAACAGAAGGTCTTTACCTTGTTGAAGTCTTTAGGTAACGTGAATACATCTGTGGACGTCTACGTGTGTGTTACGAACCGAATCATTGTCCAGAATGTCAATGCCACACGTCATTTTACAGTCCTAATATTCTTTTTACACCCTAAAAATATAAGAGAAATCCCTAAGAATATTAACCGTATTATCTTCAGTGGTATATCTTTGTCAATGACAACCATACTAAGTGTCTATGAAAATTGTGAAAATGTTGACAGAGTCGGAATTAAATTAATTCAAATTAGAAGTAAAAGACTGTCGAAATTTACTTGAAAATTTTTAATAGAAATCAGGATCAATTTATAATTATAGATGAGTTAAGTTATTAAAAGAATACATGAAAAAACGAAACTATAGGATACTAAAAACTTACCACTAATAAAATATAAAGAAAATAAAAATTAAAAAAGAGAAAAGTGATTAATTAAAATGATTTTATATAAAAATGATATATCACATTGTATTTCTTACTATTTTAAGTTAAAAAGAAGAAAAAAAAAACTGACGAATCTTACGGAGACCAAAAGTGTACTTTCGGAATCTTTTATGCTTCTAATCCGTTTTGAAGAGTCTACTAGAGATTTTTTTATATATGGACGTTTAAATATTACAAAAAATTCAATTTTACTCACTGTATTAAAATATATGTATAAACAAAATATGTATTACAGTCTCTAGTAAATAGATGTCATATTACGTTCGGTTGACAAAGTTGTTCTCACTGGTACCCATTACGTATAGTATTCGAACTACCGTCACCTTATATAAGAAGGTGATGTTTAAAGAATTCATGTGACTCATTAAAATTTATTTTATAGATCTTCTACAATAATGAAATTATTCGTTGTTATAGGGGAGAAAGAAGACTATATTCTAATAATATCAGATAGATTTCAAGAAGTGCCTCCCTCCGAACTATAGAGATGGCTAACAAAATTTGTTCGTATCTACCTGAGACTGTCACATAGACTGTGTCCCAATACGACGATATTAGTACCGATAACTTCTGTTGTCTCGTGAGAGTAGTATTGAATAGATACAAGAAGAGTGTCGGGTAGGTACGGAAAGGTGTGAAAAATACGGAACGGTGTACGAAAAGGTCTAGATAAGAGGAGGAATAAGAAACATGTGACCAACTGGACTTATTCGATGTAGGACGATATGTTTGACACTGTAATGTGGTCGTCGTGGTTGTAGTTGATTCCTGAACAATCTTTTTGTCTAATAGTTCGGGAGGGTCTGAATTACTTAATTTTAATCGATAATTGTTCTGGTGATACATTAAGAATACTTGTAAATTTAAACTCTACGAGGTCCAAGATAGTTGTTTGAGGTCTCTTGACGTCGTCCTTCTACCTCCCTTCTTCCTTTCATCCTAGTCCTAACAAGATTTTCCAGAGAGGCTGATACAATTGACCTCTACCCGGGAATTGACTTTCAATGATCAGAAAAAATACGGTATGTATATACATACATATATATATATATATATATATATATATATATATATATATATAGATATATAGACAGGTTGTAGAGAGGGAAGGAAGTAGGGTTACCCATCCCTTATTACTGTCGGATCAACGATGATGGGATCCACGTACTAGGGACACCAAGAATGTATACGAATAAATGTTCATTAGGGAAACATTTATTTAGAAGGAACTTAATCGGGTATAAGTTATCAAAGGGATGTCAGAGATATCTATATGGTGACCGTGTTCCTTTAGTAATCTCTAAAAAAAAAAAAAAAAAAGTCTATGACATAATTTGCAGTAGAGAGTTAAACGAATATTACTGAGAATTTGAATTTATCTATTGTAGATTCATCTTTATCCCTACCAATAACGAGTAGTAAGATGGTGACCAACGAATGAATGAAGAAATGAACAAAACTTTAGATCTCGTGTATAGAATACAGGAAAGTTCGTTAATAAAGGAGTTCTTCGTATCTCGTAAGTGTTCCTAGCTCCTATATTTTTCCTTCCGTTCCCTTAATCGACATGACTTAAACCTCTCATTAACTTTGTTTCCATGTTGACCGTTCTTTTTATTTACACCCTGATTGTCTTTGGATTCTACCTGACCTATGATGTGTAATAAAATCATTATTGAATATGTACTCTAGGTATACTTGTCTCGATTTATGTCGATATACATAGTCGTCAAAGGTATTAAGAGATAGTTATAACGTAATATGATATGCGATTACGAGTGAGACAACGAAGTCAGTACAGGTTGAGACGCTAGGGTTCCTGATGTCGGAAGGTCCGAAGAGACAGGTACCTTAAGAGGTCCGTTCTTGTGACCTCACCCAACGGTAAAGGAAGCTCCCCTATAAGGGGTGGGTCTCTAGTTTGGGTGTAGAGGATGTGACGTCCACCTAAGAAATGGCGACTCGGTGATTCCTTCGGTTAATCTGATGTATAAAATAAAGATTCCTTTAGTCGATACATTCTTTAAATTTTGAGACACGATTGACATAAGAATGAAACAAGTGTATGGAAATAGACTATTTTGAAAATTACATTGATTTCGCATAAAAGAAGAACATTTCCAAGGTCTTCACCCGTCATAGTCAATTACCAACATACAGATTTCGTATCCATGAGACAGGCGACAGAGTAAATTTGGTTTTTTATCGGTAAGTTTTACCCTAATAAAAGGAGGAAAGATCTGCATTTTCACCTCTTTCCGATTCATCTAACGGGTTATGTATATGATCATTTTATGTAAGTAAGTAAACTGAAATTTTGAAGTCAGGATCGTAGTTGTGGTGGTGGACTGGTACTTATTGTCATAAAGTATATAGGTCAGTCTTTATTGTTGACTTTATATAGGACCCTTTAGTGTTTACCTGACCTAATCAAATGAGATAGGTGTAATAAAAAAAAAAATTACGTTTCGATTATTATCTTTTAAAATTCATCCGTTGTTATAGACTAAAATTCCTACCAAATGAAATCATACCTCGTCTCGGTCAAAGTAATTGACTTAAATCATGATTTATTATAATTGATAATTGACTATCACGGTCCGTATTAGGGTGTCACACTTCGGAGAGCTACAGAATAAAAATTTTATATTTGTGTACTTATTTTTCCACATCGTTTTCGGTTGACAATCCACTTTGAGTTTAATGGTATGTCAAAACAAAACAAAAAAAAATCATTTTAGTTGAAACCGAGTAAGGAAAGTTTACCTTTTCAAGTCCTCTCAACTACTGACGGTGACAAGCGACGAAGATGGGAGGAGTGAAAGACTTACATTCGGTTCATTTATTTTTAAAAGATTAAACAGACCTGTTTTAGTTAGATCTTTAGAGAGTGAGAAATTAGGGTAAACCATAATACTTCTTTACGGTAAACTTCTGTTAATTTCTTTTTCTTTTCAGTTCGTAGTTGTGATTTTTCGTTGTCAGGTACCAAATCTTATTTTTACTAATCTATCCTCCTTTTTTTTATGTGATACGTTACGTGGGGTTTGGATTGTGGTACGACAAGACGGTATATATTTCCAAGAAGAGAAGGATTTTAACGCTTCGAATTAACACACTAAAGTGTGACACGTGTCGTCCCATCGGTATACGAGATCTTTTGATATACCTCCCTTCGTCGAACGACGTTTACACCCACTTTTACGGGGTTTTATTGAGACTTGTTCTATTTTTACAGATTGTATCCTGGTATGAAAGTATGAGGTTTTCCGTCTCAGGTGAAACCGTGGTCGAAACTCGTGTTTATCTGACAGATCGGGAAAGTTTTATGAAATTGTTCCTTTTTCTAAATTTTTGGTGTTGGGGTGTCAGTAACACTAGTAGAGTAAGTGTCCGTTTTATTAATCGAGACTATTGGTAAACCCCTTCGGTCAATGTGTATTTTAGTAACGGTAGAAACAAGAAATTTCAATTCTGACAAAGAGAATACGATATGTATAATCATAATAAAGGAAACAAACGAGTAAGATATTTTTACTCTATTATACAATTATATTTGTTATTCCATAGTTTTAGAGACTAATTATTAATGACTACTCGTATTTTTACCCCGACTTTTAGATTTTTTTTTATGGTGAATACTTTATTATAGGAACAATGTTCTACTGTCAACGTCAATTACACTTTTCTACATACGAAGGAATCTGAATGAATTTCCTTTTGTAACTCCAATAACCTTCATGAATTTTAGAGACGTATCCTTATTGAGTTTTCGTACCGAACTCCCCATCGTAACTTATTTTGACAATTTTACTAATAAACGTCTATGTAGTATACACTTTTTTTGTTTAAAAGTACCAATTATAACAGCATTTCCAGGAGTCATTAAAACCTCATAAAGATAGATCATGGAAATTTCTTACATTTTAGACAATGGTTCGTTAAAGATTGTAAAATAAAAAAGAGAAGAAAGAGGGATTTATGTTGAATAAGTCGTTTTATATTTTTATATAAATGACAATACTTACTATCAAAAGTATTAAAGTGTTTACATTACTTTGTACCTTTACTTTATACTTCTACTATAAGTTATTTATTAATGCATAAATTTATTATTTAACCATGTAAAACCCTGTACCTAAAATTAACGATGTTCATAGTTGTAATTGTGTTAAAAGTTGTTTTATTATACTAATCCTTTTGTCAGTTCTCTTGTTACGTTTTTTGTTGTATTTTCCTATTCTATAACTATTTCTTACGTTGTCAATTGTAAATATATATCATATGGGTGGATTTACAATAGTCAAGGGATACACAATTTATTTATAAATGAGATTGTCACAGTTTCAAGAATGTGTTTTCTAATTATCAATTAAATTATTTACTTTCATCGAATTTTAGTATGTATTGGTTAAAAAATTTACAGTATTTACAACATAGAACAATAATAAATACTATTTGTAAGTACTTTTAATTATGTAGTTTATTTGAGTATTTCTTCCTGTACCCTTAAACTTGTCCGTTCACGTTTAAGTAGTAACTATATTTTATCTTCTACTACGTATAAATAAGTTAGTACTTTTAAAAGCTAAACCGTTAGTAAAAGACAAAGGACTAAAAGTGATAGAAAACGAAAGTGGATAGTATGAAAGTTTCTAAACTTAGTACAATTCATTTTCATTTTGGAACCAAAAAAGACAATAAACTATTATGTAAATTTTTTATTAAAATTCTATATCTAAATTCCATTTTTTTCGTTATTTACTCAATTTTAATCCGAACCCTTACGAAAGTAGTTAATAAGTAGTCAAAAAAAGGTCATTTTAGTATTCATTATATTAGACGAGTCAGTAAGGATTCCCAACTGTCTTAATTAATAACAGTAATTCCAACTAGACCTTTTAGGTAGACGGTATTTTATAGGGTAGGTGATCAATTAGAGGGTGGTCATATCAGTAAAAATATCTTTATTGAAAATGGTATAATAGACTCTACCAAATGATTGTGACATTTATAAGATCACCTCTTGTTCTAAAGTACCTCTCACCAGTCAATAGTACATGACGACCCATACATGACCAGAGAGAGGTATTAATATTAGAAGTACATTTAAAAACGATTAGTCATATAGTCGTCTTAGACTATATGACTAATAGAACAATCTTTACGTCTTAGAGACTAGGACAGTTTTAGGGTACTTTAGTGTTAGACGTAAACTCATTCTGATGTTCCACAAAACACAAGTGTGACTTCAAACTCTTGGTATCACATTCTGAATCTGAGGTTTTAGACATAGTTAGTGATTAACGTGTAGACATATGACATGATCAAACAGACGAACGAGGACGAATGAATTTTAAAGAATACACACACGTACGAATCAGTGTGTCAGTACAGGTTTGAAAACGCTGGGGTACCTGACATCGGGTGGTCCGAGGAGACAGGTGTCACTGAGAGATCTATTCTTATGACCTCACCTAACGATACCGGTGTGGACCCCTAGAAGGACGATTTTACTACAGAATATTTTTCAATATAATCTATTATATTTCAGATGGTTAACGAAGGAGAGAGTAAATCTAATTTTGTTTAGAGAAATGGATCCGGAGTTTCGGATATATCAGATTAAGGACGGTCAAAGAGTCGACTAGAGGTGAAAAGAAAAAAAAGGTGACTTGAGGTCCGTGTAGTCCTCTTCCGTTACCGTTGGGTAAGATCATGAGAGTGGACCTTTCAGGGGACCTGTCTCCTCGGACCACCCGACGTCAGGTGCCCCAGCGATTCTCAGTCTGTGTTGACTCACTGAAGTGAAAGTGAAAAGGAAAGTACGTGACTTCTTCCTTTACCGTTGGGTGAGGTCACAAGAACGAACCTCTTAGGGTCCCTACCCCCTCGGACCACCCGACGACAGATACCCCAGCGTGTCTCAACCTGTACTGACTTCTCTGAATCGTCGTCATCGGTCCGTGTAGTCCGAAAGAAAAAACGTTCGTTTTGAGTTCGAAAAAGATAGATCAACAAAAGAGACGGTAATCCATCAATAAACGAATAAAGGAACAGAAAAAGAGGAGTAAATTTATAGTTGAGTTACTTGGTCCAAAACAAGTTACAACATATTTGTTTCCTGATCTTCTTTTATACTGTACGCTTATCAGTCACTTAAAAACAACTTCTTTCTTTGTTTCTTTTGTTACTCCTTCTCTTCATTCCTACTTACATATCTTCCTTCCTTCTTCCTTCACTTCTTTATCGTGATTTTCCTTCTTTCTTTTCCTTTTTCTTTCTATTTTTCTTTCATTCCTTTCCTTCCTTCCTCCCCCTCTCACCTCCCCTCTCTTTACTTTCCCTCCCCTACCCTCCCTCTCCCTTTTCCTTCCCTTCCCTTCCCTTCCTACCTTGTTTCGTTGTCTGTTTACTTTCACAACTATTTCCTGGACAACCTGTAATTACAATTTCAATTACAACCTGTAATTGATGGATTTTCAATCCAGGAGTTTACTTTTCCAAGACCTTGAATTCCGTATATATACCGTCACCAGGACCACTTTTTTACAAATATACCGACTCAAGATAATTGACCCTATTCCTCTCACGGTTAGGTTGATAGAACTATCATCACAACCGGTGAAGATACGAACGAGATTAAATAGAGAGAGATGTTACTCTATTGGTATTTCAATTCAGGTCCGGTCAAGTTTCGAGTTCTCTTTTATCTTCTACTACTATCTGTCTCTAACCTAACCTTCCCTGTCACCACCGTATAGTAAAGTTATGAAACTACGAATTTATGAAAGGTTTATGGATTAAACAGGTAGTTCGATACGAATATATAGAATAGTCACTGAATCCTTAAACGACGAAAGACCTCGTGTGTTAGATATAAACTTGTTTTGAGTCACAATCTTATCAAAAGAGATATAAAACATAGAAGGACACTAAAGTATGTGATTCAAGATGTTGGATACCGTCTTGTCCAAACTAGGGAGGATGTATATTATATAATATTAAAACTTTCCATGGATATTGAGTAGGATTGTACGAGTAAGACATCTTTAACAAAGAGAATCTTAACTGGTTATTAAAAAATGATAATAGAATAGAGATATTAAAAGGAAACTTTTATCTCTTGTATAAAATTTAAAATACTTGAAATCGAATATACGAATTCGTAACTCTATTATACACATTATTCGGGACTATGAACCATTTGTGCATAGTCATAGGTGTTTCTAGATTCATTGGTAGGTATTTACTTAAAAGAGTACCACTACGTCGAATACTTCTAATTATTTTTTTCTTACAAAAAATAAATATTTAGATATGAGATATTTCTATAATTATATATCAAACTTTCGTCCAAGAACGTTTGATAACTTTTCTGAATTTGAGATAAAATGTGCACCGGTTTATTGGATAATTACTTTCGGTGGATGATCCGTGGGTTATTGACAATAAAGATGTGTTATCTCAAAAACATTATAATGTCAGGTGACAAAATTTGTTTTACCAATGTATAGTATCATACACTGAAAACTTTATTTGACCTTTAAGTCACATCTAACATATAGACTATCATACAACAAAAGGAGAAAAAAAAGGAAAAAATTTTTTATATTTAAATAAATAAAATTAACCTGGGTATATATACAACAGATATTCTCTGGGTGGAGTTTTGTCCCCTGTGTATGTCTGACTTTCACTTCCCGACCTTTTTCTATAAGGTACGTTTATCTCTTGTTTTCTTTCATTCTCGTCGTTATGAGTAGTCTACAAAAGGAGAAAAATAACTCGTTACATTTTGAGGTTACTACAATGAACTTTTTTTATAACGAATACCATAAAAAAATTAAGGACGAAAACAAACCTAATTTTAACGACTGGATTTCAATTATTACGTACGACTTAATTGATAAGAATGGAATTTCAACTTTTGTTAATTTTTAAGATGAATATTCGACCATTAATTTTATAAAAGAAAATACGACGGGAATACCCTCGCAAATATGTAGTATAATTTAAAGTCAATTTATATTAAAGTACAATGTAATGCACGACACAAATCAGTAAGTCAGTACAGCCTAAGAAACGTTAGGGTACCTGACATCGGACGGTCCGAGAAGACAGGTACCCCTAAGAGGATCGTTCTTATGACCTTACCCAACAGTACGGGAGGAGGTCCCGTAGAAGGGTTGAGTCCCTAGTTTGGGAACAGAGGGCATAACGTTCATCTAAGAAATGGTAGACTCGGTGGTCCCTTCGGGAGGAATAGAATATTTGATTCAATTTTAGGACGAGTTAGGATAATTATTCTAGTAATCGATAATTTATATGACCTTCGTAAACGATGTAATGTAGTTTTGTTCATGGTAGTTACCGTAATTTACGATTACTGTGTATGAACTGATATATTCTACTATGTCAGTAGATTTAAAGATTCTTTTTGTTATCTCACAAATGTTAATAATATATACATATACCCTTGAAAAGTCTTCTTATATAACTGTGAAAATGTACTTTCATCGTTGATGGTTCCAACGAATGATTGTCGTCTGTCCTTAATAGATGTATGACCCCTTTTTTCTTTAGAGTAAGATGACATAATACATTCTTTTTGTTACCAAATTTCTGAATAGATCTCATTTTCTGTAATTTACTGATAAAAATTATTATATTTATAATTTGAGAACTCCCTCTTTTGGGTTTATACCAACAGTAAATATAATGAAATTGGAATTATAGTGGATTATTTTCCCAGAAGTACGTAATTCCGAAATACTTGGTACTCATTTATCTTCCTACTTACTTATGATCAAATAGTCATCCTTCTGACCCAAAAGTGTACCGGAAAAAGTCTGCTGTTAAAGGATATTCTTCATTGTCACAACATCATTTACTAGATTTTCTAAGGTAGATAAAATTTTATATTTTAGGATCTTTAATTCCTGGGAAATGAATTACAAAATTAGTATGATGTATAAAGAATGACAAAATTCAGTTGTTACTTAATTTTAGAGAATCTCTATATTATTATTTAATACGACAAATCTCTAACAATCTTTTCCATAAAATATATTTATAATGATTTATTAAAGTTTTTTAGAATATGAATTTCGTTGTTTGATAAGACTACCTTAAATTTTATAGTGATCTATGATACCATAGATTAAAATTTGTAGACCTATAAGATATTTGATTTTTCTAGTTAACAAAAATCCAAATAAATATATTGACGTTTATTAGGAAAATTCCTTCCAACTTATAAAGGAAATGAATAAAACTATATGTCAGTAGTATAAAGATAAGTCGTGTAATAGGTGAATTTCGTTAAAAATATATAGAATCATTATATTTGTGTTAAATGATCAACTTTCGAAGACAAGTAGAGAGTTCTTAAACATGTTTATAGAATACAGAAACGTCGGAAAGAACTGAAAATATAAATCTCCGTTTTCTAGGGAAAGGAAATGAAGTCATTGTAATTTTTATTTTTGTTTTTTGTGACGAGATCGTTACAAAGAGTATTATTCGAAGGGAAGTATTTTATTCAATATATCTGATGAGTTATCATGTCGGACGTAACATGTAAAAATATGGAGATGACAGGTCTCGTTACAGTGTACCTATCGTTCTCAATTTATATAAACTACTTATTATCATTTTTATTTGTGTTAATGATAGGCGACTTGTATTCGGTTGTTGACACGATTTAAGAAAGTGTATTAATACTTTATGGATGTCCATCGATGAGAGTCAATGGTTCTTTAAAGTCCAAGATTTAAACTTCGATAACAAGTTTTAGTATGTGGATTATTCCCTATCTCATGTCTGAGTCGGATCAAGAGACTGGAGTTTTGATTGGTTATTATCACTCGTTAAAACAAAACGGAAATGTGACCCTCTTTTATGAACTCCTAAAAACCGTAAAGGTGGATTATGACACAAATTAGGAGAGATATTGGGATTATATTATGATGTTATGATAAAATGACTATCCCTTTAAGTTGTGATTATAAAGTACCCTGGGCTTTTCTGAGAGTACGTGTCATCCATTCTTTTCATTTGATTTTAGGTTAGTTATTTTAGTTTACAAGTAAAACTTTTGATAACCCGTGATTATTTGACACCACAATTGTGTGATAAATTTCTTCTAAATTTGGTTGTAAGAAGTAGTTATAAAAAGAGAAAATGAAGAAATATAAAATAAAGTACAGATTCTGAAAAAAGTTTACCTTTTTTAATCTTCCCCAAAAGAAAGTGACTCTTGTTCATCTTTGACTTTTTTTTAAAAAAATTCTTGTATGGAATTTAACTTAATGACTACGAAATAATATCATGATATCCTTTTTAATTAACCTCGTCTTGGGATGTCTCTAACTTTTTGGAAAGTATTTATAAGATTCAAAAAAAGTTTAATTAACACGTCGAAAATATTATTTAAGTAATGTCACTGAATTAAAAAGTCTTTAATTATACATCTGAAAACTCAGATATTGTTTATGGTTCACGGTGAATGATTCACGTTAAAGTCACAAATACAAAAGAAACAAAAGTATCAGTATTATGATTCATGAAATTAACGGAGTTCAATAATTCTTATCTGGTTAATCTTTCATCGTTACTAGTTTTCTGTAGTGTCTGTACTTTCAAATTAACGTCACAGTTATCTTTTTTTTACTTTTTACATGTACTAGTGTCACGTTTTGAAACATACGTGAACATCTGTAGTTTTTTGGATACGATAGTGTTAGAGATAACATATATACGAAATCTACTATTAGAGTCCTTTTATTAGAAGTATTATAATGTAAGTATAAATAAATATATATCAAATGACTGAAATAATAAAACACAAATAGTTATTTAAAAGAAACTAAAATATTTACATTTTTCCGGTGTTCGTTCCGTAAATATAGATCAAAATGAGACACTTAAAATTCATCATTATATTATTTTTTCGTTATAAAGTAAAATTCAAACATTCTTATGAAAACCAAAAGTTTCCCCAGTTTTTGTAACCAATAATATTGATATTGTTTTATCAATAAAAATTTAACTTGATGTACTTGTAAAGTAATATAACTTTTTATATTAAAAATCGGAAATTCATTCAACTTACTTATGAGACCGATCACCTTAACGTTTATAAATAAGTGGTCAAATGATTTATAATAGATTTATACAGATACTCAGTCTTCGACAAGATTCGTGACCCTTACTTGGTACTTGTTCTGAGTAGGAGAGGGATGGATGTCTTAAATTGTACCACTCAATGTTGTCCTTTAAGATTTAAAGGTCCTTAATTGTTAAAGTCGATTTAGAACCTTTTCTTTAATCTTACTAAACCAACTTTCCTTCCTTATCGAATACCCTGATCGGACTCAGTTTTTTCTTATTCGATTTTCATTAAGACAAACCGTTTTTTGTGTCTCTCACTAATAGTCTCAAAGTACTCTACTTAAACCTCTATATCTGTTTTTTTTGTATTCTCCTAAGGTACCCAATAGTAGTTCAAACCAAAATAAGGGTTTCAGTGACCCTTTAGTCACCTTCGAAATTTCGTTACTTCCTTATACTAGTCCAAAAGTAAAAATGTTCCATTAAGACTGATGTAACACCTCTTACCTTATCTTCTTGTTCTGTAAAAAAGGAGATTTTATAGATCTTTTTAATTCGTTCGATCAAAACATAATAGAAATAACTGAGTAGATTTTGTAGTTAATTTCCTGAGTGACGGGTGTGTGTAGGATATAGAGGAAATCATGAGACGAGTCGGTACTCGAAATGTTTTAGAAGGAACAGAGTGGTCCTACCTAAAGAGGTACAGGAGATGAGAGGGAGTCAGAGAGTTTCTTCCCCGTACATAGTAAATAGGAATAAAACGTGTCTTGTCTGCAGTCAACCATACAGTTCATACAACCCATTCGACTTTAAATAACAAATTTTCTTATAACAAAAGTACAGTCGTTTAAGGATAAATCTCTAAGCCAGGTCGAATTCTCAGTTCAGAAACTCCTGACGAAATACAGACTTTTATGTTGATATATAACACTAAACATATTTTTAAACTACGTTCATATTATTAAATTCAGTGATTTTTACTTGTATTGTAATTTTTGCAAAAGACATGTGTATTAAATTTATAGTTATTAATTTTTATAAATAAAGGTTCCATCTACCGTAGCGACTTATAGTATAAGTATTTGTGATAAGATCTTTCTTATACTCACTTTGTCCAGATTTACGATACTTACAATTGTGTCGTAACCTTCTAATAATATTGTTAACTCTTTTAAACTCGTGACTTTAATTAGTTCCCACATTAGAACTACGAATTAACTTTAAACCGACTTACGTGAAGTTTTAAAATCTGATTGAAAGTTTAGTGAAATTATTAACTATTGATAAGAGAAAGCCAGACTTAATAAACAAGTTCAAGGTGTTTTATAAATTATATATATATCGTGGTTCCAAAGAGTTTAGTAAACTACCGTTTGAAATGGACTTTGTATACATAATAATCAATTATTTGTTATTTGAGTACAGGTTTCTAATGGTCGGAAAAAAAGTCACCTGTTGTCTTACTTATGTCCCTTTAAACAGATACAATCACGTACGTTTAAAGGTTTGTCTCACTTTTGTGATTTGACTTCCCGAAAAAAGAATTAGTTATAAAGTTATAAATATATAAAAATGAAGGACATTATTTTTTTAGATAGATGAACTAATTTGTTAACATTTAGACTATTACTAGGGATATAAGTGTACTCACCTTCATCAGTACCCTCCTCTCACTTATCTCTTGATTCGACTATAATTACATTAGGAAATTTCCTCTAATGGTGTACGATTCATAAGTAAAATCTTACGAAGAATAATTTCTCTTAGTTCCATTGATGAAAGTCATACTTAAAACTACGTTTTACTTAAAGACTCTACATACTAAAAGTTGAATACGTTTCTCCAGAATTAAAAAAAAGGTATCAGACATGATTCATAGACTTGCCAAAAGGTAATGGATATAGTACGTTTGATATGTATTAGTATGATGTTTTTAGTAACGGTAAAACCTCTTATATATTGAAACTCAACCTTTGTCTCGACCTCATTTATAAACATGAACTTTATACAGGTAAAGTAATTATAAAGGTGACTACTTATGTAGTCATATTTCAAAGAAATCACAAAGTATGACGTGATAAAAAAGGTCACTTCGACTATGGTTTTTTGTCTTTTTTTTTTAAGAACGATATGAAGGATTTAAAACATTTGATATCCAAATATAATTAGCTGATCTTTTAATAGTTGTATATTAAACTGAAAAAAATCGAGATTTTTAATTTCATCCTTTAATTCCTTGTGAATTTAGACCTTAGTATTATGGTTCCTTATTGACAACTTTCCCTTACCCTTTCAGCGAGTCAGCACAGGCTGAGAAACGCTAGGGAACCTGATATTCGGTACCTTAAGAGGTCCGGTCTTATTATCTCGTACATTTGAAGGGGAAGAGTTCCCCTAGAAGGGTTTGGCCCCTGGCTTGGGTCCAGAGGGTGTAACGTCCTTCTAAGAAATGGTCGACTCTGTGTTCCCTTCGGACCTTATTGACAATGGAAGAGTTTTACTCTTTAGACAAGAGTCATGTTAGTATACCCAGTTATCCATTAAGTCTTCATCACCTTATTCGATATATTTTATTAGTGGTTTGGATTACAAAGGTAACAAGGGTTAGATGAATAGATAAAAGAGTTATTAATTAACCGTAAACATATTGTTTTTTAAGTACGTTTATACTTTTGAACCGATTTAGTAGTTAAACATTTATACATGTGAATAATTATTTTTTACCAATAAAATTAATCTAAAAAAGATCTATGGTATTAACCATATATTATGTGTTATCAATCAAACAAAAATGATAGTAATTACATAATAAAAGAAAAATATAAATGAGGGAGGAGGGAGGTTGTAAACTTAAAGTAAAACTAAAAAAAAATTAAGATTGAAAATACAAAAGTTTAATAAGTTCAAGACCGAATGACAGATATAAAAAGTCGATGAAACTTAAGAAAGAACGTAAAGGATGTAGAACCGAGACAAAGTCGAGTAAGAGATTAACCTTAGTAATGGTTTTATATCGAAACCGACATTGATTTACCCGTGTTCATTTTATTGTAGGTTATGGAGATACTCATTGTTGACGTTCGAGAAATCAAGAAAGATAGACAAGTCGTAAAGAACCAGAAGAGGAACATGAAACACATAGACGAACTACTCCACTCTCGGGCAGGAACCTACACAACCCCAGGTCTGGACTTAAAGACTCTAAGAAATGAACGTGAGCGACAAGGAGCCTTTCAGATACCTACCACTGTCGACATTGTGACCTATGTCATTGTAGACGTCTACACGATCGTTGTCGTTATCGTGGTCACCGTCAGGACAATACGAGGAGATTGAGTGGTCACCTCCATCACACCCAGTTACATCTTCTTGGACACCCTGTGTCATCGTGATCTACGATTGAAAAAGAAAATTTACAACAAAAAAAAAGACTATTTAAAGTATTTAATATAAGAGAAGATGGTAGAATTCATATTAATTGTATTTTTCCGTTTTGTGTTTGTGCGGTGATTTTACACTTCATTGGTCTAAACTACAAAACAAATATAGTTAGTTACATACCTTCTCAATAATGTGTATTTGTATAGTGTAAAATTGACATTGTGTTATCCCTCTTTTTCCTCTTTGTCATTTGGGAAATAGACTGGAACTTATTTAGAATAAGTAATAAATAAATGTCTACTAAAAATCGTTGTTTACGGATCATTCACTGTTCAAAACTGTCTTACCGATTGATACATTGGTGTGAAAAGAGTTTTCATACGAAACTTATCAGATACGGTACAGAGTAGTACTAAAGGCCCTTTTTATAGTTAAAAAAAAAATTAAAATTCTGTTCACTTCTTTCCTCTTAAATTTTTAGTTTTGTTTTAACTTCTGTTTTACTAATTTTTTATGAGACTTTATTAATGAGGAACATTTATAGATAGAAATGGAGTAAACGGTCTTTTTTCGGTTGTACTATTTTATAAGTTACAGTACTTGATATATATATGAAATCTTACATCACCCAACAAAACCTTCAACCCATTATAAAAAGTCTGAAAATTTCATTTTGAACTCTAATTGGTTAAAAATTAATCAATTTTATGTGTTTAATAAAATAAATCTTTAATGGTTTTTAATTGATAGTCGTACTTTTAAAGTAAGTATGTTTTATCAAAATTTTTCATCAAATTTTAAAAGTTTATAGAGTATTTATACAGTGTCATTTAGAGGTATAAGAATTAGAATATTTTCAAGTGATATTAAAATATTAACAAAATTTCTGAGGTTTAATCCTAAAAGAAAAAAGTTTTTAACATGAACCATCTCTTATTAAGAGTGTATTACTGTTTTTCTACGTTAAAAATATTGTCTTCGTACTTTGACTAACTTTTATACGAATTTACCTAGAACTGTCGATTTTACCGGATTATTCTTTTTTTATTGACTTAAACCCTCCTTGTTGATGATTAATCTTGGTTATCAGTCGAGGACCAATCTTTCGAAGACTGATAAAAAATTTCGGTAACTTCCCACATTCAGAAGTATATGAAACGGAAGAGTTGTTTGAGGTATATATATATATATAATCTGTTTTACGTTTCCTTATAAAAATAGTGAAACGTTCTCTGTTTTGTCGATATAGTGTAATACACTAAACTTGTCCAAGACGGAAGAAGGGGGTGGGGAGAAATCGACATCTGTCCACTAATCATCTTGTTGATTAAGTCCAAAGACGAAATTTCAGTTTTTCCTTCAGTTTGTTCTCGTCAGGGAGAAAGTTTTCGTTCGTTTTCTCATGAGAAGGTAATGATTAAGAAGGTCGAACACAACAATAATACACACACACGAGTCAGCGAGTCAATCCATTTTAAGAAACGATGGAGTATCTGACATCAGGTGGTCCGAGGAGACAGGTATCTTAAACGTTTCGTTCTTATGACCTCACTCAACGGTAAAGGATGAGGTTCACTAGAAGGTCTGGGTCCCCAGTTTGAACACAGAGGACCCACGGGACGTAATCGTCCACCTAACAAATGGTGAAAAATTTTAAAATAAATCTTTAAGTTTTCTTAATTTACTAATATGAAACACCACTGGTCACCATTTACTTATACTGTTAATAGTTCATTAAAATTTCTGAAAATTATATAAAATTTCGGAATTAGTCTTTTTGTACGATAACTTATAAGTTCAATAAAACACTTCTAGTCTTAGATGATTTACGTATAACCAATACGTTTAATCGGTCATTACAAATGATTCGATTATATACCACCTCCGGAAGAAATCAGTGTACTAATTATTGATGTGAACGTAATGATTATAAATCATTGACTAGAGTACCATTTAGTCTGTAAAACTACAAGTACATGAGTAATGATATTTTTGTTAATGGACCAGGTATGATAAGAAGACGCCTTAAATTGACATGGAAAGAAATACTTTCTTTGATTACGAAATTTGAGAAGGATTGAAATAGTATTACAGACCCGAAAGATCAAAAAAAACAAAAACAAAACAAAACAAAAAATTAAAAATAAAAATGAAATAAAATGAAATGTTATGATATAACCAAAACGGTATGTAACTGTACTTAGGTGGTGTCCACATGTACGTTAGGGTCCTTTGATAAATTTGTGTTTGTATACAACGATTTACGTTAGATTTTCATACTTTTTAACACCTTAAACATGACAGAGTTTAGAGTCACACAGATAATACGGAAATTGTATCTTCGTTTAATTTATCGATAAATGATACAAGGTAATAACTTCCAGTAATGTAATTAGGATTTATTAGAGACTCGAATCAACCAGTCAACACAGGTTGAGATAAGTCGAGGTACCTGACATCGAACAGTCAAAGAGTCAGGTATCCTAAGAGGTCCATTCTTATGACCTCACCCATCGGTGAAGTGAGGGGTCCCATAGAAGGGTTTGGTCCCTGACTTGGACCCATAGGACGTAACGTCCACCTAAGAAATGGTAGACTCGGTGGTCCCTTCGGGTTTATTAGGGACCATAAACCCATTCACTTAGATCCCATTAAGAATCCTTACACAGGTTCGACGACGATTTTGACTAGAAAATTCTAGTTGTCTGGTTAAAGTTTTACGGGTATAATAACTTCTGAGGTCCGTTATTTATGTAAAGGATTGGTTTAAACACTCAATCTTGATAGAAATCATCGTAAATCTGGGTCCTAAACGATCGATAAGGTTAGAATTTTAGAAATCATTATCTCGAGAAGGTGACCGATTACCGTTATAATAAGAGAATTGGACTTAAGTCTTGTCCCACATTATAAACTTATTTAGTAACTTTTTGGTTAAATTATTGGTATTAGATCGATTGATGTATAAAGTTGTTATATAAAATGGTTGATCAAGAATACAAAATGATTATAAGACAAAAGTATTAAAAAGGAGGGGTATGATCTTACGTTCGAGGGACTTCCGACTCTAAATCCGTTTAAGGTAAGTGACGACTTTGGGTTCATAGATCCTATCACGGACCATGTATCATCTAGGAGTTCCTTATAAATAGTTTTCTTTTTACTTTCTTATCTACCTAATTTTTTATTAAAATTACATTATGATCCTTAGTATTTATCCTATTTAAAGTGTGTACTTTATACTAATGTCAAAATTGTACCGTTACAGTATAAAGTTTATTACATTACTTTACTTCTTAATAAGGATTCTTTCCTTTTAAATTACCGAAACAAAACGAAAGTTTTTGTAGTGAAACTTTTTCACACCTTTGACTTCTAAATAAACCTATTCATTGTCAATGAACTTCTAAGTACAGTTGTAAGAATTTGGTACTATCGAATGTTACAATCACACTTTACCTAAACAAATCTTATAAGTTATAAGATTCATAACTTATATCTCATTTATAACTTATGTCTCATTTTTGATCATATAGAGTATTACCGTCCTTCATCTTCATGTAGATTTAAATTAGTACATAAAAACTCTATGTATTTGTTACTAAAGGAATATTCCGTTATTTTAGTAGGTAGTGGTATATCAATACAGTATATTATATCGGTAAATAGATTTTACATCTGGTTAAATCTTATGATAAAAACCATGGTGAAAATTAACAGTCACACACTTTGTTTCTAAAAATTTAACAGTTTTACGTGATAAATTGTCAAAGTTTTGTGAGTTATTAGAACGTATGGATTGACAAAATATTCCTTTAACGGCTACGACCTTTTTCCGAATCCTAATATATATCGTTGTTATGGTATAACTTATATAATATATAGATTAACTTTTAATTTATATTATCAAACCAAAGAAATTTTTTTAAAATTCATATGATATGTCAATATATTCACAACAGATATTATCGTGTTACAATTTACTACAATGTTCTGTATGTTGGGTTTAAATGTTTATTTGACATGTAAGTTTTATGGGTAAGAAGTAACCTTTAGTTTAGTACATATGAGTTATATCAAATAGAGTTAATCTAATAGGACAGTTGATTTGACGAACTCTATATAAATATTTAATCTACAAATGTTATATTTGTGTAGATTTTATATTAAAATAATTATAAACTTTGTTTTGTAAAGGTTTATATTATTTTTATTTTACTTTACTATATGTATATATTTGTACGAAGATTTTAGTATTTATATACAGTAGTACCTTAATACTATTACCTTTTACTGTATACAATGTGTACATTTAACCGTTTACATATATTGTCGTTTTAATTTAATATATTAATTTGAACCTGAAATAATTCATAGTATTATGTTAAACAAAAACTTACGAAAGGATAAAGTTGTAGATATACGTTTCCTGATTTGTGTTAAGTACATTTCGTTAAAAATTTACACAGTAAATCTTTTACATGATTTATTTTCAACTTAAACTTAAAGTAAAACTAATTTTACAACCGGAATGTATAAAAAATTTTTAATACGATATAACGAAACATTAATGACAGATTGAATAGTGTTTGTATTTCTTGTACAACGATCTCTATATTCACCTTTTAGGTTTTACGTATATCGATATGTTCATGTACAATTTGTATCCACGTATAAGTATCTTCACCGAAAATCTATATAAACAGAACAATAAAATATATTTTGTATATAAGACAAGGTGATTCAAATCGTAAAGTTTAATTTGTAAACTTATTTTCGAAATTATTGTTTTATGAGGATTGACTTATTAAAACACCATAGTACTATATATTACTTTTTTTACGTTATTTGTAGATTGTACTTTTGTACGTTTTCTTTTTATATGTTTTGTTGTAGTTTTATTTTATATTTATGTTGATTACGTCGTTAAGATACACTCAGTAGTAAATCTATGAGATATTTACAATCGTATACATAAAAGTCCTTCGTATGACGTCAACCCTTTTATTTATAAAACGTAAAATTTGTAATGTTTACGGTTATAGGATTTAGACATATCGAGTCATAAATTATCATATTAAACCACTTATACATACATGATACTTATAAGTTAAATGTCTTCCCTACTTATTTGAATTTATCTTTCATCAGGAATTTTACATCCTTTTTATATTTATTAGACACAAACTGATCAGTAACACACGAATCAGCGAGTCAAGATAGGCTGAGAAACGTTGGGGTACCTAACGTCGGGCGGTCCGAGGAGACAGCACCCTAACAGGTCCGTTCTTATGATCTCACCCAACGGTACGGGAGGAGGGTCCCCTGGAAGGGTTGAGTCCCTCGTTTGGGTCCAAAGGGTGTAACGTCCGTTTAAGAAATGGTAGATTCGGTGGTCCCTTCAGGAACCGATCAGTAATGGATCATACTTTAACAAAGAGACTGATGTTTTTATTTCTGTTTAGGACTTTTAAATCTAATGATGAATTAAAATTTCCCATCTAGATATAACCAAAATATGTCAAAACTAAATTTTAATTTTACGACGTACATGAAACTTGTATGCATTCTATTACTATAATTTTATAGATTAATTGATTTATATTACATAAGAATTAATATTCTAAGTGGAGATTCTTTCTTTGATGACTTGGTAATTTGATACCGTACTGTTGTGTTTTTACGACAGTGGATTTAAGTCTAAAGACTGTGTGACTTTATACTTTCTTCAACTAATATCATATCATTTTTTTTTTAGTGATTAAACTTATTGTCTAAAAGATACTAGTTCTTAATTTATTTAAGTCAGTCAAGTCAAGTCAGCGAGTCAAACAGGCTGAGAAACGCTGGGGTACTTAACGTCGTACGGTCCGGAGGGACAGGTAGTGGTTGAGGGTCTCAAGTGAGTCTGAGTACAGGTAGCTCAGTCACTACGGTAGGTCAGTAGAGTGGGAGATAGCACGGGAAGAGGAGGACGGGGGTTAGGATCCGGACTATAAAATTATATGTAATAAAAAAAGACTTAAGTGACTATATAACTATATATATATAAATATAATACATAGAGATAAATTTAAAGATTCGTGATTTAGCCCCGTAGTTATAATGGAAAACGTTCACCTACACAATGACAAATAGTCATAGAGAGACGAAATTTTAAATAGTCACTAGAGAGACGAAATTTTAAGTTTCACTTATTTATAAAAGTTAGATCCGACTTTGACTACTATAGTTCTAAATCACTATGTAAATGGTTTAGGTGTAAATGATCCCATTTATTCACTAGTATCTTGTTTATAAATTGTTTTATGTATGATTACGGTTCGACAAATGTATATTCTAATTTTGAGGTATAAGACCTAATTAATTTCAAACTATTTGGGTGTACGGTTTGTTTGTATTTATGGAAATGGATTTACTTTATATCTTTTATGGTTCAATATTTTTAGTATATTTCTCATGAGACAACCAGTTGGTTTTTTTTATGTATATATATATACATATATCATATGTATACATCTGATATACACATATATTTACGTACATATACTGATATTGTATATAATGGTGTAAAACATTATGTTACAGTCTCTTGTCTGTAGATTAAAGAATCATGATTTTTATATCATTCGAGTACTGTCCCTTTTTAACAAATTCATCTCCCAACGTTACTAGAACTTCGAAAAGAGAGAATTTCTCTGTAAAAAACGAAGTGGATCAATTAATTTTGCTTCAACGTTTTGCCTTAAAGTCATAGAACAGTGAGAAAAAGTATGTAAAAATCTTCAGAACTGTTACATGTCACCACTCAGGTTCCACAGAAAAATTTTTTTTACAATGTATGGGTCAATGTTTGTGTATGTGGTGAGTGTTCTTATTTATAAGTGTTTTATGTTGACTTCGGAGAAAACACATAGATTCGTATTAGAAGGAGGTATTTCACTGTTATGACCGTTATTTTGAACTCCTGGATCGAAAACTTTATTCTTAGTGTCGGAGGAGTGTAAAATATTCTCAATCTCTTTCCCTATCTTACGGGGAAATGTGGAAAGATTTTGTTAAAGGATCTTAGGACGTAAAACTCTGGAGAAAGGTTATCGTCCAGAATAGAGAATCGTTTTCTTCCTATATAGAAAGACCCAAAAGGGGTTTGTTTGTTTACATTGAAATGTGTGTGAAAGGAAGACACAGATTAAAGGAAGGTATAATTTAGAACACTTTATCGACAGTTAAGAGTAACTTCTAAATTTCCGGAACAATCCTTTTTCCCTAGGATAATATGTATAGAATATAAGGTTTCACATTATATTATTTGGGGAAGTGAAGGTCTCAGAACGACAAAAATTATTTACTATAAATAATTACTATAAAACTTTCACTTATAGTACAGACTATGAACACATAGAGAGTACTGAGGAACTTACAAAGTATTTATATACTTCCTTCTTACTTACACTTATTTACATGATGAAACATAAAGAGTTTTAATTTTTGTAAAATGATATACCGTAATTTACATAAAGTTTCTATATTTATATTCTTTCTTTAAACTGGATAGGTCTATATTTGAGAGATTTTTGTAATATTAACATCAAATATAATGTATTCATACTTTTTTCCTTCCTTGTGGATTCTTGTGGATTTAGTGAGGAAGTAAACACTAAAAAGTTTACTCCCATCGTAAAGGGAGAAGATAAGAGGTCGTGGCAAAAGAGAGGGTTTTTATAAAACATTACTACTATAAACTATAACACATGTTCGACCGAATTTCGAGTTGTAAGTCTTTTGATTCTAGTACCGTAGACCGGAGTAGTGAAGTACCCTTTATCTACCCCTTTGTCACCTTTGTCACCGTCTAAAATAAAAAACCCGAGGTTTTAGTGACGTCTACCACTGACGTCGGTACTTTAATTTTCTGCGAATGAGGAACCTTCCTTTCAATACTGGTTGGATCTATCGTATAAGTTTTCGTCTCTGTAATGAAACGGCTGATTCCAGACAGAACAGTTCCGATACCAAAAAGGTCACCAGTACATACCTACACTCTCAACCTGACACTTCTTTCGATTCGTGGCTTCTTAACTACGAAAACTTGACACCACAACCTCTTCTGAGAACTCTCAGGGAACCTGACGTTCCTCTAGGTTGGTCAGGTAAGATTTCCTCTAGTTGGGACCCACAAGAAACCTTCCTGACTACGATTTCGACTTTGAGGTCATGAAACCGGTGGAGTACACTTCTCAACTAAGTGACCTTTTCTGAGACTACGACCCTCCCTAACCTCCGTCCTCCTTTTCCCCTGTTGTCTCCTACTTTACCGACCTACTGTAGTGGCTGACCTACATGCACTTAAACTCACTTGAGGTCCTCAACCACTACCTGTCCCTCCGAACCGCACGACGTTAAGTACCCCAGCGTTTCTCAGCCTGTGCTGACTCGCTGACTTGATTTGACTTGACTTGACTCGTCTCCCTTTCTTTGTTCCCTTTCGTTGACCACCTCAATGAGAAATATACATGGTACAAACTTTCTTTTTTTTTTCTTTTTCTCTTCCGAAAAAGGACTGGATCGGGTAGTACTGGGACACAGGACGAATAGAGTTGACAGAGTCACATAGGTACAAATAGGAGGTAAAGAAAGACTTTACCGGAAGGTCAAACCCCACCCCTCCTCCCCAATAGTGAGAAATAATCGAGATCCACAAAAATAAAAAATTATTGATTTATATTTCGTATATGTTACGTACAAAATGTATACCCTATACTAAATTTACCTTAGTTCCTCGATATGAATGATGGTGTAAAAAGACACATATGTCTACGATGAAGTTTTTCTTTTACGAGAAATCCTAATATATAACGGAAGAGTTTGACAAGACAATATTAGTCTGTTTGTGGAAAAACCAACTTTCTTAAGTGTAAACTCTCACTAACGAATTGATCAAACTTAATCAAGTAATATTTCAAAAGAAGAGGAGTTTCCTTTATTGTCCCCGTCCGACTCTTCATACAAAACCACTCCTCTTACTTCGAACGTCGTTCTAGTGACTTTTGAGGAACGACTACGTAAATATTCAACTATGGACTAGGGCACACCAACAATGTACTAAACGTTCTTGATCCAAGTAATGAGCTTCTTCCGTTACCGTGGGGTGAGGTCATGAGAACGGACCTTTTAGGTACCTGCCTCCTCTGACCATTCGACGTCAGGTATCCCAACGTTTCTCAGCCTGTGCTGACTCGCTGAAGTGAAAGTGAAAAGAGAAAGTACGTAACTTCTTCCTTTACCGTCGGGTGAGGTCACAAGAACGGACCTCTTAGGGTCCCTACCGCCTCGGACCACCCGACGGCAGATACCCCAGCGTGTCTCAGCCTGTGCTGACTTCGTTGAATCGTCGTCATCGTCATCGTCCAAGTAATGATTGTTCACCTACATTCCCTCCACACCCGTCCATCCTTTCCCGACCGTAAAACCTCCTTTCTGATAAAAAGGTGTTATTTCCATAAATAACACCTTTCCAACGACTCGTTGTCCACTTATAGACGTATTTATACGACTTCATCTTGTCAAAGTATCCTTTAATTTCGGTATTTCAGAATAAAAGGACGTGTTGTAAGACATTTTGTGAAAAGTAAGACGTCGTCGATTAATTAATCATCGTGCTCACTAAAAACTTTTTTTATGGTTAACTTTTTAATGGTTAGAACCGAAATTTTATATCATATAACTTCTTTTTTAAATTTTTGGAAACCTTTACCATTCTTGGAACTCAAATGGTAGTTTTCGATGGTAATTGATCTTTCCGTTTATATGTAATATATAACCTCATAATGTATATTAATTAATATACAATCCCATAAATTTTATATATGATGGTGTAACTTTCTATTCGGAAACATAAATAAGTACATTAATAAGACAGTTTAAGGAAAAGATGTTTCTGACATAAAATAAAGTTCTGATAATCGTTTTACTGACAAAAATTTATTACAGTTATTTGGTTTCCATACTGTGTATATAGTTAATAATTCTCATAAATAAACTTATTCTAGTATATGTCGAATTGACTGACTGAAAGTTTACTTTCTCTAATTAATTTCGTTTCAAAAGAATTTGTAATTTCACTAAAATTTATGAGTTTTCGAAATATAGATAAGTCTACTAAAACCATATAAGGTTAATGTCTATTATTATACTTATGTTTGTTAACAGAACTTCATATAGAAAATTGAAAAAACTCCTACTACATCTAAACCGAAAAGTAGACACCCTACCATAGATTAGAGGGGTTTGAAGACTTATGTCCAATAATCCTGTGATATTTGTATGAGTAGTAAGATTACCAATTAAATCTACTGATCTATTGTCTGATAAATTTACTTGTATAATATCTCGTTAGTCGTGTACGACCCGTGAATGACACAAGATCTGTATCAAGATTAGTTGAGTAAAGTAGGAGTTTTCATGGGTACTCGACTCCTATAACTTCAAGTTTATGAACATGTTGTATATGATTGAGTCAAACGATCATTTAATTTTTCGATCCTAAACCTGGGGTTAACACATTAGGGTTTTTGTGTTATTACTGAGCACTTTTAGTAGTGCGGAGATGAATTGGAGGGGTTATGTTTTGTCGTGTACATTTGTGAACACAGACTAGTAGTGCATTCAATAAATAAATAAAAGACAGTAGAGACATAAAGAGGTAGGAGGAAGAGGTTGTCTTCAGACTGAACAAGGTCCAGGGAGAACGTTTTTGGGAACGATCTTCCTTCCTACCAAACCGTCCTGAATTTCTCTTTACACTAGTTTCTAGCAAAGTAACGAAAACAAAGGATTGTCAGATCCTAAAAACTCCACTAATGTAGTTCACTATTCTCTTTCCGTCACTGAACCTATCTCCAACCCCCGGTTCACCTCCGTTACTTCTACCGTATGTGTTGGGGGATCTCCATAGAGTCCTTTCACCTTCTCAGGTCCTTGGACTTACGAGTGGAAACCGATTCTAAGGATGAGTCCAAACACTCGTGTCCTAGTGGACTAAAGTACCCTTTAAGTCCGAACTTATTATTACTGTCCACGGTAACAGGTTCGTGATGTTTACGGGGTACCTAAGAAGACGTTGAGTTCACTTCTTCCACGGTTTCAAAAAAGACGGAAGTGTGTGTCACTTGACCTTTCTTGAGAGGAGGATAGTCCCGGTTGTCCCCGAGAGTTAAAATAAACTTAAATTCTCTTGTTTTGTTGTAAAGAACGAGTACGTTCGGACACCTATTTAGGTTAAAGTATATGAACAAAGTGAAAGTTTATGTCTTTTACATATATATGTTAGGTTATCGGACAGAACGACAAAAAATTATTAGGTCAAAGTCGAACTGTATTTGACGGAGACATAATGAGAAAGGAGGAAATTGACAATGTCCAAAAGGGGAGTATTGTATAGAATCATTAGATTAAAGTGAATAGAAACTTTTAATAGACAAGTGAATAGAAACTTTTAATAGACAACGAATTATAAATATTCTGAACATAATAATAGGGATACGGAAGAATTATACAACGATTTAACCTAGTTCCAAAACTAGAAAAAAAAAGAAGGGGAGAGACCTAATTTGGTTTCACAGATATTGAAAGAATTAGACTTGAAAATGGACATTCCTGAAGAGATTAGAAGTCTTTTAAGGTGTCATCTTTAGAAAAGAGAGTCAAAGTGTGTTTAAAATCATGACCACCTCTCATCTATTAAGTGATACTCTTTAAAACGGGGATGCTAGATCCTTAGTTGGTCAGGTGAGGAGTGACTAAGGTTCGAGAATAGTTAATGTTTAGTGAGAGAAGTTCAAGGTACTATTTATTAAAAGTAAATTAGAAACATTTTAGTATAAGTTATCATTGTTAATTTTAGTTATGTCAGACTCTATTGGACTAATTCCCGTAAGTAAGGACATAATTGAATTCAACAAATAGAATTTAGTAAGTAAGAAAGACCATAAATAGATTATTCTTATATGATTCACGGTCAGATGTAGTCCGTAACTTACTAAGTCTCCACTTATCATGTATGTCATACAAAGGATTCTTACTTATGTAAGTTCCCCTTCTCTACTTCTTACTTGTCTAATTATATTATCGATCGTCATTTTACGTTTCACTGTAAACTCGATTTTGGAGTTATTTTTACTTTCTTATCCTTTATTTTTATTTTCTGAACTATGTAGGTCGTGAAAATAAGTCTGACAGTCTAAATGATCGAACATAAGAATCAGAAGTACTATATGGCGAAGGATAAGTGAGTCTTGAGTTCTTAAAGTGAAAAAAGAGATATTTATACACCGTACCAGAGAACACGTGATATATAGATACTTCATTATACATACATAAATGTAAGGTCCATTATGATGTAAAACTTTCACTTTAAATATATAGACTTAAGTTAAATCCCTTATTTTTACTTTTATTATGGTCATCCCAGTGATTGAAACTACTTAAGTTACTTGTGTATATATGACTCGACGATCGGTAATCAATGACGATCGTACGTTACTACTCACTCTCTCTCTTTAGGTGTGTGTATACCAGTGGAATAGAAACTGTTTCCTCCGTTCTTATATGTTACCTCATTTCTGTTAGAGAAATTGTTCACCACGACCCTTTTGACCAGTTGGTGAACATTTTCTTACTTTGATCTAGTGAAAGATTGTGGTGTGTGTTTTTATTTGAGTTTTACCTAATTTCTAGATTTACATTCTAGTCTTTGATATTTTGAGGATCTCCTCTTGTATCCGTTTTGTGAGAGTCTGTATTTAGTGTCGTCCTAGGAGATACTAGGTGGAGGGTCTTAAGACCTTTATTTTCGTTTTTATTTGTTTACCCTAGATTAATTTTAATTTTCGAAGACGTGTTGTTTCCTTTTATATTCGTTCCACTTTTCTGTCGGAAGACTTACCCTCTTTTATTATCGTTTACTTCGTTGACTGTTTGTTGATTAGAGTTTTTATATGTTCGTTGAATACGTCGAGTTAAGGTCTTTTTATTTGCTGGGTTAGTTTTTTACCCGGTTTCTTGATTTATCTGTAAAGAGGTTTCTTCTGTATGCCTACCGATTGTTTGTGTACTTTTCTACGAGTTGTAGTGAGTAATAATCTCTTTACGTTTAGTTTTGGTGTTACTCCATGGTGAAGTGTGGTCAGTCTTACCGACGCTAGGTTTTTAGACGTTCGTTATTTACGACCTCTCCCACACCTCTTTTCCCTTGGGAGGATGTGACAACCACCCTTACGTTTGATCATGTCGGTGATACCTCTTGTCACACCTCTAAGGAATTTTTTAACGTTTATCTTGATGGAATACTGGGTCGTTAGGGTGACGACCCGTATGTGTGGCTCCTTTGGTCTTAACTTTCTCTGTGTACATGGGGTTACAAGTAGCGTCGTGACAAATATTATCGGTCCTGTACCTTTGTTGGATCTACAGGTAGTCGTCTACTTACCTATTCTTTCGACACCATGTATATGTGTTACCTCATAATGAGTCGGCAATTTTTCTTAAGTAAACTTAGTCAAGACTACTCTACCCACTTTGACCTCGGTTAATATGTCTCACTTCATTCGGTCTTTCTTTTTGTGGTTATGTCATATGATTGTGTATATATACCTTAAATCCTTCTACCGTTACTGCTGGGACATACGTTCTGTCCTTTTTTCTGTGTCTACACATATTGCCTGAAAACCTGAGTCTCCCTCTCCCTCTCCCACCCTACTAAACCCTCTTACCCTTAAGATTGTACATATGACAGTACATTCTTAACTTAGCGGTCAGGTACAGACTGCATCCCACGTCGAACGAACCCCGACCACGTACCCCTACTGGGTCTCTCTACAACACCCCTCCCTCCACCCTTCCCCCAAGTACAAACCCTTGCGTACATTGTTAATTTCTAAAATTTTAAATTTTTTAATTTTTTTTAATTTTTAATTTTTTTTTTCTCGTTTGTTTGTTCTTTTTAGTTATTTTACACTGACGTAAAACAACCACACGATCTAAATTCCGCCGGTAAGAAACCTTGACAAACGTCGATCTCTGTGTCAGATAAAGGGATACGGTGACCTAGATTGACCAGAAGGATTAATGTTACTGGTCGTCTCGTATCGTCTACTAATAGTACACTTAATAGTATATAATCAAGGTGTTCAGAAACATCGAAGGTGGAAATGTGAGAATACTCTGATGGTACCTTTCTTGAGACTGAACAGATGATCTTTTACTTTCCTTATTCTTCTTGGTTTCACGGGGTTACTGTTATGACTCAGTGAAGGTACTCACTCCGGTATAGTCTGGAACGTCATGTACTTTGGGAGGTCGAATAACGTTTATATATGAACTCAGGTCTTTATAGAACGTTTGATTTTCTTAACACTCGTTTTCATTTCACAACGACTAAATTCGGAGATTGTGAACCTCACCGAAAATGTCCGACACATTTGTATTAACTGTTTTATACGTTTTACATCTTAAACTAAACTTTAATATTATCTTATATATTATCTTCGTGATTTAACCAGAACCCCCACTGAATGATTTCTCTTCAAAAGACTTCCTTTATTTACTATAACTGTCGTCTTTCTACTTGTTGTTAAAAGTTCCACTTCTGTTTCTTTTCACTAAGTCTGTTTGACACAATATACATAGTCAAATCTTGTCAACGAGTTAGCACAGGTTGAGAAACGCTGCGTTGCTTAGCGAAGTGTGGTCCGGAGGGACAGGTAGTGGTCGAGGGTCTCAGGTGGGTTTGAATAGAAATACCAATAGAGTAACAGTCAGTCAGTCAGTCAAGTCAGTCAGTCTAGGCTGAGAAACGTAGGGGTACTTAGTGTCGTTCGGTCCGAAAGGACAGGTAGTGGTTGAGGGTCTCAAGTGAGTTTGAGTGCAGGTAGCTCAGTCACTACGGTAGATCGGTAGAGTAGGAGACAGTAAGGGAAGAGGAGGCCGGGGGTTATGGAGGGTCGTAGTCTCAAAAAAGGTTACTCAGTTGAGAAGTGTACTCCACCGGTTTCATAACCTCAAAGTCGAAGTCGTAGTCAGGAAGGTTACTTGTGAGTCCTAACTAGAGGAAATCCTACCTGACCAACCTAGAGGAACTTCAGGTTCCCCGAGGGTTCTCAGAAGATGTTGTTGTGTTAAGTTTTCGTAGCTAAGAAGACGTGAGTCGAAAGAAGTGTCAGGTTGAGAGTGTAGGTATGTGCTGGTGTCCTTTTTGGTATTGGAACTGATCTGCCTGGAAACAACCGGTTCATTACAGAGACAAAAAATTATACGATAGATCCAACCAGTATTGAAAAAAAGGTTCCTCATTCGCAGAAAATTAAAGTACCGACGTCAGTGGTAGACGTCACTAAAACCTTGGGTTTTTTTATTTCAGACGGTGGCAAAGGTGACAAAGGGATAGATAAAGGGTACTACACTCTCCTGGTTTACGGTACTAGAATCAAAAGACTTACAAGTCGAAATTCGGTAGAAAAAAGTGAGAAGAGAAAATGAAAGTATTTCTCCGAAAAATCAAGGAGAAGTGAAAGACGATATTCCCACCACAGTAGACGTATAGACTCCAATAACTACAAATAGGACCGTTAGAACTACGGTCGAACACGAAGAAGGTCAGGTCGAAAAGAGTACTACATGAGACGTATATTCAATTTATTCGTTCCACTGTTATATGTCGGAACTGTATGATGAAAAGGATAAACCTTGGTCAGACAAAGAGGTACAGGTCAAGATTGACAACGAAGGACTGGACGTATATCCAAAGAGTTCTCCGTCCAGTCCACCAGACCATAAGGGTAGAGAAAGTCTTAAAAGGTGTCAAATAACACTAGGTATGTCAGTTTCCGAAACCATATCAGTTATTTCGTCTTTATCTACAAAGACCTTGAAAGACCGAAAAAACTACTAGAACGTCTACAACCGTTAAACTAGAGACCAAGGAGACGGAAAAGATTTTGGTTCTTGGCCTTACCCAGTTAAATTGAGTCTACTGGTAATATAGATGATGGTACCCGTCCTTAGGGAATCTTCTTTACCTCATCGGTAGTACCAGTTGTTTTCTCAGGCTTTACGTCATGAACCTACGTTAGAGTTTTTGCTGTCACTAGAGGTAAACAAAGGTGCCGTTTGGTGAGTCATAGTGCCATTAGGTTCGGATACGGGGATGGTCATTACGACTTCTTCGACTTCAACTTGTTAAGATACTTCTGGATATTCTGGAAAATCTTGATTGTGGGTTTTTCTCTACAGGAAAAGTAATGTCCCCTGACCTTACGTTTTCATCCTTCAATTTTCCGTGGACCCCATTGTCCGTTTAAACCGGAACCTCATACCTTACTTCGTACCGTTTCCGATTATCTCACCGCTTCTGTTGCGTGACCAGTATCGTTTGTGGGAGAAGGTTGTTGTGTTCTTTTCTGAGATGTGTACCTGTAGTGGTCTACCAGTTGTGGCTTTAGTCTGACTAATATAAGAAACGTCGGTTTCTACCTCTTCGAGATATGTCACTCGTTTTTGTTCTGTCCCTCGACTGACACCGAGTCTAGTACTTGAGGAATAGTGGTTTAAGTCTGAATCAAACTTCTTTCATCCCTTTTGGTGATCTGGTAAGTCTATACTGGATTTAGTTTAGGGAATGTTAATGTGTCATTCTTTATCTAAATTCCCTGATCTAGACTATCTGACTCACGGACTACTTGATACCTGCCTCCAAGTACTGTAACATGTCCTCTGTCCCTAGTCTGTCCCTAGTCCCTTTTCTTTACCTTTTTTCGTTTTACTGACAGGCTCCTCCGGAATGGTTATCGACAGTTTTCTTCTCTTCACTTTTCGTTTCCTCTTTTCCTTTCTATATTCGTAGACTTACGTCTCAAGGTTTCTTATCGTTCCTCTCTATTCTTTCGGAAGGAGTCGCTAGTTACGTTTCTTTATCTCCTTTTGTTATCTTACCCTTTCTGATTTCTAGAGAAGTTATTTTAAACTCTGTGGTTCCCTTATAAAGTACTCTTCTATCCGTGTATTTCCTGTCTTTACGATACCTGGATTGTCTTCGTCTTCTATAATTCTTCTCCACCGTTCTTATGTGTCTTCTTGATGTGTTTTTATAGAAGTGCTCCGTGTATTAGTGCTGCTACACTAAGGTCTCTTAGAGGTTTTCCTTAGTGACCCGATATATTCCAAAAATGACAGGAAGGTCGAGATATTTAAATACTCTGATCTTTAAAATTAAATTTATTATGTGAATAAAATTACAATGAGTGAACTGTAAAACAGAGAGAGAGACAAAGAGAGAGATGGGGTTGAGGAAAAGGAGGGAAGGAACGAGGAAGGGAAAGAGAGAATTATACCAAAGATATAAGAAAGAAAGGAGGATGTTTGACACGATCTGTAAATTATGTAAGGTCCGTAGGGAGACTAACGATTTTACTAGTTTCCTTCCCTTCTCTATAGTGCTTTCATGTGTATGTGTATCACTAAAGTCGTTAGAATCATGGTACTTCCGTGTTTGTGTCATGTCTTATGGATCCAACAATTTTCATCGGATTAAGTTGACTGAATAGGAGAGATTTTTCCTCTAAAAACAAGATTGAGGAATAACTACCTCTTTTTTTTTTAGGACAGTGTCCTTCTGAACTCCCGTGTGAAAAGATGAGTCTCTTTTACCGTTTCTTGGAGTCTGTACTTTTTCTACCATTATGGATTCTTCCGTACTCTCTTACAATTATTTATCATCCTTTACGCCCTAAACACATGGTAAAATACTTCAGATTTATAATAAAAAATTAAATAAGATTCATTAATCATACTTTTCTCAACTAAATTTGTTTAGTGAAACGATAACTGTACGTACGCACACGTGAAAGTACATACACATGTGTACGCGTACACAAGTTTTCAACTAATACCATCATCAAACGACGAGACTGTTCTTTATGTACTGTTTCACCGTACACCTTCTTTTACTCCACCCAAAAGACCGAAGAAAAGGGTGATTTTGTAAGGTCTCTACTCTTTCAAATTTTTACAGATGATGTCTCGAAAATGTGGTCTCAAGTGTAAACGTTTCCGACTTTTCATTTATACAGTCTTATCTCTCGGGTATAATTCTCGGTCCTCGTCTAGGTACGTCTTACTCCTTGACAGACCCTACTATACCTTTCATATTACTCGTAACTCTGAATTTTTTATAGGTTTACCGATTAACTTTGGTTACAAGGTTTATTTATTGTCTATTTTACTACTCTTACGATTTTCAACTCGTCGTGTCAGGGACTTTCTTTGTCTACGACACTCGTCGTCCCTTCTGTGGTCGTATTGACCGTGTTTACACTGTCACTTATTACGAAAAAAAGGTACTGGGAATTTCGGATAGTATACACGACCGTTTCATATACGTTCCATAAGTAGAAGTTCTAAATTCCTTACTCATGATACGGTTCCGATTTACCCTGTATTTTTCTTTTACTATTGATCCCATAAGATGTCTTACTGTCCTCTACACCATAGAGAACTTAATTCTTTTACTCGATTATATAGATCGTTCCTCTGATGTAAGGAAGTAACCAAGTAAGTCGTCTATAAATTACTGACAATGGTACACGATCCATAATAATAATACGACTCTTATATTTTCCTTTTTCGTATGAGGTATAAAGAAAGTACCTTGAATGTAAAAAAAATTCCTTTTCTCTATGTTATTTGGATATTTAAATGTTTATTTTCTTTACAGGTTATCACTTGACTTCTTTTAAAATTTCACCGTATTTTCTCTCATGGAACATGGACAAGTTACTTTGGGAGAAACTCTTCTCCTATAAATATAATACTGTATTTTCTGTTCTTCCTCAGTTGGTGTACTTCCTACCTCCTATTTTAAAGGTCTTTCAGTTACAGTGATGCATTCTTCGTCCTCTTCGTATCCTTACTCAAACAACTATGTCCGTTCCCGACTTGTACATCTCAGTCGATATAATTGCTTCCAAAATTTATTAACACGACCCTTCGGTACCACTCCAAAACTCAAACTGTACGAAAAAAAAAAAATTAGTGACTTCAAAGTATATCTACTATCTAATATCTCTCCGTTATCTTAGTCTCCTGTCTTGTTTCTCTTCAGATCCCTCTCCCGTTACCGTTGGGTGAGGTCATGAGAACGGACCTTTTAGGGTACCTACCTCCTGGGACCATCCGACGTCAGGTACCCCAACGATTCTCAGTCTGTGCTGACTCGCTGAAGTGAAAGTGAAAAGTGAAAGTACATAACCTCTTCCTTTACCGTTGGGTGAGGTCACAAGAACGGACCTCTTAGGGTCCCTGCCCCCGCGGACAACCCGACGGTAGAGACCCCAGCGTGTCTCAGCCTGTGCTGACTTCGCTGAATCGTCGTCGTCGTCGTCGTCTCGTGTATATTTCCTATCTCATTATAAAGAATTACTGATCTCTGTTCTCTACTGAGTTGTTATTCGGTTACAGTACCCTATTAATTTTAATTAAATTTTAATCTATTTTTAATAGATTGAATAAGTTTATTTTTGATGTTTATACACTCACACGACCAATTTGGACAGTGCCTTAAAATTTTCGTGTTAGACGTATACACTTTATTACAGGATCTATAAGTAGACTATAAATGTTGAGTTACTCATACATAAGAAGATCAATGTTCGTCTTTCCCTTAACATTTCTTATTGACCTACGTTTTCCGTCGACTTTTGACCTTTTTTAGTATCCGTATATGGAGTAATAATAATGAGGTTACTTCTATTATTTATGTTATTTCTTTTTTATGTTTCAATAAAACAGGTAGAAAAAGTACTTTTTATTATTATGTCCTTTAATCAATTTAATCTACATTTGGGAGTACAAATTTTACCAGTTCATGACACTGTCTACGAAAATTTTTATGGTATATACAATTTTAACAAAAACAAAATATTTACTATTTATTACTCTAAGATTCCCGATTCTTAAAGTACTCAAAGTCATTTACGAGAAAGAAGATATATGGTGTGACTGTGGGATGTAGAAGTGTGGGTGGGGAAGAAGTGTAATATGATGACTATTTACATCTTTGTTATGTGAATACGTATATTTATTATAAATAAATTTTTAATCTTATGAATTATAATTACGAATTCGTTGAGTTTTATCAGGGTTTAAGCCTCATTATCACAAGAACAGTTAATTTTTATTATTATTGATGTATAGTGGTCATCATTAAAATAAAAATATAAACCTTTTTATATAAACATCTTCAGACCTTTATGAATTTTATATTAACCATATTTTATAGGGAGTTTTTAATTATTTATTTTAAAAATGTATGTGAGTATATTTTCCATCTATAGATACAAATATTAAAACTCCCGTGATAAGAGTCAGACTACCAATTATTCTGTTTGTAAAAGGTGACTCCAAAAGGACCATCAAGTCGACCATTTCTTAGACGGATGTTACGTTCCCTGGGGTCAAGTTAAGGACCCAGGTCTTCTAGGAGACCTCTTTCCTATCCGATGGGTGAGGTCATAAGTAACCGAAGAAACCACCAAGTCTACCATTTCTTAGTGACGTCACTCTCTTTGCCCAAGCTAGGGACCCGACCCTTTCCTCTATGTGCTAAAGATGGTTAATCAATCTGAGTTTCCTTCTACCCCTTTCTCTGTCTAGTGTAGACTTAACGATATATTCTTTTTATACCCTTTTGACGTAAATTCTCTACATCCGTCGGTTATTCTCCCTCGTCGACTCCAACTCTTTTTTTGTATGATTTTCTACTTTTGACTACTTTTTTATTTCTTTGACTGTCGATCAATTCAAAACCACTTTTATTATACTGTCCTCAACCGTTTCCTCTTTAGATATTTCCCATTGTACTTCTATAATTCGTCAAACTTTGTCAGTAAACAATAAGAAACTTGTGGGTCTTTGGTATTGTACAGTGTAGAAAATCGAAAATAGAGAATAAAGATTCAAATTCATAGTAAATCTCCATACTCCTTATAGATTAATTTAAAACATAATTCTTTAAACTTCACTGACTCCTTAAATTCATATATTTGAAATTTTTTAAATTCCAGGGGATTTATTTATTGGTTTCGTTGAATACATTGGTACTGAGTCAGATTAAGTATATTGTAAAATATTTTAGTATTCTTACCTTCATCTTTATCAATTTACTTTTCCTCTTCTGAACAATAAAAGTGTAAGAATTGTAAAGATTATGACTTTAAGATAAGTACACTATTCTTAATATTTTACATTAAAATTAACAAAGTACTTAAAAAAAATATAGACTAAATCTTCTCGTATAAAAGTCGATAAGAATGATTAGAGTCTTTCTATATTAATTTTTATACAACAGAGGAAACTCTCTGTCCTGTCAAATGTAACGAGCAGATGAAATACTCCAAGTCCTAGATTAAATTACTTCAGATACTCTTCTTTCTTATCAAACTTCCACACATTAATAAATCAAAAAAGACCTTGAGAAGACGAAAAAGGTACTAGGTCACCTACAACTGTTAAACTAGAGACCAAGGAGACGGAAAAGATTTTGGTCGAACTTGTAGACCTTCAAGTACCAAGTGCATAACGACTTCGGACCGAACCTCTTAAAACTCGTAATAAAATGATCGCACAACGACGACGACGACGATTCAGCGAAGTCAGCACAGACTGAGATACGCTGGGGTATCTGTCGTCGGGTGGTCCCGCACAATCTACTCACGTTAACACGCCATCAAATTCGTAAAAAACCTTATCGGTAGGAAACCCTAACCTTAGTTTTGACTGGAAAAGGTCAGGACACCGGTGACGACTCAAAAGGTTTAAACGACCGTATAACTCATGTCGTGAAAGTGTCGTAGTAGAAAGTCCTAAACTTTATCGAGTTGACCTTAAGGTAGTGGAGGTGATCGAAACAATCATCACTACGCAAGATTCCGGGTGAACTGAAGTGTAAGGTCCTACAGACCGAAATCCACTCACTAGTGTGGTAGCACTAATAGAACCAACACTTCTTGAAAAAACATGTCAAGACACATAAGAACGGTGGAAAAGAATTATAAAAGACGATGACAATCCAGGTATGGTAAAGACAGGAAATACACGGATAAAAACGTACTTTACAAGGGAACCACACAGATTAAAAGTACTTCTCTCGAGATCAGAAAGCGTAAGACAAGAAAGGAGATAAAGAAACGTAATTTAAGACTTTCTCTACCCGTATGGTCTGGTGGACTAAACGGAGAACTCTTTGGATATACGTCCAGTCCTTCGTTGTCAATCTTGACCTGTACCTTGTTGTCTGATCAAGGTTTATGCTTTTCCTCATACAGTTCCGACATATAACAGTGGGACGAATAAATTGAATATACGTCTTATGTAGTACTCTTTGAGACCGACCTTCTTTGTGTTCGACCTTAGTTCTAACGGCCCTCTTTATAGTTATTGGAGTCTATCCGTCTACTGTGGTGGGAATACCGTCTTTCACTTCTCCTTGATTTCTCGGAGAACTACTTTCACTTTCTCCTCTCACTTTTTCAACCGAATTTCCAGTTGTAAGTCTTTTGATTCCAATACCGTAGGCCAGGGGAGTGTAGTACCCTTTATCTACCCCTTTGTCACCTTTGACACCGACTGAAATAAAACCCCCCCGAGGTTTTAGTGACGTCTACCACTGACGTCGGTACTTTAATTTTCTGCAAATGAGGAACCTTCCTTTCAATATTGGTTGGATCTATCGTATAAGTTTTCGTCTCTGTAATGAAACGGTTGTTTCCAAGCAGATCAGTTCAGATACCAAAAAGGTCACCAGTACATACTTACACTCTCAACCTGACACTTCTATCGACTCGTGGCTTCTTAACTACGAAAACTTGACACCACAACCTTTTCTGAGAACTCTCAGGGAACCCGACGTTCCTCTAGGTTGGTCAGGTAAGATTTCCTTTAGTCAGGACCCACAAGAAACCTTCCTGACTATGATTGGGACTTTGAGGTTATGAAACCGGTGGAGTACACTTCTCAACTGAGTAACCTTTTCTGGGACTACGACCCTCCCTAACGTCCGTCCTCCTCTTCCCCTGCTGTCTCCTACTCTACCGACCTACCGTAGTCGCTGAGTTACCTGTACTCAAACTCATTTGAGGCCCTCAACCACTACCTGCTCCCCTGGACTTCACGACTAAGTACCCCAGCGTTTCTCAACCTGTACTGACTCACTGACTTGACTTGACTTGACTTTCTGAATCAACAAGACTCTCTGTATGTATCCGTGTTTGTTCCTTTATGGTTTCAAATTGAGTCTATAGTATCCTTTATTTAGTTATCGTCAAATTCATTACTCCCTGTGTGAATGACTTTTATTCATTCATCGAAAAACATTACTGACAGTGAATCTATAAAGTTTTTCCCAAAATTCTTCTTTTCGATAAAGTGTATTACCCACTTTTTATGGTTTATCGAAATCTATCTTCTATTGTCAATACTTCCTTAGACGTATTCACACATGTGTATGACATATGGAATCGTCGGAAACTTTTTTTTTACTCTACTTGAAACCCTATCTCTAATTGAGTTCAGTTTTTCTATTTAAATGAGAGATTTAAAATCTCGGTTACATTGGTATCAAGATATATGACTTTATTCAGTTAGTTCTGTCCCTACTATCACATTATATATTGTCGTCACCAGAGACTACCTTCGTGAAACGAGGAGAGAATGTCAACATGATATTGTCCATTCTGGTATGTATGGGACACTTCAGTCTGTCTAGACCGATGTTTAGGGATGTGGCTTCCAACAAGCGACCTGTTTAGTACTTTAACTAATCATTGATACTTAGAATATTAAGGATCAAACATTTTTACCTCTTTTCTTTTGGTGATGTAGTATGTAATGTTCCTACATTACCTTATATCCTTTATTTTACAAACTGTGTCACGGGTCGTCTTTTCGTTACAAGTCACGATTACTACTTTTCTTTTTGAACTATCTTACGTAAATTTCCATCATTACCTTTTCTTGTTCTAATAAAGTGTGAAAAGATTCTATCTAAGGTAGAGAAGTTGTTTGAACAATGTGTAAAATTTGTAAAAATAATTAATTTTTGAGTTAAAGATTTAATAAATGAGAACTTGTACAAAGTGGGTTTTAAATTGAGTTTCAATATTACACGTGATTACTAAACTAATAAACTACTGATAGACAAAAGTAGTACATTGAGAGAGTTACTCTATATCAACATATTTTGAGACAACATACTTAAGACTTATTATCGATTGTTAGTACACCGTCTATAAATAACCGATCCTTTGAATATCTGACGTCTTATTAATATAGTCTTAGAGTTTTACATTTTTACCGTTAAACTACGAGTTGCCCTATAGTATAGACTTGAATAAAAAATAAAATATCGTAAACTGTAAAAGTCTTCTATTTTATGATTAGTTGACTTCTACGAAATGTTCAAATTATGAAACTACGGATATAACTTAACGAGGACAGTAAAATAAACAGTCTTTTACCGTTTTGATTGGTATATCCTCATTTTATATAAAGGTTTTGGGACATAAGGAAGAAAATTTTTGAAGAATACATTACGGTAAAGAACGTTTAAACATGTCTTTATAAATTGATTTATAATATTATGGGTGTGTGTTTTTCAAAATTCATTTCATGTATCACTTCATATAATCTCTTACCCTAAATCTTATTTCTCTGAGTATAAGTTTAAACAAAAGAAATAAGCAAGGTAAAATAGATCCTGAAGAAAGGATTAAAAGAGTGGATGACGAAAATAAACCCCGTCGTCAGTGTGACCATTTGTCCTCTAATACGTGTAAATAGAAAAGAAAGTAAGAATATTTACTAAAATATTTAATTTTATTAATTTTAAAATTAAAAAAATCTTATAACTTTACACTGATTGAGGTTATACTTTCTGTCGGACTCAAATCGAGAGTAAGGAACTCTTATTAAATTTATTTCTCCGTAAAAATTACTATAAATAAGTCATTTATTAACGAGAGAAAGAGGATAATACCTTCTTAATAGGAAGAAGTATAGTTCCTTACTGTTTTTTTTTTTTTTTTTCCTCATTTGGTTTTTTTAGATAGGTAANTTTTTTTTTTTTTTTTTCCTCATTTGGTTTTTTTAGATAGGTAAACAAAAGACCTAATGTAGGATACTGTATAGATTTTGAAATCAAAACCCAATGTAAGAAACGGAAGAACGTGGTATATAAATAGAAAAAAAAAAAAATTGGTACGACTTTCTGTACACCGAGAATTAAGAGGTTCGTCTCTATCTTGGGTGTGGGAGACCTAACTTTCTTACCTCAGAATTGGTCACCTGGTGCTTCCTTTAAGAATAGAATAAGAAATACCAATAAATGTATTAATATCTTTATATGAGAGTCAGTGGTTACAATTTTTTGTTTTTTTTATTTTATTTCATTTTGGAATAGGACTACGATGTAAAGTGAAGGTAGGTGGAAATGTATAGAGACAAAGGAGAATCGACCTAAAGGACTTTGGTGACAAATGTTTTAGACAAAAATGTAGAAGTGAAAGATAAATATTGAGTTTGTTCATGGAAATCCCAAGATGAGTGTAAAGTGGAGATACAATGGTTAAGATAAATGACACGCGTATGATTACAGTTCTTAGACAGATCAATAAACCGTATATCATCACGTCGTCGTCGTAGTCGTCACGTCCTTTATCGGCTTATAGGGATAGAAAGTTAAGTCAAGTCAAGTCAAGTCAACGAGTCAGCACAGGCTGAGAAAGGTTGGGGTACTTGATATCGTGCGGTCGGAAGGGTCAGGTAATGGTTGAGGTCCTCGAATGAGTTTGAGTACAGGTAATTCCGCCACTATGGCAGGGTGTTAGAGTAGGAGACAGCCGGGGAAGAGGACGGAAGTTAGAAAGGGTCGTGGATCCAGAAAAGGTTACCCAGTCAAGGTAGTCCACCGGTTTCATAACCCCAAAGTCGAAGTCGTAGTCAGGAACGTTTCTTATAAGTCCTGACTATAGGAAATCCTGACTGACCAACCTAGTGGAACGTCAGGTTCTTTGAATAAGTTTTCGTAGTTAAGAAGTCGTGAGTCGAAAGAAATACCAGAGTGTAGGCATGTACTGTAGAGATAGAAATCATTCGAGTATAAGTCCCCTGTCCTCTGTCCTCAATTCTGGTAGGGGTTCTTTTTCTTTATGTTTTTTTAATTTTACCGACAGATTCCTCCGAAATGTTTATCGACACTTTTTTTCCCTTCTCTTTTCTTTTCTTCTTTTCCTTTCTATATGGGTAAACTTACGCCTCAAGGTTTCTTATCGTTCCTCTCTATTGTTTCGGAAGGAGTCGCTAGTCACGTTTCTTTATCTCCTTTTGTTATCTTACCCTTTATGATCTTTAGAGAAGTTCTTTTAATCTCCATGGTTCCCTTGTAAAGTACGTCTCTACCCGAGCTATTACCTGTCTTTACGATCCTTGGATTATCTTCGTCTTCTATAATTCTTCTCCACCGTTCTTATGTGTCTTGACATGTTTTTTCGAGAAGTACTGGGTCTATTAGTTCTACCACCCTAGTGAGTAGATCTCGGTGTGGAGGACCTTACACTTCAGTTCACACGGAATCCTTCCTTCGTAGTGCTGCTTGTTTAGATCACCTCCCCTATCTTAAGGTCAACTCGATCAAGTTTAGGACTTTCTACTATGACACTTTCACGACGTTAGTTATGCGGTCGTTTAAACCTTTTGAGTCGTCACCGGTGTCCTGACCTTTTCCAGTCAAAGGTAAGGTTAGGGTTTCTTTCCGTTACGGTTTCTTACGAGTTTGATAGTGTGTTAACGTGAGTAGATGGTGCGATCATTTCATTACAAATTTTAAGAGATTCGGTCCGAAGTCGTTATGTACTAGGTACTTGAAGGTCTACAAGTTCGACCAAAATCTTTTCCGTCTCCTTGGTCTCTAGTTTAACGGTTGTAGACGACCTAGTAGTTTTTTCGTTCTCTCAAGGTCTTTTTCTTGTAAACAAAGACGAAATAACTGATACGGTTTCGGAAACTGACACACCTAGTGTTATTTGACCTTTTAAGACTTTCTCTACCCTTATGGTCTGGTGGACTGGACGGAGAACTCTTTAGACATACGTCCAGTTCTTCGTTGTCAATCTTGATCTGTTTGACCAAGGTTTATCCTTTTCCTCATACAGTTCCGACATATAACAGTGGGACGAATAAATTGAAGATACGTCTCATGTATTACTCTTTGCGACCCGACCTCCTTCGTGTTCGACCGTAGTTCTAACGGCCCTCTTTATAGTTAGTGGAGTCTATACGTCTACTGTGGTGGCGGTACCGTCTTGCACTTCTTCTTGATTTCTCGGAGAAATGTTTTCACTTTCTCCTCTCACTTTTTCAACCGAATTTCGAGTTGTAAGTCTTATGCTTCTAGTACCGTAGGTCAGGGTAGTGAAGTACCGTTTGTCAACCTCTTTGTCACCTTTATCACCGACTGAAATAAAACCCCCCGAGGTTTTAGTGACGTCTACCACTAACGTCGGTACTTTAATTTTCTGTGAATGAAGAAGTTTCCTTTCAATACTGGTCGGATCTGTCGTATAATTTTTCGTCTCTGTAATGAATCTGTTGTTTCCAGACAGATCAGTTCCGATACCAAAAAGGTCACCAGTACATACCTACACTCTCAACCTGACACTTCTTTCGAATCGTGGCTTCTTAACTACGAAAACTTGACACTACAACCTCTTCTGAGAACTCTCAGGGAACCTGACGTTCCTCTAGGTTGGTCAGGTAGGATTTCCTCTAGTCAGGACACACAAGTAACCTTCCTGACTACAACTTCGACTTTGAGGTTATGCAACCGGTGGACTACGCTGTTCTACTGAGTAAACTTTTCTGGGACTACCACCCTTTCTAATTCCCGTCCTTCTCTTCCCCAGCTGTCTCCTACTCTACCGACCTACCGTAGGTGAGTTACCTGTACCCAAACCCACCTGAGGTCCTCAAACACTACCTGTCCCTACGGACCGCAAGACGTCAAGAAACCCAGTGTTTCTCAGTCTCTCTTGACTCGCTGACTTGACTAAGTCCGCTACTGATCATGATATTATTTATTATGTTCACCCCCGTCCCTAGACTTTCGGTTCTTTTCTGAACATTAAAATTTAACCCACCATGTCTTCTGGGGTGTCTCTTTTACTCTAAATTTTATTTTATACTTCATATAGTTTTTAACTCGGTGTGTATATTTTCTTACTGTTTGGTCTTCCGGGGTTCTGGTCTCGTGAATACTGTGGACCATTTTTCAATTTATTATATTCATTTAATCCATGTTAAGATGACATCAACTCTACCGTAGTAATGTCTCAAGTATCGACTCGTTACTATGATAAAAGTTTAAAATTTTTATCATAAAACCGACGAAATAAAGTTTATTTGATATCTTCCGGTTCGTACCTTCTTCCCTCTGGAAAATTCTTTTTCAACGTTTCTGATTTCGTTCTTCTCTACCACTTATCTTTAACCCACCAACGTTACCTACTCCTTCCTTCATTAATTTATGTATTACCTATAAAATTTCAATCTCGACTAGTTCTGAACGACTGTACTTTACACTCTTTTATTACTCAGTTACTACTAAAGTTTCTAAATAGGACTACTTTTCTCCTTAACAGTAAACGAATGTACTTTTTGTGACCTTCTTCGTCTTAAAAGTTGTCTTATAGGTAAGTCGATACCTCTACAATTTAAATCTTCGTATAATCTTCAGGTTCACCACTACGTGTCCATGAACGTATACGATTCGACCTTAAGTCCCTTAATATAGACTCGACCTCTATGTTGAGACTATCAGAAACATGTACGTAAGATTCAGTGAAATCAGTAAAGACTGAGAAACGTTGGAATACTACCATGGAACGGTTCGAGGAGACAAGTAGCCCTAAGACGTCCCTTCTTATGACGTTCACCCAACGGTACGGGACGAGGTTCCCTAGAAGGACTGGGTCCCTAGGTTGGGAACAGAGAATGTGGATGACGTGACTTTTCACCTAGAAATAATGATCGTGGTAGACCCTTTGGGAGGTCCTCAGTAGTCGTATCTTATAAATACCGATGTTCTGACGTACTCTATTGGTCTCATGAATACCGTTTCCGACCCTTAGTCATTTACTTTGAACTATAAACTGGTGATGTAAAAAGTTCCTTGTAAGACAACAGACAACAAGTTAACGGTTCTGAACACGTTGTGAAACATTGGGGTACTTGACGTCGTGCGGTCCGAAGGGACAGGAAGTGATAGAGGGTCTCAAACAAGTTTGAGTACAGGTAACTCAATCAATGTGGTAGGTTGGTAGAGTAGGAGACAGCAGGGGAAAAGGAGAACGGAAGTTGGAAAAGGTCGTTGTTCCATAAAAGGTCACTCAGTCGAGAAGTGTTTTCCACCAGTTTCATAGTCACGAAGTCCAAGTCATAGTCAGGAAAGTTACTTATAAGTTCCACCTAAAGGAGATCCTAACTGATGAAACTAGAGGATCTACAGGTTCCCTGAGAGTTCCCAGAAGAGTTCGTGGTGTCAAACTTTCGTAGTTAAGAACCCGGGAGTCGGAAGGAATACCAGGTTGAGAGTGTAGGCATGTACTGAGGACCTTTTTGGTGTCGAAACTAATATGTCTGGAAACAGTCGTTACACTACAGCGACGAAAAATTATGTGACAGATCCAAACAGTATCGAGAAGAGGGTTCCTCGTTCGTAGAGAATTAAAGTACCGACGTCAGTGGTAGGTGTCACTAAAATCTCGGGGGTTTTATCTCAGACAGTGATAAAGGTAAAAGGGGGTAGATAGACGGTACTTCACTACACTGGATCTACGACACTAGAAGTAAAGACTTACAACTCAAAATTCGGTCGAAAAAATGAGAGGAGACAACAGACCTGAGGATATTTCCGTGAGAGAAGATCAAAAGTTAGATGACATGTCTATTGACCATCTAAGAAAAGTTAGAGAACAACCAAGTACAAGGAGTTGTATTTTAAATTTATCACTCAAAGAGTCCCGAGTTAGGACCCAATAGAAAAGAGACTGAAACGTGAAAGCACAGAAGTAATCCTTACATAATTTAGGGTACCAAAATTTACGAGAGAAATACCCTACTTAGGATTCACTTTGAATCTTGAGATACTTGAGGTATGTATCTATGAGTAAAAGGAAGAATTGTATGGATATACAAACACTACTGTGTTTATATGTGTTTTATATACTTGAGTTTATATTTTCCGGTATTCCTTAATAAAAAAAGAAAAGTGATATGTCGTAAAAGTGGTATCTCAGAGGAATTTAAAATCTTCAGTAATAAGTACAAAACAATAGGGAGTATACGTTGTAGGTTTATCCTTCAGGACAGGTACAATTGTGTTTAAATACAGTTTAGACGGAAGTAAAATTGGAGAAATAGGATTAAGTCCGTCAACAAAAGAAAGTGGTTGGGAAAAGGGGTGAAAGTAAGAACGAGGACATATCACGTAAAAGGTGTCTATACATCCTTTTTTTTTTGTGAGTTTCTAATTTAGTATAACGGTTGACAGAGAACGAATTTTAATAAGACAAAAAATAGTAACGAACTTCTGTACTAGGATGATGTAATGAAGTCCAGTGAATTAAGAATTAATACGGTACAAAATCGTGTACTCATGAAAACCTAAGAAGTTTCTCCATTCGAAAAAGAAGACACCCCGGAAACAAGTAAGACTAGTCGGGGAAGAGGATTCAGAGTGACACGACCGTAACGAAGGTAAGGTGACAAAGGTATGATTCAAAGAGGAACTGTAAAAATGAAGAAGTCTCTCAATACAAGGGACCCGTAGATTAACTGTATCCAGGATGTAGGTGATAGAATAAGAGATAAAGTCGGTGGAGGAAAAAAAAAAAAAAAATTAAATATTGTCTGTAAGTGTGAATATCAAGTAAAGAAGGAAAAGTAAAAGAAACAAAACCAGTCAAACAAATTATATATACATTAAAATAAAGTGATAAAGAGGTTCCTATTGTCGGTACTTTCGTTCCTAAAACGTGGAGAGAAAATAGTAGGATAGGGTATCGTTGCATTTATCTTGTAAAAGTTACTTATAAACAACTTATTCATTTACTTACCTACCTATTTATTGACGGTACCCGTCCAGTGTTAACTCAGAGACACCCTCACTTAAAATATACAGAGAATTCCTTGAAGTAATTTTTTTCTCCTGGATGTTGATTACTCCGTTTTATTCACCGGGTACCTTCATATAAGATGACACTTCTTGAAATATTATTATTTTCGCCTGAAAATCTTAAGAATCATACACACCGTTACACAATTAAAGGAACATATTTTACAGTAAGTTATCCTGTTGTAAAACACTATGTGACATAATTATAAAGACAAAATGTTAACTTCTCTGATTCAATTACTCCCAGGATCTCTTCGATTTTTCATTTTCGTTTTGTTTTGTACTTGGATCCGAAGAAGATATTAAACGTAAATATTGGTAATTTAACATTTTTTTTTTACTGAGTATTTAATATAAATTTAACAAAATATAAAAAATAAAATGTATATATATAAATATGAACACAATTTAATATCGAAAGAACTGACAGAGACATTTTTGTTTTTTAAATGAGTGAGAGTGAGTACCTCTTTTTTTCACCTTAGTCTCAATACTCGAAAGAAATTACTCCGTTAGTCGAAATTAATTTTCTTTTAGACTATATTAGTGAAGTTAGATTTACACACACAAATGAGTTGATATCATTACTTAAATTGAACTGACACGACTACTCTTTCGACCTCCAGTTTTGAATACTTCTATTTCTTTCTGAGTCAAGTAATGAATCCAACCCGATTTCCAGACTTTTTTATAAATTAAACTGATCCAATATGGAAATAATGTACGGTGTGTAGGAAGAGTACAAAAGACTGTGAAAAATATTTCTCTGTGCCTAAAAGGACAGTTGAATAAAATGATCTCTTATACAGTAATAAGGAGACTGTAGATGGTGTTAGCTGAAGTCACAAATATATCTAAAGATCAAACATTTTTACAGATTTATTAACGTACTGTTCGGTACTACACTCTCTATCACTCTTAAGTCTTAAATGAGTATAAATTATTATATCTGTAATTGAACATAACTTCAATAACTAAAAATTTTATATAAAGTGTGGATAATTTTTAGTCTCATCGTATACCATAAAATCGTTTGTGAAAGAATCATAAAAAAAGACGTCATAAAAATTGTTTACAAAAACGGTCAATAGGTCGGATTTTGTGTCTATTATAACAATATATCTTTAACTTTATTTGATAATATTATTAGTATTATGAACGGGTCATTATCAAATACTAAATTAATTCTTGTTTTATCCGAGACTTTTTTATCTTCTATATTGTCTTAAAAATTCCATTCTCCTCCTTTCTTGTTTAAGTCCTTAGACTTAATACTTCACTCTCTTTTACTTCTTTTTTGTATAAAAACCTTGATTACCTTTTTGGTTCTATATTGAAGTCTGTAAGACTTAGGTCTTGGTGTTAAATGATGATACGTTTTATTTGGTTATAAGAACAATAGAAGTTTAATGTAGTATATTCGTTGATATATAAAGTTGTTAAATAGTTAGTTTAGGTATATATACATATACACATACACACTCACACACACATATATATTATAACCCAACCGGTTTTCCAGACAGGTAAGTCAAAAATACACCTTACTTGTAAAACCGGTTGGGTTATATGTACATACCGTAACTGTTGCATAGAGATGGTGAAATAACTTCTGTTACCGAGGTTTCTATGTTTTGTAAATAAAAGGTAACTATGTATATTCGATAGTGGTGAGATAAGGGGACGATTTCGTCATTTTTGATTACTGTCTTTATGTGACAGTGTTATATTGAATAAAACTTTCCCTATAGTGAAAGAAAAAAGAAAAACCGACAAACTGTAGTAGACCCTAATTTCTCCGGGAGCTCATGTCTGTAAAAACACTTTAAAGATAATTTTCTTATCTTGAACATACTGAAATTTTACACAATAAGAGATTCATGGTTGTTTTGGGATTCCTTACTTTAATAGAACATCTCATACTTTGTTTAACCAGGGTAAGTCTAAGTCTAACTAAAACCGGATGTCAGGATGAATAGTAAATTAATTTACCCTTACGTAATACATCTCGATAATTTAGTCAGGACATCGTTTTCTCCGTTGTTTTAGATCGTACTTTTATGTAGTCTTTAATATATCTTTCTTAAGAGTGTCCTTTTATTCTCATAACGTCCACGTAGATATATGTTTCCATATGATTTTTTGTAAGTTATCGGTTTCTCTTTCGTACTCTCTTTTGTCTTCTTAATGACTTGTTACATTACGTGTCCTTCTGAATTTTATAACTCAGAAAATAAATGTTTTATTGTTACAGTGTTTTTCCTGGAAAATAATAATTTCCATTAAATTATCGACACCTCAGTTATACTATTGAGTTACCTTTTTCAATTTTTGATTTTAGAGACATAGTTCTTTAAATTAATAAAATCGTTATGAATACATCTTGAAATTTTGTCTTTCTTTTGTTAAGACTCCGGTGTAAAAATTAAACCAAATGGTTTCATAAAGAAGTACTAGTCACTTCTTTAAAGAAGTAAATCACTTATTAAATCACTTATTAAAGGTTTCTAAATTCATTAAATTATTGTTATAACAGTTTGTACAAAACCATTGTAATCGGGTTAAACTACAGGACGAATTTAGAGATACCTACTCATTAAATACCCGAAGGAACCCCAAGGGAACGCCGAGTCGACCATTTCTTAGACGGACATTGCACCCTCTGGACCCAAGTCAGGGACCCAACCCTTCTAGGAGACCTCTTCCCTTTCCGATAGGTGAGGTCATAAGACCGGACCTCTTAAGGTACCTGACTTATCAGGTACCCCAGTGTTTCTCAGTCTGTGTTGACTCACTGAAAGTGAAAGTGAATGAAGTACGGAGTCTACCATTTGTTAGACGGACGTTACACCCTCTAGTCCAAGCTAGGGACCCAGTCCCTTCTAGGGGACCTCTTCCTTTACCGATGGGGGAGGTCCTAAGAACGGACTTCTTAGAGTAGTTGTCTCCTCGGATTACCCGATGAACAGGTACCCCAACGTTTCTCAGATAGTTTTGACTCACTGATTGTGAAAACTCATTAAATTGAAAGTAGGTCACTAATAGATAGACGGATAGTTCTCTCCAACTCTTTTGTCCACCGTTTTATTTGGGGAGTGGTTCATGATGACTCAGTGACACTTGGTCCTTGTTTTTCCTGTTTAGTAGTCAAAGGAGTCAGTTGGTGGTACAGTGTGTTAATTGTTTATTAATACTGATATATTGGTATCAAATCTACGGACCTCTGAATGTCTTATTTTTATGTTTACTTATTTTATTAGAATCCTATCTATATAGAACATACAACTGCATAAGTATTTTGTACCTGATACATTAAATTTAATTCTAGTATATCTTTAGTTCAAGTAAACAAATTAATAAAAAATCTCAGTCTCAACTTTTCGTCGAGGAGAATTGTAGATAAGAGTATCGATACATGTGTGTAAAACCCTTTTAAGATTTTATATTTGTTTGGGAGTCTACAAAACAGTGGACGTTTATTAATTTAATGACTATACGATAAATTTTCTCTTTACTTTCGTAAATTCTAAAAATTTTTGAATCGGTTTTTTTCTCTTATTACTAATATATTAGGTAGAGGGAGTCAAAGACCTTTCAAGAAAGTGGTTGCTAATGTCTCTAAGTTATACCGTAGTAGACCCTTGGACAGGTTAATCCGGTGTACTCCAGATTTTTTATGGAGTCCTCTTCTGACTCCCATAGGTTACCGGTCCCTGGTTCGACTTGTTCGCAGTGAACTACTATGACTCCGTAGGGGGACTTTAGTGACTTCTCCTGGGTCCTGAAGGGTCCCTCCAACATCGGACGAATCCTGAATCCTGGTCCGGTCAAGGAAATGGAGAAGAGGGGAGATCGAGACAACTTAGAGTCTCTTTGGACTTTGTCGTCGTTCATTCCTCAAACCTTCTTCCTTTTACATTCCACCTCTCTGGTCTTGTCGGTTAGAGTTGGAAAAGGAAAGAAATGTGTCCATGGAGTGATCGTTCCGGGCCCTACCCTTTCTCCCTTTTATTAAACCGTAAGTTTTCCTCTCTTTATTTTATTTAAACTAAAGTTTAAAAACAAAAATAATTATAGACCCCGGGTCACAAGAAAAAGAAATTAAATTTAAATAAATAAAATTAACCTCCGATTAATGAAATGTTATAACATAACCAAAACGGTATGTAGTTGTCCTTAGACGATGCCCACATGTGCACAAGGGTTAGGACTTGGGGGAGAGTGGAGGGAGGGGTATGGTAGGGAGACCCAGTAGGGTCACGTGGTCGGGGTTCGTAGGACATAGGACGTAGCTTGGACCTGACCGCTAAACAAAGAATATACTATAATATGTACAAAGTTACGGTAAGAGGGTTTAGTAGGGTGGGAGAAGAAGAGGGAGAGGGAGAGGGTATTCTCAGGCTTTCTGACGAGATATGTAAACACAGAGAAAACGATAGAGCGTATGTCCTAGTAGTAATGGTAGAAAGATTTAAGGTATATATACACAATCATATGACATAACCACGAAAAGAAAGACCGAATGAAGTGAGTCATATTATCCGAGGGCAAAGTAGGTGGAGTAATCTTGACTAAGTTTACATAAGAAAAATTGTCGACTCATTATGAGGTAACACATATACATGGTGACGAAAGAATAGGTAAGTAGACGACTACCTGTAGATCCAACGAAGGTACAGGACCGATAATATTTGTCACGACGTTACTTGTAACCCCATGTACACAGAGAAAGTTAAGACCAAAGGAGCCACACATACGGGTCGTCACCCTAACGACCCAGTATTCCGTCAAGATAAAGGTCAAAAAATCCCTTAGAGGTGTGACAAGAGGTATCACCGACATGATCAAGCGTAAGGGTGGTTGTCACATTCTCCCAAGGGAAAAGAGGTGTAGGAGAGGTCGTAAATAACGAACATCTGAAAACCTAACGTCGTAAGACTGACCGCATTTTACCATGGAGTGACACCAAAACTAAACGGAAAGAGACTATTACTCACTACAACTCGTAGAAAAGTACACAAACAATCGGTAGACATACAGAAGAAATCTCTTTACAGACAAATCAAGAAACCGGGAAAAAAACTAACCCAGTAAATAAAAAGACCTTAACTCGACGTCCTCAACGAACATATAAAAACTCTAATCAACAAACAGTCAACGAAGTAAACGATAATAAAAGAGGGTAAGACTTCCGACAGAAAAGTGGAACGAATATCAAAGGAAACAACACGTCTTCGAAAATTAAAATTAATCCAAGGTAAACAAATAAAAACGAAAATAAACGGTCTTACCCTCCACCCAGTATCTCCTAGGACGACACTAAATACAGTCTCTCACAAGACGGATACGTCAAAAGATTAATATCTTGATTTTGACACAGATCAAAATACCTGGTTCATCAGACACCGTAGAACAATGTCGTCTGGATCGTTATATAAAATGTGTAATTACACTGTTGTCTGGATTGATCGAAACGTAGGACCTCCTCTACATACAACTCCCAAAGAAAGATATTTTGATTTTAATAATAGACATATAGATTAACACTTTTGATCTTCTTTAAACTCCGAAAATAATTTTGAATTGTACGTAAACACTGTGAAGAAAAACGTATGTCAGTGGTGTGAACGACTTAGTCAGTTATTTATAGACATGTCCCTTTTACTTTGTTTGTCTTACATACTTTAGTCCGGGTGTCAACTCTTAGTCTTATGTGACTTAGTCTTTGTGAGTAAGGTAAACAATTTATCCTCCCATTAGAAGAGTAATAGAAACATCATCCTTTTCTATTTAGACATGATGTACAGACTGTCTCATTTGTATGCAATTTCCCTTGGTTTCTTACTTTCTCTTTTCCTCTTTTTTCTTTAAACAAAAGTTTATTTAATTACAAAAATTTCCATAATTTATCCATTTCTGTCTTAAAACAACTTGTAGAAAATACAATGTCTAAATAAAATTTCACACATACCACCTCTCCCTTTCGTATTAAATTTTTTAATTAATACCTATAATTTCAAGACTTATTGTGTCTGGAATCACCTATTATTGTTGTTTTTGGACTCTTTGTTACTATTTTAAGTGTGATATAGTATCAGAAGTAACATAAATAACACTAAAAACTTCTCTAAAAGATGAAGAAATATTGACGTCTTGTGATTGTCGACGGTGTACTTCTGACAACTCTAGTTTCTCACGTTATACCGTCGGTGATCGGTGGACTCCGAAAACTCGTAAACTTTATATCGATCACTCTGACTTATTGACTTAAAAGTTAACATAAAGTTACATTAGTTGAAATTAAACTTAGATCTTTATCCGTCGTGTTTTATAAAATAGGTAATTTACGTTGAAATAACGTGACCATCTGATGTATACGACGTAACGTATTCTATTTCATAACATCCCTTTCATAACCTGTATATGTGATTACGTTGTAATTTTACACAAATAGACTTATAAAATTAGTCTATTATTCTTAATATAACTTCGGATTCATTGGTATTAACGATTATTTAATAATAATAAAAATCGTATTCATTTGATACATAATAAAATTATTTTTTTAGTTGAGAAGGGTTACTTTTGTTACAAGTGATTACGTAACACGACACTCATATTTTATATGTAGATCTAAAACCTCTGAATTGACTTTTTATCTTACGTTTTATATAGTAGTAAAATATAACTAATTACAACTTCACAATTGTAAAACCTGTATATTCGAATTTTTCTTAATGTCAATTGAAACGGACAAATTAAAACAAAACGCCGATGTCTTTACACTTTTATATATATATATATATATTAAAATGCAAATTTATATAATGTAATGCAAAATATAAATTTTATATTTTTTTATTTACAGTGTAAATTTATATAATATACATTATTTATACATATGTGTGTGTGCATGAACGAACCTCCATACTACGTTCGTGTACTGGTGTTTTTGATTTCCAAGTACAATCAATAAATTGTCTGTGAGAGTTTTCTTGGACGACATAAAAAAACACCCTTCTATTGTACATTGGGTTACGTTGTACCAACAAAGGGATAATCTAGTTATCCAGAATTAAAATGGAAAAGGTTACTTTGATGTAACCCATAACACTTTAGTAACGGAAAGGATTTTTCCCGATAATATGAAGAAAGTGGAATTTGACAAAACATTTATGTCTAAAGAGAACCTAAAGTATTGTCAGTTATCGTGGACTGGGTAATTTTCCTATTTATTCAGACCTTGTCATATATAAATAAAAAAGTGGGGTTTGTGTATAGTCAAGTCAAGTCGAGTCAAGTCAGTGAGTCAGCACAGGCTGAGAAACACTGGGGTACTTAACGTCGTGCGGTCCGGAGGGACAGGTAGTGGTTGAGGTCCTCAAGTGAGTCTGAGTGCAGGTAGCTCAGTCACTACGGTAGGTCGGTAGAGTAGGAGACGGCAGGGGAAGAGGAGAACGGGGGTTAGAGAGGGTGGTAGTCTTAGAAAGGTTACTCAGTTGAGAAGCGTACTCCACCGGTTTCATGACCTCAAAATCGAAATCGTAGTAAGGAAGGTTTCTTTAGGGTCCCGACTAAGGTAGTCTTGCCTGACCAACCTAGAGGAACGTCAGGTTCCCTGAGAGTTCTCAGAAGAGGTTGTGGTGTCAAGTTTTCGTAGTTAAGAAGACACGAGTCGAAAGAAGTGTCAGGTTGAAAGTGTAGGTATGTACTGGTGACCTTTTTGGTATCGGAACTGATCTGCCTGGAAACAACGGTTTCATTACAGAGACGAAAAGTTATACGATAGATCCAACCAGTATTGAAAAGAAGGTTCCTCATTCTCCGAAAATTAAAGTACCGACGTCAGTGGTAGACGTCACTAAGACCTCGGGGGGGGTTTTATTTTAGACTGTGACAAAGGTGATAAAGGGGTAGATAAAGGGTACTTCACTATCCTAACCTACGGTACTAGAAGTAAAAGACTTACAACTCGAAATTCAGTTGAAAAAGTGAGAGGAGAAAGTGAAAGTAGTTCTTCGAAAAATCAAGAAGAAGTGAAAGATGGTGTTCTCACCACAGTGGACGTATAGACTCCAATAACTATAAAGAGGGCCGTCAGAACTACGGTCGAACACAGATCAGGTTACAAAGAGTACTGCATGAGACGTATCTTCAATTTATTCGTCCCATTGTTATATGTCGGAACGGTATGAGGAAAAGGATAAACCTTGGTCAGACAACAAGGTACAGGTCAAGATTGACAACGAAGGACTGGACGTATGTCTAAAGAGTTCTCCGTCCAGTCCACCAGACCATAAGGGTAGAGAAAGTCTTAAAAGTTGTCAAATAACACTAGGTGTGTCAGTTTCCGAAAGCGTATCAGTTATTTCGTCTTTATCTACAAAAAGACCTTGAGAACGAAAAAGGTACTAGATCGNAGATTGACAACGAAGGACTGGACGTATGTCTAAAGAGTTCTCCGTCCAGTCCACCAGACCATAAGGGTAGAGAAAGTCTTAAAAGTTGTCAAATAACACTAGGTGTGTCAGTTTCCGAAACCGTATCAGTTATTTCGTCTTTATCTACAAAAAGACCTTGAGAACGAAAAAGGTACTAGATCGTCTAAAACCGTTAAACTAGAGACCAAGGAGACGGAAAAGATTTTGGTCGAACTTGTAGACCTTCAAGTACCAAGTGCATAACGACTTCGGACCGAACCTCTTAAAACTCGTAATGAAATGATCGCACACTCTACTCACGTTAACACACCATCAAACTCGTAAGAAACCGTAACGGAAAGAAACCCTAACCTTACTTTTGACTGGAAAAGGTCAGGACACCGGTGACGACTCAAAAGGTTTAAACGACCGTATAACTAACGTCGTGAAAGTGTCGTAGTAGAAAGTCCTAAACTTGATCGAATTGACCTTAAGGTAGTGGAGGTGATCGAAACAAGCATCACTACGCAAGATTCCGGGTGAACTGAAGTGTAAGGTCCTATAGACTGAGATCCACTCACTAGTGTGGTAGCACTAATAGAACCAACACTTCTAGAAAAAACATCTCAAGAAGACACATAAGAACGGTGGCGAAGAATCGTAGAAGACGAAGAGAATCCAGGTATGGTAAAGACAGGTAATAGCTCGGGTAGAAACGTACTTTACAAGGGAACCATAGAGATTAAAAGAACTTCTCTAGAGATCAGAAAAGGTAAGACAACAAACGGAGATAAAGAATCATTTCTTATATAAGACGACTATAGATTGTACAAGTCAAACATTCTACAAATAATTTATAAACTCTATAAAGTAACACTTATTAACATTAATATTATATATAACGTAACTTTAGACAAAATTACCTAGTCAAAAAAATTTTTGTTGTAGGTCGGTGAGTGTAATACATTAGTTCATTTATTCGGAGGTTGTTTAATGGTGTTTTCCAATCCTATAAAAATAAGATGTTTTGTAGGGACAATGAGTATTCTGTGGACTTTAACGGAGGGTTAAGTAAAAATCAGTTTATTATCTCTATTACTACGAAGAGGAGGACTACAACGACTATAAGAATTATTATTGATTATAAAAATACATTACGAATAAGAGACAGTCTATGGTAAGTTTCATGAAATGTATATAATTGATTAAATATTTGAGTATAACAAATACTTGAACAGTGAGTATCAGTTCTTGTCAGATAAAGGTGTTTAGATGAATGAGATAAGTGGTTTAAACTGAGACTTATGTAAAACATGTACGATTCATCGAAGTCAGTTCAGGCTGAGAAACACTAGGATACCTGACATCAGGTGGTCCGAGGAGACACTACCCTAAGAGGTCCGTTCTTATGACCTCACCCAACGGTACGGGAAGAGGTCCCCTAGAAGGGTTGGGTTCCTAGCTTGGATGGTGAGAACTAAGGAGAATAACAGAGGCCGCCCAAGAATTGGTGATCGCGGAGGACCCCCTTCGTAAAACGACGTCGATGACGATTCAGCAAAGTCAGGACAGGATGAGACGCGCTGGGGTATCTACCGTCGGGTGGTCCGAGGAGGCAGGGACCCTAAGAGGTCCGTTCTTGTGACCTCACCCAACAGTAAAGGAAGAGGTTACGTATTTTCACTTTTCACTTTCTCTTCAGCGAGTCAGCACAGACTGAGAATCGCTGGGGTACCTGAGTCGGATGGTCCGAGGAGGCAGGAACCCTAAAAGATCCGTTCTCATGACCTCACCCCACGATAACGGAACAGACCCCCCTTCGTAAAATCGGAAAATATTTTCATTTATTTATTTATTTATTTGGGAGACACTTAAACGTTTAAACTCCTATTCTTTCCGACCTCAAGTATGACGTTATTCACGTCCGGAATCTTCATCTTTCAAGATTCACAAAGTCTGGACCAAGAAGATTAAGGATCATACTACAACCCGGATTGTAATAAAACTGTCCCGACACCGATCGAGTCATCCTACAACCTTACTTAATCTGTTTATTCGGGAAAAGGGACACACTACCTCGTAATCCGTTTCCCGAATCGATCTCCACGTGTGGAGGGTGACGGTGGATCGGACCCATAGGAACACGTTTCGTACAGTCGTTGAACAGGGTCTCAGAAACAAAGAATAAACTATTTTGTTTCTATTTGGTTATCTACCTTATGACACTCCTAGTGTACTTTATTGCGTACGTGTTTATAAAACACACTGTTTATATAGACACATTGTTTAAAAACACACTGTTTATATATATTAGAGTTAGTAAGAAAGTCGTATATGACCCATGGATATTATACCATTTGAGACCCTGCGTCTCTATTTTTCTGTGTCAGTGAGAAAAATCCCTCCACCTTTAATATTTTAGTATTGTTAAGTCAGACAAAAGGTCAAAAACATATATCCATCTTATAACTATGACAGGTATGTAAAATAAAAAAAAAAGAAAAATACTTGGGGGGAGGGTGGAGGGAAGGGTATTGTAGAGAGACCCAGTAGGGGTACGTGGTCGAGGTTCGTACGACATAGGACGTAGTCTGTATCTGACCGTTAAGTTAAGAATGTACTATCATAATATGATAAGAAAATTATCTTGTTGTGTAAAATTTTCCTTAGGTTATCATTATCATCATTAAAAACGATGAACGGTCAGTGAAACTTAAACAGTCATTGGTCCTCCAGACTCCTCTTCCGTTACCGTATGGTGAGGTCATGAGAACGGACCTTTTAGGGTACCTGCCTCCTCGGACCATCCGACGTCAGGTACCCCAGCGTTTCTCAACCTGTGCCGATTCGCTGAAGTGAAAGTGAAAAGTGAAAGTGTGTGACCTCTTCCTTTACCGTTGGGTGAGGTCTCAAGAACGGACCTCTTAGGGTCCCTACCCCCTCGGACTGCCCGACGACAAATACCCCAGCGTGTCTCAGCCTGTGCTGACTTCACTGAATCGTCGTCGTCGTCCTCCAGACTCTCACTATGACCCTTATAACTCATTATCGATCGTCCTTAATCTTTGACTTAACACTTGCCACCTGTGTCGCCATACGTCTTCCGTTGGTCGACACGGTCGTTAATCGGTAAACAACATAATGTCCTGTTAGGACCCGCAGGACTTTCTCTACCCTGTCAAGTCCTCAGTCCTTTCGTTATGCCCATGAGACCTGGATGACCCTCATCGATAAATGGTCAGTTATGATAAAGTTATAAAATTAATAGAAATCTCGTTTATCATCTGATTATATCAAAATATAGAGTATTAATAGTGTGCAGGTAACATTACCTTTTGATAAGACGTAGGAAGTCTGAGTTCAAACCTTCGAAAGGTCCTGGTATGTAAGGGGAGCGACGGGTGTAATCCAATGTATGAGATTTAATATTATAAAATATTTAATAAAAAGAGGATTATCTTATAAGTGAGTATAAAATGTATGATCCGTTTTTCGAGAGAATACGTTTTTCGAGTCCCTGACATATGGTGTCAGATCATATGATGTCACAGACCATGTCTCATCCACGAGTCTTTATAAAAACAACTTGTTTTAGTCTACCTACCCATTCATTCATTTATTTAGAAGATATTATGTAGAGATTACACTCGAAATTAGATTTTTAACCTGATCAAATTAATTTATAATCGTCAATTGTACGAAGTAAATTATCAAAGTCACTTAATTTATTGACTTCTTTTCTTGTCTGTTTCATTACCATTTAAATAACCGTCTATTTACAGTTAGAAAAGATAGTATTGAATATCCTAGTAAAGGGTTTTACACAGGACTCCTTATCATCAAGGTTTTTTACGACTTTTACCGAATAGATAAATTTATTTTATTAAGTCATATTTAAACAAATTGGGTCACTAAGGTTTCACAAACCCCGGTGTTTTAACTGGAAGTGTACTGATAGCTTGTGGTATATTGAGAATTGAAGTCCTTTTAGGATTTAATTATTATAGAAACAGTTAAATTTGTTTGAAAAGAATTTAATGGAAATCGATAAAGATATAGAAACTTAAACTTAAATTCAGAACCCTAAAATTAGGGTATTACAGTAAAAGTTCACCGTGCCATTTTGATGGATTTTTTATTTTTATTATTAATTTCGGATATCCGAATAACGGAGTTTGAGGTAAAAGGTATGACTATACCTCCTTAGCTAGTGAATGTCACACAAACTGATGAAGATGGACGACACTAACTGACTTCGGGAAACATCCAGTAAAACACGTTAATAACTCAGTAATGATCTTTGATTTTAATGAACAAGTTATAGAATTAGTAGGGTCGTCTTAATATTTTGTCACTTAAAACAAATAATTTGTGGTTGAAGTAGTTAATAAAAAACAATTACAATAAGAAGTCCACTACACGGGAGTGATCTCTATCATTTACACTTCTAAATTCTCAGGAATAACACTGATTTTACGATGGTTTATATAAGTATATATTTACTTACGATTTACCTTGTTATTACTTTGTGGTACACCATGATGGTATTTTGTTACCGTTTAAAACATTAAGAAACGGAATTTAAAAACATATGAACCTTTATGTTCTTTAAGTATGTTAATTTCTGATTTTTTCATAATAATTAATTAATTTAAATATTATTAAATTTCATAACCTATCTTTAGTGTAATTGACTTTCCCTTCACAATTAAATTTCAATCAACTCTATTATTTCTAATTTATAATATTTGTTACATAAAATTTTTAGTAACTTCGACATTCACATCGAACTTATAATAATTTAGTTATGTCTTATAGAAAATCCAAATGTATCCTTTCTATTATACGTATAAAGGAACTCCTCTTCTCAAAAAGTGAATTATTTTCATCCGATAAAACTTGTAGATTTATAAACATGAAGAACAATGATAATTAGTACTAAGACACTTAAAAGAGTAAGAAACTAATGGAACCTAAGGAGGATAAACTCTCTCAAGAACATGTTGGTACTGACTTTTAATGTAATAGATCTCGGGTTAGGACCGAAGGGATCACCGAGTCACCATTTCTTCAGTGGACCTTACGTCCTCTGGACCCAAACTAGGGACCCAGCTCTTCTATGAGACCTCTTCGTTTACCGATCGGTAAGGTCATAAGAACGTATCTCTTAAGGTACTTGTCTCGTCGGACCACCCGATGTCAGGTGTACCAGGGTCTTTCAGTCCGTGCTGATTCGTTGATTGTAAAATGAAAGTTTCAGGTTGGGTGTACAGTCAGAATTGTCAGTACAAAAGTCTAGTTCTCCGTTCGGACCTCTTGAGTCAATTGTCCCGAAATGGTTTTCGGTAATGATCACTTTTGAGTCCTGTACTGTTCTCTCTTCAAGAGGGTGGTAGACTATCCTTATTCTTCATATTCGACGTGGAAGTATATTTTAGAGAGAACCTCCTGTCTCTAATCACTCCTATCGAGTTTTAAAATATGTCTAAACAATTTCAGGTAGACGATTTCCTTAATTAAGACTTCAGAATGTCGTAACTAAATACCTTTTTATATTCGGAGAATTTATGTATATGTGTAAGTCATCGTGTGTTTCGTATTATATACAAGTTGTTTAACTCTCAAAATATGAAGTGCCTTCCTACCAAAACCCACCGTCTTTGTATACTCACTCAATTGTCTCTCGGTCCTGAGATGGTGACCAGATAATACCATTCCCTTTTTCTTTTAAATAATATCTTATACACCAATTTTCTCAAGATCGGTCTGACTTACCTTCTGGGTCGTTTTCTATACCTCATGTTAGTCTTTCCATCTGTTGACTAGTACACTTTTAACTTTTAATGTTTAACGGACACCTGTGGTCGTCACTATAGACGTCTTAAGAGTCCATGGTTCTTTACTTCAGAGGTGACTTTGGTCAATTATACAGACTTATTCTTGACCCAAAATATATACTGGTCATCCAAAGTTGAGTAGTGATACTCCCAAGTTTTCTATAGTGAATATTGATCTTCAAACGAAATTTTTCCTTCATCCTCCACGGGATTCGGTACTTTCAAACTTTCAATGGGGTTTTTTCAACTCAATTGTATTTTCTCTGAAAAGAGTATTATCTCCAACACTTTAAAATTGAAATAAGATAGTTCTCATCCGTACACACTAGGTTTGATTTTACATTTAGTTTTAAAAAAAGTCAAAATATCAGTAGTTCATGATATAAAGTTTGGACGATCTATAAAATCATACACTAGATGTAATTTTGACCTATAAACTATCTAATAGAGGATAATTGTAAAGATAACTATGAATTTCTGTCATTAGATTTAAGGTAAATAAAATGATTCTATATAGAACCAAAAGTGTTTAAGTTACTCTACAATTTTATTCTAATTATATTAAACTGAAAGTGAGAAATTTTATATAGTTATTACCCAAACACATATATGTATAAACACACATACATATATTTTACCCGAAGGAACCACCGAGTCTACCATTTCTTAGGTGGACTTTATACCCTCTGGACCGACACTAAGGACCTAACCGTTCTAGGGGACCTCTTCCCTTACCGATGGGTGAGGTCACAAGACTGAACCTCTTAAGGTACCTGACATATCAGGTACCCCAGTGTTTCTCAACCTGTACTAACTCGCTGAAAGTAAAAGTATACAATTTGTGTAGTTCTTGTCTCTTCTACATTCGTAGTGTCAGGAAAAAGATTTCATTGCTAGCCGTTATAAAAGAGAAAAATAGATATTCCGTCCCAAGGAGATCATAGTTACAATACTTCTACCTAAGTCAAGAAATCTTTTATTACTTTAAAAGTATTGTCTTAGAGTTAGGTCATAAATTAAACGACTAAATGTACTGATGAAGAGATGTGTAAAGTTTAAAGTAAACTTTAATTTACCGTTAATGGGTCAAATGACAGTTTATGTGGGTATTAAATACTTGTCTTAAAATCCAACCCTCTATATACTGACGTTTATTTAAAATTCCTAACTTTACTTTTGTATTTATATCAGTCGATACACTACCACCACCAAATCAACGATTCAGAACAGGTTGAGAACGTTGGACAACCTGACGTCGTACGGTCTGAGGAGACAGATACCATATAGGGTCCGTTTTTATGTTCTCATCGAACGGTAAAGAAAAGGGTCCCCTAGATGAACTGGGTCCCTAGTTTGGGTACAGAGAACGTAACGTCCACCTAAGAAAATGGTAATTCGGTGGTCCCTTTGGGGTATCAGTCGATACCTTCTTAAATTAAGATTGTAGTAATAGTTGATTATGTCAGTTTCCGGAATTTACAATGTAACGGTATTGATACTTTATATGCTAATATAGTACGTTCTTTTACAATAGTCCCTCAAGAATTACCAACAAAATCTGGTTCCCAATGAATCTGGTAAGACAGTTGATTTATAGAAGAAAATTAATAACGGTACCCAAGACATCTGTAATATAATTAATTCAACGACTTAGAGTATCTGGTACGACGACGACGATGACGATTCAGCAAAGTCAGCAAAGGTTGAGACACGCTGGGGTATCTGCCGTCGGGTGGTCTGATAGAGCAGGGACCCTAAGAGGTCTGTTCTTGTGACCTCACCCAACGGTAAAGGAAGAGGTTACGTATTTTCACTTTTCACTTTCACTTCAGCGAGTCATCACAGACTGAGAAGCGCTGGGGTACCTGCCGTCGGGTGGTCCGAGGAGGCAGGTACCCTAAAAGGTCCGTTCTCATGACCTCACCCCACGGTAACGGAAGAGGGAGTATCTGGTATCTCCAAGTATTTCTGTCTCCTCATTTTCTTCAAAGAAAAAATTCATAAAGTTCCATTTCATTTATAAATCGTGATTTTCTATGTACTACTATATTACCAATGTAACAATAATTTTAATTTTCCTTTATTTTGTTTACTGTTCTAATCCTTGATAAAAGTTTGAGATGTCTGGTTATCTTGAGTTGAACGATAAGAGAATTTTGAGTCATTTAGTTTATAGATAAATTAAATACTCCGAAGGGTCCACCAGGATCACCATTTCTTGAACGGTCAGTTAGTTACTTCCTCTGTATTCGCTGTGTCCAATCTAGGGACCTAACCCTTCTAGGGGACCTTCTCCCGTACCGTCAGGTGAGGTCATAAGAACGGACCTCTTAGGGTACCTGTCTACTCGGACCGTTCGATGTCAAGTATCCCAATGTGTCTCTTCTTGAGTTGACTTAACTGAATCGTACGTACGTGTCAAATATATTCGAATTTTCTTACGTCAAACAGGTACATACTTTTCCCCTAATTCTATTCCTAAGTTTAAGTCGAACACTTACAAGAGAGTTTTGCACCATTTAATTTTAACTTTGTTATGGATGATGGTATATATATTTGAAGGGTCCACCGAGTCACCATTTCTTAGACAGACGGTCACGCCCTCTACGTTCTCTATACCGAAGCTAGAGACTCAACCCTTCTATGAGACCTCCTCCTTTACCGTTGGGTGAGGTCATGAAACGAACCTTTTGACGTACCTGTCTCTTCGGGCCGCCCGATGTCAGATAACCCAGCCTTTCGTGACCTACACTGACTCGTTGACTCGTGCACGTGTGTGTGTGTGTGTGTGTGTGTGTGTGTGTGTGTGTGTGTGTAGTGACTGATAAAGAATTTAAAACGACTGTTTCGATACGGGTGACAGAAATAGTCTTTTTATCGGATAAACAGGTACAAGATGTGAGGGTACCTTCATTTGATGTGAATTTAACAGGTTTGGTTTTCCCCACTATAAGAGAATGATATAGTCCGAGGGTGGAAGTTAGGACTTTAGTATTTGTAACTGAGTGTAACTATCAATAATTCAATCTCCTCTATAAAGTTCTAATCTACGACTTTATACTAAGAGACGGAAAAATATTTGTTATATATTTCCTTTTATCCTTTTCGACTAGCAGATTTGTTTTAATCTTTTGTGACGTAAATTTGTCTTAACGAAACTACGACACGAGATAAAAGTTTGAAATACTAAAAATTTTAAGACATTATGTCTCCTTTGACAAAAAGTCAGTGTGAAAGTGTTTTTAACATAAAATTTATATTCAAGATTCCTTTTCGCGAAAAAGAAGGACCTCTTTATAAACACTATCACTCTTTAAACACTATCACTCTTTGGTAAACACTATCACTCTTTATGTTTTGTAAAAAGGAAAATTAACACTAACGACCTAAATTTAAAATACGAAGTAGTGTTAAAAAAAATTGATAGACATGGAGTACCAATCTGTTATACGAAGAGTAAGTAGGGTATATCAACTAATAGAGAAAGTAATTTATCATAGAAATAAGTGACGTACAGACTTAAAATGATTTTCTTTAGGATTATAGAAAACTAAATGTTCTATTGTACAGATCGATAACACTTATAAAAGTGAGAAACCCTTTGGTTCCGAATTCTATTGAGTCTATCGTTAATCATCGAAGTGTTAAGTTGTGAGTTGAAGACTAGTAGTTTAAGATAAGAAAGGGTGATATAATGCGACGTAGGGACTATTAAAATAAATAAAACAAGTCACTGTCACGTGTGTGTGAATTCAGTTTTGGAAAGGTTTACATTTTATATCTCATTGATGAGACTACAATAAAGGTTTAATATAATACTCGTAGATTTTACGGTTCCCGGAGTCACATTAACCTCAATTACACTTAAAAGTTATCTTAAACTTTCCAGACAGGTAATTCATACTAAAAGAATGGTTTTGCTACGTAACGACTAGACTTTTGCGATTAGGAAAAATCTTATAATGTTTTGTAAAATATGTATTTAACTTTTGTGTAAGATAATGATAACCGTATGAAAACAACTTAATTTTGATTCACAGATGTTTTACAACTATACGTATTTTTCTTAGTATAGTTGTTATAATACCTTCTGTTTTCTTTTTAGTTTGACACCATTTTAGAGATTTCTAAATCTTCTGATATTCTAATGAGTATATAAATGTATAAACCTTAATAAATTTACGACATTAAGGATTTATACGTACGGTTTGTGTTAAAATACTTATGTCGTTAACATAGAAACATATAATTTTTATTGAATTTTACTTTGACAACATTATGATAAAGTGTGAACTTATAGACTATTTTTTAATATCAAAAATTATTTGTAGGATTTCTACATTATAAAAGAGATACCAACAGAAGACTTTTAAAGGAAGGTTAAATCTTTAATTCTTTTTGACTAATTAATAAGTAGGTTTATCTTTTATTATCTAAAATCCGAATATTCACTGTTATTATACCCCTAAACATATTTATTTATTCTCTTGAACTTTTGTGGTGTCTATTCTTTTCAAAGTGATAATACACACTTCATCGTGATAAGTTCAAGAGTAATCTTCTCTAATTACATTTAATTTATATTCTTAGAATAAATTTTAGTTTCTGATTATACCTTTTTACTATAACTTTAGAAGGAAACTCCCTCTTAACTTTTAACTTTTTCCTTTTCAAAATTTCGTATCTTGTCTATTGTTATCTTGAAATTTTCTTCTATAAAGGTTATATTTATTTAAACCCACCATACGAAATAAACAAAATCTATCCTCACTTATATAAGTTACACCCTGGTTCCCCTCTTTTTCGTAAAAGACATAGTTTCTGTAAAGTAAATTTAGTACTAAAAAGACTGATGAAAACCCAGTCTTGTATTATAAACAGTCACACATGGAAGTTTGAGATGTATTGGGATAAATTTAACGATATATATTTTATTATTTCTTTGGTCAGATATTGTATTGACTTTCCTTTGAGATACCCCCTTTCGTACAACGACATAGATACGCGGATCTGATAGTTAATCTTCTAGTTAATACCCCGTTCGATAATTTTTATCGATCACCATGAATCCTTAGAATCCTCAAAAGTCAAATAAAAGTACTATATTTATTATGTCTAATTTGTTTTTGTAATACCCCTTTTTGTAGTTAGAAACCTTTGTCTTATATTTAGTTATTATTAATGTTCATGAGTTATTCATAAACTCAATAATCCTTTAGTACGGTGTACCTTTGGACCACCACAGAAAACTCATCTTATAAGGTGTTTTAAAAGACAGAACTTAACCAATGTTAAATCTATGATGACTTTAATATACCATCGTGTTTTGTTAGATTTTTAGTGCTGACAGTAAAGTACAGACCCGTACATAAGTCGTACAGTCTAATACCTTAATACTTAAAATATCGATGTATTCAATCGGATCGTCTCATAAACAATTAGGTTTAAAGAAACTAATATCAAAGTTATTAATGAAGAGGTTGACTTGAAGACACTAAATCCATTTTACAAAAAACTTCTATTACGTCAACCTTTTTAGTTTCGACTTAGTTCTTTCAAAATTTTCCTACGTCACGTTTCCACACAAAAATATATGACTTTGAAAATGGGCTAAAATAATATTTTAATATCGAATGTAAAAGAGTCCGGTGGAATAAGGGAGATATCACACTTCTATGTCTAATATAGATTTCAGTGAGATTAAGCTCGAGGAAAAGGACGACTTTTATCTTTATTAAGTATCGGGTATTTTGTGAAGGATAAAACGGTCTAATTTAAAAAAATATACAATGAGAAGTCACGACTTTGACATACCCGCTACGTCCTTTTAGTTTAGTTTAGAACTTTTATGATATTTTCAGTTAAATTCTAGTTAGTCATCTTATGACTATTCATTCATATGTTTAGATGATTGTTAAAACATGATGAGAGAATATTACGTTTTGTTAGATAGATTTCTATGGTAAAAGTACTTTGGTATGTCGTATGTCGTTTACTTTATGGTGAAATCAAAAATTCTGTCCTGTAGATAAAAAAAAAGAGAGACTTTCAACATGTAAAGTTATATTTTATTAACGATGAAATAAAGATAGTCTATTTCTCATGTAGAATGACTTCCTAAGGTACTTAGCTCGTCTTTCCTAGTGGTGTACTCAGTTTCTACTATTAGTAAACTTATAGACGGTACGGTAGACGGAATTGAGTAACATCTCCCTTTAGTCTCGGTATTTTAGTACACTCACCTTTTGAGGTATTCCTTTCCCCACTTGGGTCTTTATTTCTCCGAGATGTTTTTGATAAATAAAAGTTAATTTTTCAGGAGAATAAAGACTTCATGTGTTTTTAAAAATTTTAAATTCATTTTTGAGTCGTTTTAGACTGACGTTCAAAATTTTACTGTGACCGATTTTAGTATCCTAAATCCATTATACGGGTCACTTGAAACAGATTTTAGAACTCAATTTTAGAAACCTTAAAAATAATGTTACTGTGGGTTATGTGATAATGTTTAAGGTTAGTATAATTAGAAAACGATAATAACACTCTTTGCATAACTGTCCCATCGACATCTTTCCAATGACCGTATGTTTTATATTTAACAGCTTTAGACATAAGGTCTTTTGTTATACATCAGATTATGATAAAATCAATAATTGATATTCGACGGATTTAGGTAGTATAATTCAAGGGTTTCACGAATTATGACTTCTAATGATTTTTCCTTTCGTAACAATTTTTTTTTTTATCTATTTACCTTTATACATTGACACCGTTACAAGTGACTTATCATCGATTATGTGACGACTCTTACTTTACTTAATAAATGCATTCATCAGACTCCTATTTCACATGATTTAGGTGTATTATAATGATTTGTAATGTCTTCTATGTAAAAATAATTATGATGTCGAGTATTATTAATTCGAGATTTGTCTCTAAAAATTTCAATTATATCGGTTATGATATAGCGTGAATAAGTTTTAATATGGACAATTATTTTTACCATCGGTCGTTAGAATTGTTTCAATTGATTTTATCGTAGGTGTTTTTGTGACATATACCTTTACCTAAAGTTAACTACTTCTCAGACAAGTCTTAAAAAACTTAAAAGACGTCACAAAACACCATGTACAAATCCATCGTACAGGGTGACGACTTCGTGAAAGAATTTCTATTTATAATGTACAATATGTAATAGAAAATTTCCAATGTTATAAGAAATAAGACCTGTCACACGATATTTTGGGTTGATTGAAAATATGACGTTAAATCAATACTAGTGTTACAACGGAGTCGTTCTTTTACCGGTAAAAACGAATGAGTTTAATGGTACAAAATGTCGATTTCTATGAAACGGAGATTGTATTTTACGTCAACACATATGGTTTTAGTAAAATGTACAGTTTTCTCTGTCTCCATAATTAATTTATATGGAACTATACCTCGTGATTTAGGTGCTATAGCTACTAACGACAGACATTGTTTTACGTCAGACTCGGTCAAAAACAACGACTATTAACCACCACCATATAAGTAAGGTCTATTGGACTTAATACCTTCTGTTGTTGTTTGTTTAATTTTTCGAAAAGTCATCATTTGTAAAAGTGACTTAACGATGGAAAAATTCGTGTTCACTTTATCAACAAAATACGTATCTTTTCAATTAGTATCTTATCATATTAAAGTTTTATTCGACAAGGTTTTTGTAAAGTATATCCCCATTTTAGTTGACCTTTGATTTACATTAAAAACTAAGAGAGTTTAAATAATTTATCTATTATTATTTGTATTACCGACGAATCGATTATCACAACCAGTGACGTATTAGATACATACATGACTATATCGTATGAATGTTTTGTCTGAAATTTCGTTAACTATATCAAAAAAGGTAAAATATATAAAAATTGTAAAGTGTAAGTTACCTTGTAAAGTGATAAAGTATCTTTTTCGTGATAAAATTACATTGAAGTATCTTAACATGTAAACATACTAATCGAAAGTAATATTATGATATTCCGTGATCTCAAGACGAGGTTAACTGTCTTTTGTCTAACATAAAACCTATATATGAATCAGTGGTACATAGATCAGTGTTTCTAATAACGTATTAGAGGAATTTCGTTTATAAATTTTGATACGGGGTCTATAACCAGTACTAATTGTCTACTTTATTGAAAGTTTCGAGATATTAGAAAACTTCTAAAGGTCGATTCGTCAAAAAGACTAAATTAAGTTGTTTTTTTATGGTGGGATATTTGGATTGATAAATTTATCGTCTATACTCAATATTTCGGTTCCATTTTACGAGAGTTTTCTGATAATGTAGTACTTCGTCTTAAGATCTTTTCCAAGGGATTATGGTGATATACTGTATAGAAAGGGTTAGAAGTTTTGAATATCAAAAGAAGGAAAGAAGTATCCTTCTGTTTGTTCTGGTGAACCCCCACACACACACACACACGCACACACACACACACATACAACCCCGTCCTCTAATGTTGAGAAGAGAGTTACGAACCGTCAGTAAGTAAGAGCCTCTGCCCATCCCCCTCTAATCTGATAGGTAGAAACGTGTACATTAGTCATCACTTCACATCTGTCGCGTCGTTTTTGTAAAATAAGATATAGGAAGGGAAAAAAAGGGAATTTGAGTGTAAAGGATCCTACGAACCCTCGATCGGTAGCGAAAATCACCTACTGGTGGACGGTGTCGTGTTTTTAATACTTAAGTGTAAGTAAGATAGTGACACTGGTTCTTACATATGTTACCCGAATCGTTGTCATAACACTTTAAGTTACAAGTACCTAAGATTCTACTTGTTCCACCCAAGATAGTGTATACAAAGAGTAAAGAGGTGGTCGAAACCTTACTTAAAAGAAATTGAATAGGGATAACCACATAATGTAACTATGTCTTTGTCATACCTGGATTGGTATGTCTTTACCATTTCTGGATTGTCTTCGTCTTATGTAATTCTTGTCCACCGTTCTTATGTGTTTCGTTGATTTCTTTTTTATAGAATTAGTAGGGTCTATTAGTTTTACCACACTAATGAGTGGATCTCGGTCTGTAGGACCTCACACTCCAATTCACCCGGAACCCTTCATAGTGATACTTGTTTCGATCACATCCACTACTTTAAGGTATACTCGATAAAGTCTAGGATTTTCTACTACGACAGTTTCACGACGTGAGTTATACGGTCGTATAAACCTTTTGTGTCGTCATCGGTATCCTAACTTTTTCCAGTAAAAAGTAAGGTTAGGGTTTCTTCCCGTTACGACTTCTAACAAGTTTGATGACGTGTCAACGTGAGTAGTGTGTGTGATCGTTTCATACGAGTTTTAAGAGGTTCGGTACTAAGTTGTCATGTACTTGACTCTTGAAGGTCTACAAGTTCGACCTAAATCTTTTCCGTCTCCTGGTCTTTAGTTTAACAGTTGTAGGTAAACTTGTATCTTTTTCGTTCTCTTAAGGTTTTCTCGTAGACGAAGTAACTGATACGATTTCGGAAACTGACACATCTAGTATTGTTTACATCTTTTAAGAATTTCTCTACCCTTATGGTCTGGTGGAATGGACAGAGGACTCTTTAGACATACACCCAGTTCTTCCGTTAATCTTGACCTGTAGCTTGTTGTGTGACCAAGGTTTAACCTTTTCCTCATGCAGTTCCGACATGACTGTTATATGTCGGACATGTAGTTCCGACATATAACAGTGGGTCGAGTAAATTGAGTGTACATCTCATGTAGTGCACTTTACGGTCCGACCTACTTAGTGTCCGACCTTAGTTCTAACGGTCCTTTTTATCGTTTTTGTTATAGGAGACCTAGTACCTTTTTCTTTCTCTCAAGGTCTTTTTATAGATAAAGACGAAATAACTGATACGGTTTCGGAAACTGACACACCTAGTGTTATTTGACACCTTTTGAGACTTTCTCTACCCTTATGGTCTGGCGGACTGGACGGAGAACTCTTTAGACATATGTGCAGTCTCTCGTTGTCAATCTTGACCTGTACCTTTTTGTCTGACCAAGGTTTATGCTTTTTCATGCAGTTCCGATATATAACAGTGGGACGAATAAATTGAAGATACGTCTCATGTAGTACTCTTTGCGACCTGACCTTCTTTGTGTTCGACCTTAGTTCTAACGGCCCTCTTTATAGTTAGTGGAGTCTATCCGTCTACTGTGGTGGGAATACCGTCTTTCACTTCTTCTTGATTTTTCGGAGAACTACTTTCACTTTATCCTCTTGCTTTTTCAACCGAATTTCGAGTTGTAAGTCTTTTGCTTCTAGTACCGTAGGCCAGGGTAGTGAAGTACCCTTGATCTACCCCTTTGTCACCTTTGTCACAGTCTGAAATAAAACCCCCCGAGGTTTTAGTGACGTCTACCACTCACGTTGGTACTTTAATTTTCTGCGAACGAGGAACCTTCTTTTCAATACTGGTTGGATCTATCGTATAAGTTTTCGTCTCCGTAATGAAACGGATGATTCCAGGCAGATCAGTTCCGATACCAAAAAGGACACCAGTACACACCTACACTCGCAACCTGACACTTCTTCCGACTCGTGGCTTCTTAACTACGAAAACTTGACACCACAACCTCTTCTGAGAACTCTCAGGGAACCTGACGTTCCTCTAGGTTGGTCAGGTAAGACTTCCTCTACTCGGGACCCTAAAGAAGCCTTCCTTAGTAGGATTTTGACTTTGAGGTCATGAAACCGGTGGANCTGACACTTCTTCCGACTCGTGGCTTCTTAACTACGAAAACTTGACACCACAACCTCTTCTGAGAACTCTCAGGGAACCTGACGTTCCTCTAGGTTGGTCAGGTAAGACTTCCTCTACTCGGGACCCTAAAGAAACCTTCCTTAGTAGGATTTTGACTTTGAGGTCATGAAACCGGTGGAGTACTCTTCTCAACTGAGTAACCTTTTCTAAGACTACGACCCTCCCTAACCCCCGTCCTCCTCTTCCCCTGTTGTCTCCTACTCTACTGACCTACCGTAGTAACTGAGCTACCTGTACTCAAACTCACTTGAGGCCCTCAACCACTACCTGTCCCTCCGGACCGCACGACCTAAGTACCCCAGCGTTCCTCAGCCTGTGCTGACTCGCTGACTTGACTTGACTTGTCTATACGTCTACTGTGGTGGGAATACCGTCCTTCGCTTCTCCTTGATTTGTCGACGAACTCCTTTTATTTTCTCCTCTCACTTTTTCGACCGAATTTTAAGTTGCACGTTTTTTTATTTTAGTACCGTAGACTAGGGTAGTGAAGTATGGTTTGTGTACCCTTTTGTTACCTTTATCACTCTCTGAAATAAAAGAACCCGAGGTTTTCACTAACGTCGGCACTTTAATTTTCTATGAACGAGGAATCTTCTTTTTGATATTGCTTGAGTCTGTCGTATAATTTTTCGTCTCTGTAATGAAACGGTTGTTTCCGGGTAGATCGGTTTCGATACCAAAAAGGTCCTCAGTACATACCTACACTCTCAACCCTGGTATTTCTTTCGATTCACGGTTTCTTAACTACGAAAACTTGACACCACAACCTCTTCTGAGAATTCTCAGGGAACCTGACGTGTCTCTAGGTTGGTCAGTCAGGATTTCCTTTAGTCATGAATTATAAGTAGCTTTCCTGACTACGATTTCAACTTCGAGGTTATAAAACCGGTGGACTACACTTCTTGCCTGAGTAACCTTTTCTAGCACTACGACTCTTTCTGACTTCCGACCTCTTCCCTTACTGTCTCCTACTCTACCAACCTACCGTAGTGGCTAGACTACTTGTACTCAAACTCGTTCGAAACCCTCAACCACTTCCCGTCCCTAAGACCGCACGACGTCTAGTACCCGAGCGTTTCTCATTCCATGCCGACTCGTTGCCTTGACTTGACTTAGTCACAGAATAAAGGAGAAAAGAATCGTACTGACAAGTATTCATCTCGGCCGACAAAAAAAAAAAAATTACGTAGACTTAACTCATTTATTTATAAACATTTTACGTACGAATTAAAATTTTAAGTGGAAAATTTTTAAATGAAGTAAAGAAAGTATTTCACGTCATAGGTCTAATATAAATTAAAACAAAGGAAAGACCCACCGAACCAAATTTGTTTTTAAGTTACTTTTTTTCAACCTAAACGATGTTAATATAAAAGTCATGTGTCGTACGGTCTAAAACTAAATATTAAAATACGAGAAGTTAAGGGATTAAGTTACTCGTATTTGTGGGTAATCCCTTTCAAATTTAATAAAAACTATCCGACGTGTGTAAAGATTTATATCTCTCTTATGTACCTACCAACATTTTCTGATTTCATATCTCATACCTCTTACTGGAAATCTTTTAGGTTGTCTAATTTTCGTTGAGTTGTTCCTGTAGTTCTTTTCACACTCTCCTTTCTTCTACTATGTCTGTTTTTTTCACTATTTGAAAGGTGGAAAGAGTCGTTGTAGTTTTTATTAAGGTCGTTATCTTACCTTATTTTTCTGTTCATTATCGATGATACCTTGATCAAATATTTGACTTAAGTCGAAGTCCTTAACTCTTTCTATCTTGACTTCTACAATCTCGTCTTAATAGGTCTTTCGTTTTACACGTACTCCAACTCGTTTTTTACTGTTAAATTCTCTCCACCCTGGTTTGTCTATAAGGACTGTCTAGTCACGAATAAGAGTACTTCGTATTGTCATCTGTTTGGTTCTGTGACTTGATCTCTATCTTTCGTTCACGTGGTTTCTGGGTAAACGGTGGTCTCTTCTTTTGATAAATCGAAGTAACCAATATTCCCTCAGTGTACCTCAAAGGTTTAACGAGAATCATAACGAGTGATAAATTTGTACTAAATATGTTATACTGAAGTACTGAATACCTCGTTAGATCATTTACTTAAAAGTATATACACGTTATATAAAGTGTACAATAGTCCTGCAGACTCTTTACCTCCAGACTCTAATACACGGTTGATCTTTCTAATGTAATTTAATTGATTAATACTATTAAAGAATTTATGATTGTCTCTATAAAGAATTTATATTGAGTAACAATAGGGATATACTTCGATGATACCAATGAACTTCCATCCGGGTATACCTAAGTAAGAGTATATTTCGGTCACTCTTAGTGGAGAACCATGACTTTCTCTAATTCATATGAGAAATAAATGACTCGTAAATGATACACTGTTTGTAACTACAATTCCCAACCTTTATATTAACATTTGTTGTGGTTGTTCTAGACACCAGAATGTTTGTTTATTCTATTGTATTTGTTTACTCATTCTATAAAAGTCTCCCACCGTTTTCTACATAGGTTTTTTTTTTTTTTTCTCGTTGGACTATTTCTTAAAGATCGTTATTTTAAAGTTAAACAGACAATAGAAGACGTAAAATGTGAACTTTGTCGGTATGAGTACTAAAATATAACACTTTCATCTTAATAATTGAACCTAAAATCCTCATAATATAGGTTTTGTTATTACTATTGTTATTTACAGTATGTGAACATTGGATACTATCAATGAATAAAGGTTTTTCTTAAATTGTGTACGGTAAACTCATTAATTATTTACACTTACTCGTGTCATTTAATTATTATCGTAGTTTCAAGTAACGTGTAAGTTATATCCTATGACTGTTATTATGTTATACTAGACGGTATTAATTAGAAACGATTTTAACGAAAATAAATATGTTAAAAGATCTCTTTATTGATTTAGTATTTAACCATAATTTTAATTTACGTTACAAAATAAAAATATCTATGATGGAATTTCTTATACTAATATTGGGAATGTTCTAACAAAAATTTTGAGTTACATACCGTTTTGGTTATGTTATAACATTTGATTAATCGGAGGTTAATTTTATTTATTTAAATATAATTTTTTTTTGAGTTAATTCACATTCTTTGATTTTCTTGGTCTTCAGAAATGGTGAAAAATTTTTTTATGGATCTTGATAAGACTCGAATAAGGAAACCAAATATTGAGAGAAGAGTCTAGGAGTATCGACAAGAACCACCTAGAGACCAAGAGTTGAAAGAGTTTCAGTCGTGAAGGTTGTTGTCTACAGTAGAAACCGCCAGACTAGACGAAAGAGAGTAGAAATCATTGACAGTCAAGTCAAGTCAAATCAGAGAGTCAGCACAGGTTGAGAAACACTGGGGTACTTAACGTCGTGCGGCCTTAAGTGAGTCTGAGTGCAGGTAGCTCAGCCACTAGGGTAGGTCGGTAGAGTAGGAGACAGTAGAGGAAGAGGAGGACGGGGGTTAGGGAGGGTCGTAGTCCCAGAAAAGGTCACTCAGTTGAGAAAGGTACTTCACCGGTTTCCTAACATCAAAGTCGAAGTCGTAGTAAGGCAGGTTACTTGTGGGTCCTGACTAGAGGAAATCCTACCTGACCAACCTAGAGGAACGTCAGGTTCCCTGGGAGTTCTCAGATACTTTCACTTTCACTTTAACGAACCTTCAGCGAGTCACCACAGGCTGAGAAACGCTGGGGTACCTGACGTCGGATGGTTCGAGGAGGGAGGTACCTTAAGAGGTCCGTTCTCATGACCTCACTCAACGGTAAAGGAAGAGGTCCCCTAGAAGGGTTGGGTCCTTAGCTTGGGTCCAGAGGGTGTAAGGTCCGTCTGTGAAATTGGAGACTCGGTGGTCCCGGAGTTGTCAGATGTCTGTGTCAGTTTAGATTTGGATACTAAAAAGTTTAGTAGTGGACCGTCTGTGGTGTTAAGAGGGTGAAAGAGGATTAAAATTACGAAAGAGAAAGAACGAGAGAGTGAGAGAGTGAAACAGGGGTGAGAGGAAGAAAATAGAGAAAACTGGGAGAAAGAGACCCTGACTCTATTCTTAGTGAGGAGTACGAAGAATCAAGAGGTTCTAACACAATAGTACAATTAACAGAATATCACTCGAGATTAATTAAAGATTTTAAGTAAGAAAGTAGAATTGAGTCCCAGAAAAGTGTATGATGAGAAATTCTGACTTTATTCATGGTACAAAAATTGTAAAAGAATGAAACACTTTGATCGGAATTTCAAAGTTCCAATTATATTTACGAGTAAGAGGAAGAGACGGGAGTGTCTCGTGGACACTTATAACAATAGTGTAGTAAATAATAAAACATATTATCATTCAAAAGATAGAAGTCATAATAAAATATAAAAATAACTTTATCAGTAATTCAGGGATCACGACTCGTGTTACTGACTACTTTTCATACATATGTGACTTTAACAAATAGTTCTTTTATTTACTTATATTTGAACTATGTACGGACTAGAAAGACATAGATTCGTAAGTAAGTATAAAAATTACATTTAACAGTTATTAAGGTAGAGTATGGTAATAGTTTACAAAAGTAAGAAAATTCCAGGTAGATTTCAATATAAAGGAAGTCTCAAGGAGTCAAAAGAATCGACTTCCAATAAGGAGACAATTTGAGAAGAAAACCGTGAATTATGACTAAAGTAGAATAATATATATAAGACGTTTAATATTCTTAAACCTTTTACTCGGTGTGACCTAAATAGTACCTTAGGTGTTCGTGTAAAGTTTGATATCTATTATTTACTACGACTAGTATATTTCATTAGGGAAAAATGTTTTGAAGAGTTGCACACACGATTCTTTAATCGGTGGTTTTTACGAAAACCCCTACTCCCTTCCATGTGATCAGTTTTCCGAAAACTCAATAAGAAAACATTGACATAGGAGGAGAGTATCAAAAATTTTTTATACAAAATTGTTTCTTAAGGAATTTACATAAAGTTGTTTCTGAGAGGAGAGAAGTGTAAAGCGGAATTTCAGTTTAATATACGTCACCTTAATCAAATTGCTTGGGAAAGTCTTTGGTGACTACAATAAATACAGACGAATCCTTACATAAGGTGTCAGGGTTCTTTTTAGTTGTAGAAATTTATATCAGTTTTACTTTTTGATTATTCGAAAGATAATGCAAGACGTCATATTCATCTATATGATAGAATTGTTGTTTTAATTAGGTAAATACCTACCGTAGTTTTCGTGATTATAAAGTGAGATAAGTTCAGTACTTATAAGACACACACCACATGTCTATCACTGTGACTGTTCTGACATACAAAAACAGTGTCTGAAGACTGAGACGAGAACCAATCTACAAACTTTCGGTGACCGGATGTCTTGTATGTTAGGATATACCAAAATTGTTCTAGTCATTCTTCGATTCATAACACAATATATCAGGTTGAAGAGTCTTCGGTCTGCGTTATTTCTTAAACGTTCCGTATATTCTCTTCATCGGTGTGTTTCACAAGAGAAAGGGGGAAGTCGGTGTGTGGGATGAATATATAGGAATAGACGGGGGGTGAGACAAAATGGTGAATAGGGGGTGAAGATACTGGATAGAAAGTCTATGTACAATAGAATATTATCGACTTATCATGATGGTGGTAAAGTTTTAATTTGAACATTAAAGTCAGTCAGTCAAGTCAGCGAGTCAGTACAGACTGAGAAACGTTGGGGTACCTGACATCGTTGGACCGTTTTTTTTTTTTTTTTTTTTAGGTCTAGATCTAAGAAATTCTCTCTTAAAATCATTTGTATTTCTTGAAGTTGTTAAAAAGAGTAAGAAAGGTCTTTTATTCTCACTTGTGAAGAGTTGAGTAAAACGTTCCGATCGTAATGGGACTATTATTTTGGTCTAAGTCAAGTCAAATCAGCGAGTCAGCACAGACTGAGAAACACTGGGGTACTTAACGTCGTACGGTCCGGAGGAACAGGTAGTGGTTGAGGGTCTCAAGTGAGTTTGAGTACAGGTAGCTCAGTCACTACGGTAGGTCGGTAGAGTAGGAGACAGCAGGGGAAGAGGAGGACGGGGGTTAGGAAGGGTCGTAGTCTTAGAAAAGGTTACTCAGTTGAGAAACGTACTCCACCTGTTTGATGACCTCAAAGTCGAAATCGTAGTAAGGAAGGTTTCTTTAGGGTCCCGACTAGAGGAAGTCTTACCTGACCAACCTAGAGGAACGTCAGGTTCCCTGAGAGTTCTCAGAAAAGGTTGTGGTGTCAAATTTTTTCGTACTTCAGTCATGTTTTTGTTTTTATGCTTTAGTTTTTTTTTTTAGATGTTTGGTTAGATAGAGTACTTGAATCTACATTTTAAGAGTTATTTTATTATCGTGTAATTTATGTCTTTTGATCTTCTCTTAATATATAGTACTAGGTCACTCTAAATAATTCTCAATATATTCCAATCGAGTTGTAAACTTTTTAGTTACATTAGGTGGTAGATTTGTCCGATATCTCCTTTTAAATTTATTAGTTTAGTTACCTGTGTCTTTTTCGTAAACTGTTTTAGGTCGTAAAATAAGTACTATTTTCGAGGGTCGTTTAATCCTGTTTACCTTATAGAAGTTGAACTATCTCTAGTATATGGTTTTTGGATATTATGTTAATTGTAGTGTAAATTACAACTTGGTGACCTACTGAAAATAATTCTAATCCTTGTACTGTGTAGTGAGAGTAAGTACAAGATCTCTTACGTTATTTCGAATCTTTTATTTATTTTCTTTGTATAATCTTTCTTTGATTGACAGGATAAACTTCTACTGTTCTAATAAATACATCCTTTAGAGTTGGTCATATATTTTACTCAAGAACTTATTTATTTGTGTAAGTCGGTTCAGTGACCTATGTTCTACTTGTATTTAGTGAGTGTAAAGATTTATCAATGTTACTTGTACTCCTTTAGATTTATCAAATTGTAGTGTTACGTTAAATTTTAACAAACTTTATTTTGATTTAAGACTCAAAGTCATGTAACGAATGTCCCAGACAGAGTTTTTGTAATGTTTTACGTCACTTTCTTTAGTTTCTGTATTTATATATCTGGTTGTATGGTGTAAGGAATTAACCTTTGAATCGTATTATTTCTTCTGTTAAGAGGTGTTTTACTAGGAGTTTTGATAATTTGTACATAATTTATGTTAAGGACAACTTAAGAGTCGTTTAACAAAAGTATCTATAACTGTTCTGTTAATATTTACATATACCTTTCCATTCCTAGGTCTTGTAAATTTTGTTTATACTGTTTCTTCTTACTTCACGTTTATTCGGTATCAGAAAGACAAACGAAGTCGTTTACCTTTTACTATCCGTTTTTTACTTTGAATTATATTTAAAAGTATTAAATACGTTTTTGTAATCGGGTTCGAAGTACTGTCTGAATGTACACTTTGTATTTTCATAATATTTTGTGAAACTTTTTGTATATTTTCATTTAAACTCCCTACATCCGATTTGTTTTTCAAAATCTGAAATTAAGTTTTGGTATTAAGTCTTCTTTTTTTACCTATTTCAGCCAGAGTATTTTTAATTTATGAAATCACTATGTCTTCTATAATATGTGTTCCATATTATACCTTTTATTATAAATGTATGGTGTGGTGAGAATACCGTCTTTCACTTCTTGATTTCTCTGAGAACTACTCTCACTTTCTCCTCTCACTTTTGCAACCGAATTTCGAGTTGTAAGTCTTTTGATTCCAGTACCGTAGGTCAGTTAGTGAAGTACCCTTTATCTACCCCTTTCTCACCTTTGTCAACGGTTGAAATAAAAAGACCCGAGGTTTTAGTGACGTCTACCACTAACATCGGTACTTTAATTTTCTGTGAATGAGGAACCTTCCTTTCAATACTGGTTGTATCTGCCGCATAAGTTTTCGTTTCTGTAATGAAACAGTTGTTTCAAGGTAGATCAGTTCCGATACCAAAAAGGTCATCAGTACATACCTACACTCTCGGCCTGACATTTCTTTCGACTCACGACTTCTTAACTACGTAAACTTGACACCACAACCTCTTCTGAGAACTCTCAGGGAACCTGACGTTCCTTTAGGTTGGTCAGGTAGGATTTCCTCTATTCAGGACCCACAAGAAACCTTCCTGACTACGACTTCGACTTTGAGGTTATGAAACCGGTGGACCAGACTGACTGACTGAGTAACTTTTCTGGGACCAGACCCTTTCTACCTCCCGTCCTCCTCTTCCCCTGCTATCTCATACTCTACCGACCTACCGTAGTGGCTGAGTTACCCGTACTCAAAGCCACTTGAGGTCCTCACGAGTACCTATCCCTCCGGACCGTACGACACCAAGTACCCCAGTGTTTCTCAACCTGGGCTGACTCGTTGACGTGACTTAGCTTGGTGTATAGACTGTTTCATAAACATATATCTTTTGTATTTCTGAAAAATTGGAGTTGGTCATTTTTTCCGTTTTTTTATATTACTCGTTTTCTATATTTATCTGTAACATGACTTCTCCAATATTTAACCTTTTATTCATATGTTTAGATATAAGGTGTAATAATTGGTGTTCTTATACGTTTACTTTACGTGTCATTCTATGGTACTATATGGACAATGTTTCAGTGTGAAATTTTTCTCACTGAGGTCGTTTATACTCCTATACCTCTTTGACTTGGTGGGTATATGACGACAGCCCTTACATATTACATATCGGTGAGACCTTTTCTCGTGATATGGGAGAATCTTTTAATTTTGACATGAACGGTATGTTGGACATTAATATGAGAACTCGTAATACGGTCTCTATCCTCTTCAAAATCAGTGTGTCTTTAAATATTAGAAGTTTTTGACGAACTCTTTTGAGTTTAAGAGTGTTGTCTACTTTCTAAGTTATTTAACATCGTGTAGGTATAGTACCTTATGATGAGTCGTTAATCAAGTCAAGTCAAGTCAGGTCAGAGAGTCAGTACAGGCTGAGACACTGAGTAACCTGACGTCGTACGGTCCTAAGGGACAGATAGTGGTTGAAGGTCTCGAGTGAGTTTGTGTACAGGTAACTGAGCCACTACGGTAAGTTGGAAGAGTAGGAGATGACAGGGGAAGAGGAGGACGGAAGTTAGAAAGGGTTGTAGTCCCAGAAAAGGTTATTCAGTCAAGAAGTGTAGTCCACCGGTTTCATAACCTCAAAGTCGAAGTCGTAGTCAGGAAAGTTACTTATAAGTCCTGACTAAAGGAAATCCTACCTGACCAACCTAGAGGTACGTCAGGTTCTCTGAGAGTCCTCAGAAACCGTGAGTCGAAAGAAATGTCAGGTTGAGAGTGTAACCATCCTTTACCGTTTGCTGAGGTTATGAGAACGGACCTCTTAAGGTATCTGTCTCCTCCGACCGTCCGATGTCAGGTACCCCAGTGTTTTTCAGTCTGTACTGTCGCTGATTGTGTATGTGTGTGTGTGTATATATATGTGTGTGTCTCCGTCAACATACCTCTTCCTTTACCGTTGGGTAAGGTTATGAGAACGGACCTCTTAGGGTACCTGTCTCCTCGGACCTCCCGATTTTAGGTACCCCAGTGTTTATCTGTGTTGACTCACTTATTGTGTTGTGTCTTTGTGTGTATGTATGTGTGTGTGACAGTGTAGGTATGTGCTGATCACCTTTTTGGTATCGAAACTGATCTATATGGAAACAACCGTTTCATTACAGAGACGAAAAATTAGACGACAGATCCGACCAGTGTCAAACAGAAGGTTCTTCACAAAAAAAATTAAAGTACCGACGTCAGTGGTAGACGTCACTAAAACCTCGGGGGGTTTTATTTCAGAGAGTGACAAAGGTAACAAAGGGGTAGATAAAGGGTACTTCACTACCCTGACCTACGGTACTAGAAGTAAAAGACTTACAACTCAAAATTCGGTTGAAAAAGTAAGAGGAGAAAGTGAAAGTAGTTCTCCGAGTAATCAAGAAGAAGTGAAAAACGGCATTCCCACCATAATAGACGTATAGACTTCAATAACTATAAAGAGGAATATTAGAACTAAGGTCGAACACGAAGTAGGTCGGGTCGTAAAACGTACTACATGAGACGTATATTCAATTTATTCGTCCCACTGTCATATGACGGAACTGCATGAGTAAAGGGTTAAACCTTGGTCAGATACATGTCAAGATTGACAAGATACATGTCAAGATTGACAACAAAGAACTGGATGTATGTCTAAAGAGTCCTCCGTCCAGTTCACCAGACCATAAGGGTAGAGAAATCGATCACTGCCACTACTTTAAGGTCAATTCGATAAAGTTTAGGATTTTCTACTACGACACTTTCACGACGTGAGTTATATAGTCGTATAAACCTTTTGAGTCGTCATCGGTGTCGTGACCTTTTCCAGTGAACCCCGTTACCGTGGGGTGAGGTCATGAGAATGGACCTTTTAGAGTACCTGTCTCCTCGGACCTTCCGACGTCAGGTACCCCAGCGACTCCCAACCTGTGTTGACTCACTGAAGTGAAAGTGAAAAGTGAAAGTGCGTAATCTCTTCCTTTACCGTTGGGTGAGGTCTCAACAACGGACCTCTTAGGGTCCCTGTCCCCTCAGACCACCCGACAACAAATACCCCAGCGTGTCTCAGCCTGTGCTGACTTCACTGAATCGTCGTTTCTTGCCGTTACGGTTTCTTACAAGTTTGATGAGTCGTTATGTTTCTTGTTTAATAACTACGTGTTTTGTTGAACATACTGAGAGTTTCATATACAATTTCGTTTTTAAGATTGACTCTTTTTTTTTTCTTCAGAGAATCTCCAATGTACAACATGTAAAAGTGGATATCTTGTAAGAACTTTACTGTTATAATTTTTCTACTTTTTATATCATCAGCGGTCCAAACCACTATAACACACCCCTCACACTCTCGTGTACTGATACCGATGTTTTCACATCGGTATGAAAGTTCCCTAAAAAAACTACCTCAATATTACTTTCGTACGTTTTAAACACTTTAGACTTATTTAAGTTACCTTACAGAGTTACTAATAAAGGACAACAATGTGACCTAAGGTCAATACGTTCGACAATGTTAACGTCCTTTGTCTTACTTATCATACGTTTACAAAGACATAATTAAGAATGTTGACTATGTTACGGAGTTTTATTTTTTTTCTCTTTAGAATTTATAACTAGTGTTAATAAGTGTTTGAATTTTATCATAATAAGGACGTTTTCCGAGGGTTTTAAGTTAGCAAATAGTTGACTACTTACCTGTTTGTTTTACACCATGAATGTATGTTAGCTTACAATAAACCGTTACTTTTACCTCATAACTATTTACGAAACTGTGTGTACTTCGAATTTTTAATACGAGTTACTTTCTGTGGCCAGTGTTTTCTGGTGTATAACTTACTAAGACAACTATCCTTTATAGGTCCTATCCGTTTTGAATTCTCGGACTTTAATCTAACCATCAACAGATCCTGACGATAATACTACCAACTCTACTCATCACTACCGACGACCCATACTCAAGAGAAGAACTTCACTACTTTTTCCAGATTTTAATCTAATGACATTATTAATGTCTTAGGACTTAAATATGAATTTCACTCAATTAAGATTGTATACACTTGGTATAGAGTTGTTCAGATAATTTTTATAGATCACTTAATTATCATTTTCTTATCTTTTATGTGGTACTTTTGTAATTAGTATTTTTAATCCCCTACCAGTGTGATTATATTTATCTAGAGTTTCTTTCCTTATAATGACCTCTTTTAAATCTTATAATTTATCACTATTTACTTATGTAAATGATTTATTCTGATTTATAATAGATCATAATAAATACATAAAAATAGACTTCGTTTTTGACTTTGTTTGTTTTATTATGTATCCGGTGTTTATATCACTCTCAGAAGTTGTTAGAAGAGAATCAATCACTATTTCATATGTCTCTTAGTTATTTCTATAACTTCTGGAACCGTTGAGATAGTTTTTTAAAAAGGATCTACTGTAAATATTTTATATAATGAGGCGTTGTAAAAAAAAATTACCTGTGTTTGTTTTTCTGGGATAAGACCCTGTGTTTTGGTTAGAGTTGTCAAAATTTTATTAACCTTAGAATACTTCATACAAGAGACTGGTTTTACTTAATTTGATTTTGATTTGTTGTCCCCGAAGGGATCACCGAGTCACCACTTCTTAGACAGACAGTTACGTCCTCCGTACCCAAGTTAGGGACCAGTCCCTTCTAGGATGGACGGTACGTCGTTGACCCGGGTACACGGTGTTGATAATTCGGACACGAGATCTCGGGTCTTTGGTGTCGATGACTCTGGAGCGTAAAGTTGATGACTTCGGTCACTTGGGATCTCGGACATGAGATGTTTTTCTTCGGTGGTAGTACTCTTCGGGTACGTGGTGTTGATTTCTCATAGAGGGTGAGTGGTGTTGATCTCTTTTCGGACACGTCGTTACTTCTAACTCGTGTCAGCTATATAAATCTTTTAATATATTTTATTTATTGTTTTTGATAGCTCTTTGACTAGTTTATAAACTTATAATTTACTATATAAAGATTTATTCAGTTTACACTTCCTCTTTCGTTTTAACTTAGGTTTCAGAAACTTAACTTGATTCAGTTACTGAACTCATAAATGTCGTTCATCTCTTTTCAAATGTATACTACAATGACTCGACTTTTATTACTTCAAAGTTCAGTTATTAGATTAAAAATTCTTTAATCCTCCCCTTTCATTCGGTTTGGGTGAAGTTCGTCTTCCCTTTCCCTATCACTTTTATTCTCGTTTTTCGTTTTTTAATTTTTGTCTTTTTGTTATCTCTTTTTAGTTATTTTGATTTTGGAACAAGAAACTTTTCTAGATATTTTAACTATTTCTAGGATCATCTGATTAGTTTTTTTCTCTTATGTTTAATGTTTTGATTTATTCCTAAATGGTAGTTTCTTTTATGTCCATGAAATTATTAGAATTACGTCATAATATTTGTTTTAGAAGTAAGGTCGAATAAACTTTTTAATCCACTTTACCTTTTGAGGAACATTCCATATATGACGTTTTAGAGTAAGGTGTTCACAATCCCTTTAATTTATCCATTAGAATAAATCCGAAGTCTCTGTTTCGTCTCGTCAGGAAACTGAAACAGAGATTAGACCCATCTGTGATAAGACTGGTACTTACGGGACTGACGGACTGACGACACTCACGTTCAGAATACCATGGTGTCTAGTATCTATTTTATCTCCTACTTTGAACTCTAACAACTCGAGGACCTCCTCCAGACCGGTTGGTACGGAGGTTCGAATTGTTGTCGGGTAAAAAGTTCTGTTTTGTTTTTCGTAATTGACTTTGGTCTCGAAGTCAAACGAGTGTCTGAATTTTCACATAGTCAAACGAAGGACCCTAATATTCGTCCTTTACTTTGTCGTTAAAAACTTCAGAGTGGTTATCTTCCTTGTACGACAGACCCTGGAAAAGGGTTTTCCCTGAGGACTACACGACACAGTACCCTAAGGGTCGTGACAAATTCAGAATTACAACCAGTTTTTGGTTAAACATTACACGGAGGAGATAAAGATAAAGAGAAGAAAATTACAATCATATAACTTTCATTCGATCTATTAAAAATAAACATATATTGTTCTCATAATGAAACTATTATTTAGGAAAGTTTGACTCTATCTTTATTTTCGAAAGATGTTTTGTTGTTCTTTATCTAATGTACCTGTCAGTATAAGAAAAGATGTTTATTTCGAGTGTCATTTTCATCTTAACGTCCGGGTTTATACACGTACGATTCAACGAAGTCAAGTCAAATCAAGTCAGCGAGTCAGTACTGGTTGAGAAACGCTGGGGTACTTAGCGTCGTGTGGTCCGGAGGGACAGGTAGTGGTTCAGCGAAGTCAACACAGGTTGAGAAGTTTTGCGATACCTCACGCCGGGCGGTCCGAGAAGACAGACTCTGACAGGACCGTTCTTATGACCTCACCCAACGGTACGGGAGGAGGTCCCTAGAAGACTGAGTCCCTAGTTTAGCCGTAGAGAGTACAAAAGACTTAACCCTCCGCCCGAGATGTCGTGATCGTGGCGAAATCTTCGTGATTATCAATGTGACTTAAGATGGTTTATAAATTTATTTTTTATTATAGTCAATATGTGTTTGAAAATTTCTTTTGTTATTGTTTTGTTTCACGTACGATCAATTAAAATATTTCGATAGTAACGAGGATATTGTTTATACAGGTTATTGTAATTTTCCATCTTTAACCATCCGTCAGTCACATATTTATGTTATCGGATTTTGATATGGTAGAACGTTTGAGGACCTTACACAGGAACCAGACTACTTAAGTCAAGTCAAGTCAAGTCAAGTCAGTGAGTCAACACAGGCTGAGAAACACTGGGGTACTTGACGTCATGCGCTCCGGAGGGACAGGTAGTGGTTAAGGGTCTCAAGTGGGTTTGAGTATATGTAACTCAACCACTACGTTAGGTTGGTAGAGTGGGAGACAGCAGGGAAAGAGGAGGACGGGAGATAACTCAGAAAAGTTACTCAGTCCACCAGTTTCATAACCTTAAAGTCGAAGTTGTAGTCAAGAAGGTTACTTGTGAGTCCTGACTAGAGGAAATCCTACCTGACCAACTTAAAGGAACTTCAGGTTCCCTGAGCATTCTGAGAAGAGGTTTTAGTGTCAACTTTTCATAGTTAAGAAGCCGCGAGTCGAAAGAAGTGTCAGGTTGAGAGTGTAGGTATGTACTGGTGACCTCTTTGGTATCGGAACTGATCTACCTAGAAACAACTGTTTTATTACGGAGACGAAAATTATACAACACATCCAACCAGTATTGAAAGGAAGGTTCCTCATTCGCAGAAAATTAAAGTTTCGACGTTAGTGGTAGACGTCACTAAAACCTGGGGTCTTTTTATTTCAGTCGGTGACAAAGGTGACAAAGGGGTAGATAAAGGGTACTTCTCTACCCTGACCTACGGTATTAGACAAAAGACTTACAACTCGAAATTCGGTTGAAAAGTGAGAGAAGAAAGTGAAAGTAGTTCTCCGCAAAATTAAGGTGAAGTAAAAGACGGTATTCCTACCACAGTAGACGTATAGACTCCAATGACTATAAAGAGGGTCGTTAGAGCTAAAGTCGAACACGAAGAAGGTCGGGTCGAAAAGAGTACTACATGAGACGTATCTTCAATTTATTCGTCCCACTGTTATATGTCGGAACTGTATGAGGCAAAGGATAAACCTTGGTCAGACAACAAGGTACAAGTCAAGATTGATAACGAAGAACTGGACGTATGACCAAAGAGTCTTCCGTCCAGTCCATCAGACCATAAGGGTAGAGAAAGTCTTAAAAGGTGTCAGCTAGCACTAGGTGTGTCAGTTTCCGAAAGCGTATCAGTTATTTCGTCTTTATCTACAAGAAAGACCTTGAGAGAACCAAAAAGGTACTAGGTCGCCTACAACCGTTAAACTAGAGACCAAGGAGACGGAAACGATTTTGGTCGAACTTGTAGAGTTTAGAGTACCAAGTACATAACGACTTCGGACCGAACCTATTAAAACTCGTAATGAAATGATCACACACTTTACTCACGTTAACACGCCATCAAATTCGTAAGAAACAGTAACGGAAAGAAACCCTAACCTTACTTTTGACTGGAAAAGGTCAGAACACCGGTGACGACTCAAAAGGTTCAAACGACCGTATAACCCACGTCGTGAAAGTGTCGTAGTAAAAAGTTCTAAACTTTATCGAGTTGACCTTAAGATAGTGGAGGTGATCGAAACAAGTATCACTACGAAAGATTCCGGGTGAACTGAAGTGTAAGGTCCTACAGACTGAGATCCACTCACTAGTGTGGTAGTACTAATAGACCCAACACTTCGAAAAAAACATGTCAAGAAGACACATAAGAACGGTGGAGAAGAATTATAGAAGACGACGACAATCCAGATATGGTAAAGACAGGAAATAACTCGGGTAGAAACGTACTTCACAAGGGAACCATAGAGATTAAAAGAACTTCTCTAGAGATCAGAAAGGGTAAGACAACAAAGGGAGATAAAGAAACGTAACTAGAGATTCCTTCCGAAAGAAAAGAGAGGAACGATAAGAAACCTTGAGACGTAAGTCTACGAATATAGAAAGGAAAAGAGGAAACGAAAAGCGAAGAGAAGAAAAGTGTCAATAAACATTCCGGAGGGGTCTGTCGGTAAAACGGAAAAACGTAAATAAAAGGTACCCCTACCAGAACTAGGGACAGAGGACATGTTGGAGGTAGGTATCAAATAGTCCGTGAGATAGTCTAGATCAGGGAATTTAGAAAAAGAGTGAATATCACATATTAGTATTCTTTAAACAAAATCCAGTATGAACTTACCAGATCACCAAAAGGGATGAAAGAAGTTAAATTCAGACTTAAACCTTTATTCCTCAAGTACTAGACTCGATGCCAGTCGAGGGTCAGAACGAAAACGACTGATATATCTCGAAAGGTAGAAACCGACGTTTCTTATCTTAGTTAGACTAAAGTCACAACTGGTAGACTACTATAGGCACACATCTCAGAAGAGAACACAACAACCTTCTCCCACAAAAGATACTGGTCACGCAAAGAACCGTTTTGAGATAATCGGAAACGGGACGAAGTAAGACATAAGGTTCCGGTTTAAACGGTCAATGAGGTACACAGAACTGAAGGATGAAAACGTTATAGGAATTCTTATCCGTTTGATTTTACCGTATGGTGATAGGTAAATCCTCCCGAAGGGAACACTGAGTCGACCATTTATTAGGTAGACGTTACGTCCTCTGGACTCAAACTAGGTACCCAACCCTTCTGAGGAACCTCTTCCCCTACCGATGGGTGAGGTCATAAGACCGGACCTCTTAAGGTACCTGATGTCAGGTACCTCAGTGTTTCTCATCCTGTGCTGACTCGTTGACAGTGAAAATGACAGTAGGTGAATCCTTTCGTCGATTAATCTTTTATTGTGACTTGACTGTGTAGTTTAATTTTATTAAAAGTAAAGTTTCCGTTTTTTCAAGACCAAACCTTTCCAAATCTCGTTGACCTTGAAAATGTGTAACGACTATCTTACGTCACACCGTCTCTGTGAAACCTTTTGTCACGTCGTTAAAGAATATTTTAATTCATGTGTAAGTGAGTCATTAAAGTGAGGATCAGTAACTGGATTCTCTTCACTTTATATACCGGTATTTTTCTGAACGTGTGTTTACGAGTACGGTAGAAGAAAGTATTAGTGTTTTTCAGTTTTCGCCGTTTATTTATTTAAACCATGTAGGTAAGTTATTAGATAATGAGTGGTTATTTTTCTTACTTTACAACTATGTATTTTATTGTGTCTACTTAGAGTTTTCGTGACATTGACTTTCTTATGTGTACGGTGTATGATATCCAGACGTATGACGTACTAAAAATATACTGTAAGATTTGTTTCCTTTTTGATATGTCTACAATATTCACCAACGACTCCCCATCTCAATTCCTCCTTTAATAATGTCTCCCTGTGTTCTTTTAACCCCCACCCACCCGTCCACCTCCAGATTAAGGAGATCAATATTCCTCTTATTAGAAAAGTTTATTAAATTTTACTGAAAGACAGTAAAAGAAACCCTCTTATCTAAACAAAGTTGAAATACGAAGATTAGTGTCTTTATATGTATAATATAAAATCACAATAATTAATCGTTCGGTTTTAGAGAGTTTTAATAAAAAACGAAAGAATTTCAGTCCAAATAACTTCACATTAAATACTATTTTCAATGGGAAGAGTCCGTATTTAAAATACATAATTATAAAATTGTGTGTATGTGTTAACGCATCGATGTTATTTTTGTGACTTAAAAAAGGGTTTTCAACAAGAAATTTAGATAAAAATTTTTGTCTTACACAAAATTTTAACTAATGAATACTATATCACAAGATACTAGAGGAAACTTAATCCTTTTCAGTGACTTAATTATAGTATCTTGATGGTAAAGTACCATATAAAGATACTTATACAAATTTATTATTTACAAATGGTTTACTTAGGTTATTATGTTGTTCAAATTCGTATAACATGGATACAGAGGGGAAGATAGTCGAACTTTCTACTGTATATTTAAATGTTTAAACTTATATGAGTAGATACAAATTTTAGTATTTATAAAGGTAAATATTAAAACAACATGTTGGTTTAAAGTCTATTTATCATAAGTTGTACGACGACGACGACGACGACGGTTCAGTGAAGTCAGCACAGGTTGAGACACGTTGGGGTATCTGCCGTCGGGTGGTTCGAGGGGACAGGGACCCTAAGAGGTCCGTTCTTGTGACCTCACCCAACGGTAGAGGAAGAGGTTCGTACTTTCACTTTTTACTCTCACTTCAGCGAGTCAGCACAGGCTTACTCTTCACTTTCACTTTAACGAGTCAGCACAGGCTGAGAAGTGTTGGGGTACCTGACATCGAGTGGTCCGAGGAGGTAGGTACCGTAAAAGGTCCGTTCTTATGACCTCACCCAACGGTAACAGAAGAGGTATTTATAGGGGTTAATTTACCTGACCGAAGTGAAAATCTTTTTTTTTCAATATAACACCCTTGTTCATCAAATACTCAAGTATATTCTCTATAAGTATGTTTTTTTATTATCGAGAACATGTACATGTGTGTGTGTCTTAGTTTAAAAGTACATTTACTTTACAATTAATATTTTCACAGAGGAGATTCTATATAAGATATTGTGTAAATGTATTGTACAAAAATACAACTGTAAAAGATAAGATGTGTCCAAAGTTTTGTTTGTTCTAAACTACAGTCGTATCAAAAAAATTTACTCGAATATTTCCTTACATTTTTAAATTCCCATCTTCATATAAAGAAAGGACAAATATTAGGTGTGTTTGACACTATTTCCTCTGGAAAGTCACTAATACAATATAACTATGGGTACACTATATTGTCTCATTTACTGGGTCTTTCCAGTGTTGTAAAGTGTAATGTATTACAAAGTATATTACGGGTTGTTGTGTAATGTAGAGTAGTGGAATGTTTTTCGAGAGTTACCTTACAAGAGTACTTTACTAAATAAAAATTGCAAATCTATATTGATCAATAGAGACCTCCTTTGTTTTTGTTCCTACGAAATGATTCCTTTAATGGGAGTTAAAATTTCCTTTAAATTTTTTTTAATTCATTCTATCAGTTTCGTATAAGACGATTTTATTCCATTCATCCAAATATGTAGAATCTTCAGTATGTACATTCATTATTACTTATTTAGACTAAACGTACTATATATAATATAAGTCAACTACTCTCCTTTGCATTTTATTGTTTTTCTTTATAGTCAGATAAGACATTTGGAAATTTAGATAATTTAAATTCTATACGTCTATATGACAAACTTTGTAAACATAATATATGACGTATAAATCATTGGATACATTTATTTAATACATACCAACCACTAGACTAAATATTCGAACGGTCGTCTCAAGTCTCCGTTACCTAGTCTTTGTTTTCTGACGGAATAGAATTTATTCTTTTACAGTAATTTCTTAATCAGTTGAAAGAGTCACTACATTTGTAGTGTTTACAGTTTCGGTCTTATTCAAGTATGGTTCGAATGTCTCATCACGATTTTTAATTTTTTCGTATATTTTTTATATTACGAGGTAGGAAGGGAAGGGGGTGACACAGGTGTTCAGACAAGAGACATACAGACATAGAGATTAGGACGGGACGTTTATTAAAGTCGTCATGGTAAAAGATCTAAAGGTATATATACGTAATTATGTGCTATAAACAAAAAGACAAAGACTGGGTACGGTGACCTTACTTAACTCTATCATCGTTGCTTTGTATATGTAATGGTATTCATTTTGTCTGTCGATTACTCTTCAACGATATATTGTGTCGGTCGAGTTGGACCGCGAGACACTGTTGGATCTCCCCAACCTACCCCACCTTTCACTCTCCCTATAAGTTCTTGCCCCTCGTATACATATGAATACCGACTAAGTGTGACAACGTACCGTTTTCAGTCGTGTTGTAACATGTCGTTAACAGAAGGTTTTTTTTATTTAAAATTTTTCTTGTATATACAAGTATAGATATTATGTAAATTCTAAAAGGTTAAATTTTCTCATAAACGTCTAATATCTGAACACGAGTCATTTATTGACAAGGGAATACTAACAGATCTCCCGTTCAGTTAAATTATCCATAGGTAATTCAATAAATTATATTTCATAATCCGTACTCTTAGTTAAATTGTAGAGTGTCTACAGTTTTATGAAATAAATCTCTAGATAGTAGATAAGAGAGTTAAATGTTATATTCTATCTTAATTTGTAAGATCTTTGTGTTCGACCTTAGTTCTAACGGCCCTCTTTATAGTTAGTGGAGTCTATACGTCTACTGTGGTGGGAATACCTTCTTTCACTTCTTCTTGATTTTTCGGAGAACTACTTTCACTTTCTCCTCTCACTTTTTCAACCGAATTTCGAGTTGTAAGTCTTTTGCTCCTAGTACCGTAGGCCAGGGTAGTGAAGTACCCTTTATCTACCCCTTTGTCACCTTTGTCACCGTCTGAAATAAAAACCCCCGAGGTTTTAGTGACGTCTACCACTAACGTCGGTACTTTAATTTTCGGCGAATGACGAACTTTCTTTTCAATACTGGTTGGATCTATCGTATAAGTTTTCGTCTCTGTAACGAAACGGCTGATTCCAGGTAGATCTCAGTCTGTGCTGACTCGCTGAAGTGAAAGTGAAAAGTGAAAGTACGTAACCTCTTCCTTTACCGTTGGGTGAGGTCACAAGAACGGACCTCTTAAGGTCCCTGTTCCCTCGGACCACCCGACGGCAGATACCCCATCGTGTCTCAGCCTGTGCTGACTTAGTTGAATCGTCGTCGTCGTCGTCAGTTCCGATACTAAAAAGGACGCCAGTGCATACCTACACTCTCAACCTGACACTTCTTCCGACTCGTGGCTTCTTAACTACGAAAACTTGACACCACAACCTCTTCTGAGAACTCTCAGGGAACCTGACGTTCCTCTAGGTTGGTCAGGTAAGACTTCCTCTAGTCGGGGTCCTAAAGAAACCTTTCTTACTACGACTTCGACTTTGAGGTCATGAAACCGGTGGAGTACGCTTCTCAACTGAGTAACCATTTCTGAGACTACGACTCTCTCTAACCCCCGTCCTCCTCTTCCCCTGCTGTCTCCTACTCTACCGACCTACCGTAGTGACTGAGTTACCTGCACTCAGACTCACTTGAGGCCCTCAACCACTACCTGTCCCTCCGGACCGCACGACGCTAAGTACCACAGCGTTTCTCAATCTATACTGACTCGCTGACTTGACTTGACTTGACTTAAAAAGTCGTTAAATCTTAAGACGTTCTTACTTCGAAGGTGTAGATCGTCATCACTACATATATTGTAGACTACCTTCTTTTACCATTTGTTCTCAACGCTCGACTCCAATAAGGGTTTAAAAGTAGAAGTTAAAAAAAAAGTTCAAATCTTTTCGAAGTTGTAATGTTCATATTTCGTGAGATTATTAAAAGGCTTCTGTATGAGTTTTACATCATCAGGAAAATTTCCACTACAAAACGTTTCATTTACGATATATGAAGACTGTGACTTTTTATGTGAGAACCATACCAACCAATGTAATCGGACCTTCCGAGTCTCAGTAAAGTAAGAAAGACGACATAAGTCACTCTTTTCACGTATCAGATCTATCTATTTGATGAAGGGTGAGGTGTAGACGATAGGTTTACTCCATTAAAACATTTTTTTGAAGGATTCTAATGGTGTTATGGGACGACGACGATTCAGTGGAGTCAACAAAGGTTGAGACACGCTGGGGTATATGGCGTCGGGTGGTCTGACGTTAAGGACACTAAGAGGTCCGTTCTTATGACCTCACTCAACGGTAAAGGAAGAGGTCACGTACTTTCACTTTTTACTTTCACTTCAGCAAGTCAGTACAGGTTGAGAAGTCCTGGGGTACCTGACATCGGATGGTCCGAGGAGGTAGGTACCCTAAAGGGTCCGTTCTCATGACCTCACCCCACGGTAACGGAAGAGGTTGTTATGAGACCTATAGACAGTTTCTTATATACGTCAAGTTCAAGAGGGTAATATAGTTTTTATTTTGAAAAGATATCTCTAAAATATAATAAAAACAATTTCTTGATTCTACTTAATAAAAAAGGTTTCTCGAGATAGACGTTTAAGGATTTAAAATGAGAGAAGTTTAGAAGAACAATGAGCTGAAATGTGTACTTTCAAAGTGCGTTTATTAAATATTCGTCTATAAATAACCGGTGGAAGATAAAGGTATACATATTACGTTTAAATACAATCTTCTTAAACTTTTAGAACATATAATTGAAGTTTCTTTTAAGACACAAACACTTTTGTGATTTTTGGTTTAACCGGTGACTTGATATGATATTAAAGGACTTCCGACTCAGAAGTAAACTTTAAATCACAAATATCGTTTTCGTGTATTGTTCACAAGTCATTTACACATAACTTAATGTAATTCCCAGTTGTGGATTTGAAGTTCTTTTTCGTTGGCTAAAAAAGAGTAGTTCCTTTTCTCTTTCACACTATTGTAATATACAGTCATTTTTTGTTACCACTTTTCTCCCTTAAAAATTCCTGAAGTGAGATTTGAATGAAAGTGTACTCTTAAATCTCTATCTAAAATGATCTTTATAAAGATCATTAATTCGTGTTAAATGGAGTCAATGAATATTATCCCAACCCATAATACTGATGTTGTATTTATCAGATGTAACGGTTTTAAGTTTTGATATTCATTCCACTTTTCTGTCGGAAGACTTACCCTCTTTTGTTATCGTTTACTTCGTTGACTGTTTGTTGATTAGAGTTTTTATATGTTCGTTGAAGACGTCGAGTTAAGGTCTTTTTATTTGCTGGGTTAGTTTTTTACCCGGTTTCTTGATTTATCCGTAAAGAGGTTTCTTCTGTATGCCTACCGATTGTTTGTGTACTTTTCTACGAGTGGTAGTGAGTAATAGTCTCTTTACGTTTAGTTCTGGTGGTACTCCATGGTAAAGTGTGGTCAGTCTTACCGACGCTAGGTTTTCAGATATTCGTTATTTACGACCTCTCCCACACCTCTTTTCCCTTGGAAGAATGTGACAACCACCCTTACGTTTGATCATGTCGGTGATACCTCTTGTCACACCTCTAAGGAATTTTTTAACGTTTATCTCGACGGAATACTGGATCGTTAGGGTGACGACCCGTATGTGTGGTTCCTTTGGTCTTGACTTTCTGTGTGTACATGGGTTATAAGTAATGTGGTGACAAATATTATCGGTCCTGTACCTTCGTTGGATCTACAGGTAGTCGTCTACTTACCTACTCTTTCGACACCATGTATATGTGTTACCTCATAATGAGTCGGTAATTTTTCTTATGTAAACTTAGTCAAGATTACTCTACCTACTTTGACCTCGGCTAATATGTCTCACTTCATTCGGTCTTTCTTTTTGTGGTTATGTCATATGATTGTGTATATATACCTTAAATCTTTCTACCATTACTACTGGGACATACGCTCTGTCGTTTTCTCTGTGTCTACATATCTTGCCTGAAAACCTGAGACTCCCTCTCCCTCTCCCACACTACTAAACCCTCTTGCCGTAACTTTGTACATATGATAGTACATTCTTTGCTTCACGGTCAGATACAAGCTATGTCCTATGTCCTACGAACCCCGACCACGTACCCCTACTAGGTCTCTCTACTATACCCCACCCTCCACCCTCCCCCTAAGTCCTAACCCTCGAACATATGTGGGCACTACCTAAGTACAGTTACATACCGTTTTGGTTATGTCATAACATTTCATTTTATTTCATTTTTTATTTTATTTTATTTTATTTTTATTTTTATCTAACTCTTTGGACCTTTTTTTTTTCCTCCAAATTTTCGGTAAATGGACTTAGTTCAACCTTGTCTAATTGTTATTTTTAAAAAGTCCATATAATATAATTTTATAATAATTTATTATAAGTAAAAATGAGTCATATATTTTATAAATGAAAGTCAGTTCAATAAATGTGAGAATAACTCTGTAGGGTGTTGATCGTACGAGAGAAAAGGACGTCGAGGTAAAGAGACGAAGAGGAGTTTTACTGAGAACCTTTCTTGAGAGACTTGTATGAAAAAAGTAAACAACAGATTGAAAAGGAGAAGTTGGGTAAGATCTACTCGAAGGTAAGGTCCCCCTTATCTTCCCGAAATGAATTTACCGAAATCTCCATGTGGTTCTAAGATCGTGAATCATCAGGAAAGCCTCTTCCGTTACCGTGGGGTGAGGTCATGAGAACGGACCTTTTAGGGTACCTGTCTCTTCGGACCATCCGAAGTCAGGTACCCCAGCGATTCCCAGTCTGTGCTGACTCACTGAAGTGAAAGTGAAAAGTGAAAGTACGTAATCTCTTCCTTTACCGTTGGGTGAGGTCACAAGAACGGAGCTCTTAGGGTCCCTGCCTCCTCGGATCACCCGACGGTAGATACCCCAGCGTTTCTCAACCTGTGCTGACTTCGCTGAATCGTCGTCGTCGTCGTCATTAGAAAATAGGACCTTACGGAAGAGGTTACATGGACGTTCCGAGAGGGGAAGTGAGAGGGATGGTGTGGAAGAACCATATTTGCGACTTGTGATACAGATTTTAAAATAGAGGAGTGACGAGACAGTAAAAAGGGACAAAATGAAAAGAAGCATTTGAATATTGGGTATTATATCAAATATAAAATAAATTTACAGAAATAGATAATATGGTTGTAATACAAAGTATATGGAGAATAGTAGGAGTAATGTCAAAGGCCGTTGTTTTTAAGTTATTCGACTTGAAGTTCTAACAGTTTTAGGGAAGAGTAGGATTATAAGAGTTGGGGAGTCATAGTTACGTCAAAAGGGTACTGAGAAAACTCTTCGTCATACACAACAGGATCCTCTCGAACTCGAAAATGTCTATTAATTCTTCTTTTTATGAAGGTTTGTAGTGTTCCAATTATAGAGAGTACCTCATAGTGTCTCCTACGTCGTCTGGAGACTTTTAGGTGGTTTTAATTTAGGTCTCGTCTCCTTTGTCACAAACCCCCTGTGTTACGAATACGAGTCTTTTTGGTTCACCGTCGTCAGTAGTCACGTCTTCTAGTTTTGTGACGATACACAGTAATTGTCCCTTTTTCAAGTTACTGTCGTCTTTGTTTCCGTCGTCAACCTGTAGTACCTCGTCACATGGTTTCGTCTTGGATTTCGTTGTTAGGGTAACAGGTACAGGTTCACGACGGACAAAAAGTTACGATGGATGATATAGGTTTAAAAGATGAGTTGTAGGGGTGAACCCAAAGTTTATCCACAGAATTTGAGTTTGAGACTTAGTCTTAAAAAAAATTCTATAAACTTTATGTTAAAATAAGACTAAGTTTTGTTTTTCCTTACCCTTACTGTTTTTGTTCTAAGGTGGAGAGTTATACAGTACACTGATGTCTTCAGAATATAAACTTTGAGTTTCTTCTTTGTTGACAAGACTTTGTGGATTTATACGTCTATCTTCGTTACTTCTATAAAAAAATTGACGGTATAAGTGAGGTTTTGGGTAGGTAGAGGAAGTCGTAGGTTTCTACTTCGTGTACAAGACGAAGGGATATATTATTTTACCGTTTGTGTGACATGGTGACTATAATGTCCTGTCAACGGATATTATAATCTGAAGTCTACAACCCGGGGTCGAAGTGAAAGAGTGTCCTTTCGTAGACAGACTCGTTGGAGATTTAACACGAACATGACGGCGACGGTTCCGACCGAGGGACTGGTGGAGACCACCATACTCTCATCCGTACCGTTGTTTAAGGTTCAATCCCAGAGACTAGTCAAAAGATCGTTCTGTCTCCTTCCCGAAAAGTTTCAAAATCAATGAAAACCGTCTTTACAGTATCATGGATTCTAAGAAGAAAGACACCTTCTGTTGAACTGAAACGGAATTAGAAAACCAGGAATTATAGGTGAAACAACGGTGTGTTGTGTTACCCCTACAAGAGTATGTGAGGATAATCTACAGATACGGTCAATCCGTATAAGAACATGTATTGAGTTACAATGTAGTTTGTATTATTACTGTGTGATTCGAACCTATATTCTCGGTTGAGAGTCAAGTGGTTTAAAAAGGACTGGTCGACATAGGGTATGTAACTTGAATTAACCAGGAGACAACCATACCTCGTGTTTCTCTACCTGGAGTTGTTAAATGAAGAGTTTAAGTGGTCAGTCTACTAGAACGTGCTTACATAAGAAAGTCATAGTAGTCGTGGTTGGTTATGTTCAAACTTGACTTGGACCTCAAGAGGAACCCGTCATTAGAGAACTACAATGTGTCCGGCCCAGGGTCACGGGATTCCCGGAGACGTCGACCCCTCCCCTCCTCCAGAAGGTCTCCTGGACGCTTTAGTAGAGGAGTTCCGACGACGGGTGACGTCGGCGACCCTTGGGGTGGTGGTGTGGGTGGGGTTGCGGGGACGGGGTCGGGGAGAGGTTGAGTCTTAAAAATTACAGGAGAAGTGTTCATACAGAAAGGAGATAAGAATTCACACACACACGTAGGAGTCAGTGAAGTCAGCACAGACTGAGAAACGTTGACTGAGATCGTTGACATCGGACGGTCCGAGGAGACAGATATTTTAAAGGGTCCGTTCCTATGATCAAACAGTCAAGGAAGAGGTCCCCTAGAAGGTTCAGAGGACGAAGAGGACTTAGTGTCCGTCTAAGAGATTGTGATTCGGTGGTGACCCCTTTGGGGATAAGGTGTTATGTAGTGTAGTTTACCGTGGTAGTGAGTACTCAGACAGTTTGCAAATTCACAGTAGAAAAGAGATAAGAGGAATGAGGGTCTTAGGGTTACTTAAACGTTTAGAAGACGGAGATTTTAGGTAGGATTTAAACAAGAAAAAAAAAATTTAAAGACGAGAATACTATTGTCTGTCCACGGGTACAAGAGTGTGTCTACTACGTCATCAGGAAAAAAAAAAACTAAGATGGTTCGTAAGAATGTTTGACGAAGAATAGGTCGACGGTTTTGTAATAAAAAGGTTGGCTGTACAGTGATGGTTCGAAATGAAAAGTAATTGGAACTTAATTTAAAACTGAGGAATGAGTCAGGAGTCTTCCGGATCTTAAAGACCAGAACCAGGTGGGAAGAGTGAGTAGAGTATGTTTCGTTGAAATGGAAGTGGTGTGAAATCAGCGTGACAAAGAAAAAGGAATTTGTACCCTTTAATAAACGGTAGTGTCCCGGAAACGTGAATTGTAAACGACTCGAACTTACGGTAAAGGGGTCCACCAGGAGACCCCTTAAGTCAGGAGTTTATATTAATATGACCCGAAGGGTTCACCGTGTCACCATTTTTTAGACAGACGGTTACGTCCTTTGTGTCCTCTGAACCTTCTAGGGGACCTCATCCTTTTCCCTTGGGTGACGTCATAAGAACGGACCTCTTACGGTACCTGTCTCCTCGGACCGCCCTATGACAGGTCCCCCAGTGTTTCTCACGCTGTACTGACTCGTGTACCCGTGCGTGTACTAACATCAACCAACTGGACATTGTGTGGGAGGGGTGAGATCGTGTAATACGATGAAATTATAAATGTAAAAAAGACGAAAACTTCGACAAAGGAAATAAATAATTACATCATTAAAGTCTTCGGGAAGGAAATTTTGTAGTTTAGGTTCGTTCGTCTCTCGAACAGATAGAAATAGTAGCTAGAATCTTGACGTATCATCATATCTTAGGTTAAATTTGTTAAAAGAATTTTGACTTGACTTATCTTTGAAATTGTAGTTAAATGTGAAATTTTTCTTTTAAATCCAGAAAAAAAAGGTGAGTTCTTTTCCATATAAGGGGTCCGTTAGACACTGTTGTTTCACTCTAACAGAGATTGGATTTTCAATGATCTACTACCTAAATATTGTTGAGTATTTATTATAAATTCTTGAACTTAAACCCAGTATATTAGTAGTACATAATAATGAGTTTAGTATTTAATCTTTTCTGTGTTAGTTAAATAGTTACTTATTAAAATAAATTTATAGGTACTCTCTTAAAAGTCAATATTATAATTATTTATACTTTCTTTTATAGATGTGTACTTCGGTTGGTTCTTAGGTTTCAAGGTATTGATCTTATTTTCAAAAATTTTAACATAGGAGGATGTATGTATATATTATTGATGAAGTTTTGTTGATGATGAAAATTTACGTCTCTTCACTTATCTTAATTCATTAAGTTCTGACTCATACATCCTATACTTTAAAATTTTTTATTTTGTCGCACCAGAAACCAACTATCGACTTCATTACTTGATTTATCATGATGTGTAAAACAGTTGTACAGTATTCGTTTTTGAATTGTTTTAAAGGAGTAAAACAAAAAGGATAATACCTTAGTGATTTGTTTCGACTCGAAAAAAATGGATAATTCATCTTATAAAATTATTAAACTATCTCTAAAAAAACTTGGGTGACAGTGTTTTTATTTGTCAAAATAACTATACCTTTATGACACCAATTTTATGATTTTAAGGTAACTTTTAAGTATATTAACCCATGTGTCAAAGAGACTTCATTTAAAGTAGTATAAAATCGTCCTTTTGAACTTTTATTACTATATTAAATAAACAAAAATAATAAAAATTAATCATTTGATTAAAGGAGACTTTATGATCGATCAAATCTTGTGGTCTATAAGACACAAGGTAATCATATACCGGACTTGAAATTTATAAAGGTCAATTTTAAAATTACTTTGTCGATATGAAATTTATTTTAAGTTCGTATTATAATATACTTATCTGATCTGATCATTGTTTATTGAAATGACAAAGTTCCCGAAATTTATCGGTTTCAAATAAGAGTCAGTGTGTTTAAGAGAAGGACCAAGATCCACTTAGAAAATCTACAGACAGAAACTAACGAAAAAGAGAGTTTGGTTGTTCCTTTTTTTAATTGGAGATTAGGTCTTATTGTCTCTCTTTATAACCTTTATTTCGACAGATCAATTCAAGTCAAACAGATTATAACTGTATACTAGATCTTATACATTTAAATCGACAAAGTTAAGTTTATAGTTACGATTTTTGTACGTATTGATTTTAATATACGAATTTCTACGACTCAACTAATTTTTTATTGTAACTGTATAAATATAATGTTAAAATACCAGTTTACAAGGGAATCCGTAATAAAGATGAAATTAATTTGACTAAAATATTTAGATTTCTTCGTCGAAGGGATCACTATGGATTTTAGGTCACAGAAGAATACCGAAGTGAATAAACTTTTATGATTTATTCGGTTTTTAATGTGAAAAAGAGATACCAACCAAAAAATAAATTTTTAAATTACGATACATGTTTTTTTAAGATATGTTACTTTATCTCAAAAAAAAAATTAATTTCGTGTGACCTCTATTATATCTGAAGTTATTTACTGAGTCTCCGTAAGAGTTTATTATTGATTGTTTAATGTAATATCGATGGTATTGTTTTCCATTCCTCTCAACATTAGTGGACCTTTAATCTTTTAAATAAGTTCTTTAATGTATTACGTTGTAATTACGAAATGTTATGTCGTGTCTCAGATGAATACTGAGGGGTCTCTGTAAGTATTACCAATTTTTAAATTTATCAAATCTATAATTGTCATTTTCGTGTTTCCAAGTAGAGAGATCCATTGAGTTTCGTTTGATCTATTAAAATAAAATACAGTCTAAGATAGATTAAACACCAATATTGGGGTGTAAAAGTAAGAGTAGTGACGTACTTTGTTTTATGTAGTCTAAACATAAAACTCTGTATTTATATCGTGAACCGTTTACCTTTCTAAACAAAGACTAAACCGTAGTAAGTCTTGACAGACTAGTAGTACGGGACTATTATCGATAGGAAGTTAATAACGTAGGATGTAGGTATTAGTTAGTAGTCAGATGGGTAAAGAGGAGGATGAAATATCTATGACGGAAACAATGTTATTTATGTATTTAATCTATGTTAAAAGGGACGACGACAAAAACGATTGATGATTAACTGACTTTCTTTTGATGATGAATTTTAACGTAAACTTTAGGGAAACAGGGAATAATTTAAAATTTTCACCGATGACCGACTTTACACTTTTTTTTTTTTTTTTTCTTGGACTCTATTATCTATATACCTTCTACACTATAATGAACGATTGATTGAACTTAAAAACTTGGTACTTAGTGAAACCTTTGTAGTCAATAAGAAATTTTCCAGACTGTATGTCTCTTGTTTCTCTCTTTGCCTAAATCTAGGCCCCATAGTGGAAACGAAGGTCCAAAGATAACCGTTGTAAATGTGACTTTTGTCTTTGTCCTTAAAAGAAAAGAAAAAAAAAATTAAAAATAAAAATGAAATAAAATGAAATGTTATGACATAACCAAAACAGTATGTAACTGTACTTAGGTGGTACCCACATGTACACTAGGGTTTGTACTTGGGGGGAGGGTGGAAGGAGGGGTGTTGTAGGGAAACCCAGTAGGGGCACGTGGTCGGGGTTCGTAGGACATAGGACATAGCCTTTATCTGACCACTAAACTAAGAATGTACTATCATATGTACAAAGTTACGGTAAGAGGGTTTAGTAGTGTGGGAGAGGGAGAGGGAGACTCAGGTTTTCAGGCCATATGTGTAGACACAGAAAAAAGGACAGAACGTATGTCCCAGTAGTAACGGTAGAAAGATTTAAGGTATATATACACAATCATATGACATAACCACAAAAAGAAAGACCGAATGAAGTGAGACATATTAGCCGAGGTCAAAGTGGGTAGAGTAGTCTTGACTAAGGTTACATAAGAAAAAATTACCGACTCATTATGAGGTAACACATATACATGGTGTCGGAAGAATAGGTAAGTGGACGACTACCTGTAGATCCAACAAAGGTACAGGACCGATAATATTTGTCACGACGCTACTTGTAACCCCATGTACACAGAGAAAGTTAAGACCAAAGGAAACACACATACGGGTCTTCACCCTAACGACCCAGTATACCGTCAAGATAAACGTTAAAAAATTCCTTAGAGGTGTGATAAAAGGTATCACCAACATGATCAAACGTAAGGGTGGTTGTCATATCCTCCCAAGGGAAAAGAGGTGTGGGAGAGGTCGTAAATAACGAACGTCTAAAAACCTAGCGTCGGTAAGACTGACCACACTTTACCATGGAGTAACACTAAAACTAAACGTAAAGAGACTATTACTCACTACAACTCGTAGTAAAGTACACAAAGAATCGGTAGGCATACAGAAGAAACCTCTTTACAGATAAATCAAGAAACCGGGTAAAAAACTAACCCAGCAAATAAAAAGACCTCAACTCAACGTATTCAACGAACATATAAAAACTCTAATCGACAAACAGTCAACAAAGTAAACGATAACAAAAGAGGGTAAGTCTTCCGACAGAAAAGTGGAACGAATATAAAAGGAAACAACACGTCTTCGAAAATTAAAATTAATCTAGGGTAAACAAATAAAAACGAAAATAAAGGTCTTAAGACCCTCCACCTAGTATCTCCTAGGACGACACTAAATACAGCCTCTCGCAAAACGGATACAAGAGGAGATCCTCAAAATATCAAAGACCAGAATGTAAATTTAGAAATTAGGTAAAACTCAAATAAAAGTACACGTCACAATCTTTCACTAGATTAAAGTATCACTTTTACTCATATGCTGGGTTTCGTTAAATGTTTAAGTTACGTTAGGGATAGTTCGATGGTCGTTATAAAAAGTGTCTTGATCTTGTTTATTAAAGTTCTAAAGATACCTTTATGTTTTTTGGAGCTTAACGGTTTCGTTAGAACTCTTTCTTCTTACCTTGACCTCCTTAGTTGAACGGACTGAAGTCCGAGATGATGTTTCGGTGTCAGTAGTTCTGTCATACCATGACCGTGTTTCTGTCTGTATATCTAGTTACCTTGTTTTATCTTTCGGGTCTCTATTTAGGTGTGTGTATACCTGTGGAATAGAAACTGTTTCCTCCGTTCTTATATGTTACCTCATTTCTGTTAGAGAAATTGTTCACCACGACCCTTTTGACCAATTGGTGAACATTTTCTTACTTTGATCTAGTGAAAGATTGTGGTGTGTGCTTTTATTTGAGTTTTCCTTAAAAGATAAACTTGACGTCTCCTTTCGTCTTCTGTATAGACCCTTCATCAATCCCTGAGACGTCTTCTATCTCAGTTTACATTGTGAAAAAACGAAAATTATTCTAAATGTTCAATTAATTCCCATTAATTGGTTCGTTATCCAATATTTCTGATGTCCCGGAACAAAAGAACGGTTCCAAATACACCCTGAGTCTTGACGTCTAGGAATTGTCTTATGGTATTTGGACTCGAATGAATTAACCAATGTTTTATTTTAATTGGTGTCTATTTTAACACTATGAAGAGGATAAATAAACGCGGATAATTTTAGAATCGAAAATTCGATGTCATTAGTATATGAAGTATTATTCATGGTATATAATATTTTTTTGTAGTAATATAAACAAAAAAAAAAAAAAATTACTTGTTCCTTCTTTTTCTCTAACATTGTTTACTGTTACGTTTTTTACACGTCAACGGGGGGACCTTGAGGTTATAGACGAAGAGAAGAGTAGGTACTCGGGTATTGACAATGAAGAAAAGTAGAGATCCTGACGAAGAGGAGTCAAGAAAATGTCAGAGGGTAAAGGGACGACAGATTACAAACCTTAGAACACGTGTGATAAGAATATAAAACTTTACATGAGGGAGGGACTTTGTAGAAATAATGAAGTCCCCAAAGACGTAGTCGAAATACATGTCCTACTTGAAATCACAGTTTATCTGACATGATCTCACAACCTGTCTCTTCCGTTACCGTTGAGTGAGGTCATGAAAACGAACCGTTTAGGGCACCTGTCTCCTCGGACTATCCGACGTCATGTACCCCAGCGACTCCCAGCCTGTACTGACTCACTGAAGTGAAAGTGAAAAGTGAAAGTACGTGACCTCTTCCTTTACCGTTGGGTGAAGTCACAAGAACGGACTTCTTAGGGTCCCTATCCCTTCGGACCACCCGACGGTAGTAGATACCCTAGCGTGTCTCAGCCTGTACTGACTTCGCTCAATCGTCAATCGTCGTCTCACAACCTCCCTGGTAGTAGGTGTACCTATGATCAGTAGATTGTGTTGACAAACTTAGTGTTACGTCTCGTTTAAACAGTCAAACTCTTAATTCAGGATCCACTCCAAGATCCTTAATCTCATCCTTTCCTTTATACTCCGTCTCTGTCTTTTGTTTGTTTGACTATCAAAGGATATCAAACCTTAACTACCCTTTCTTTGTCTACCCTAATTACAAGTATGTAAAGTTTACCTGAAAAGTGTTTTTCAATAAAATTAAAATTCGTTGACCAAAGTCGAGTCAAGTCAAGTCAGTGAGTCAGCACAGACTGAGAAACGCTGGGGTACTTAGCGTCGTACGGTCCGGAGGGACAGGTAGTAGTTGAGAACCTCAAATGAGTACAGGTAACTCAGTCACTACGGTAGGTTGGTAGAATAGGCGACAACAGGGGAAGAGGATGGAAGTTAGAAAGGGTTGTAGTCCCAGAAAAATTTACTCAGTCGAGAAGACTAGTCCACCGGTTTTATGACCGCAAAGTCGAAATTGTAGTCAGGAAGGTCACTTGTGGGTCCTGGTTAAAGGGAATCCTACCTGACTAACCTAGAGGAACGTCAGGTTCCCTAAGAGTTCTCAGAAGTTGTTGTGTCAAGTTTTCGTAGTTAAGAAACCGTGAGTCGAAAGAAATATCAGGTCGAGAGTGTAGGTATGTACTGGTGACCTTTTTGGTGTCGGAACTGATCTACCTGGAAACAACCGTTTCATTACAGAGACGAAAAATTATACGATAGATCCAACGAGTATTGAAAGGAAAGTTCCTCATTCGCAGAAAATTAAAGTTTCGACGTTAGTGGTAGACGTCACTAAAACCTCGGTTTTTTTTTTTTTTATTTATTTCAGTCGGTGATAAAGATTACAAAGGGGTAAATAAACGGTACTTCACTACCCTGACCTACGGTACTAGAAGCAAAAGACTTACAACTCGAAATTCGGTTGAAAAAGTGAGAGGAGAAAGTGACAGTAGTTCTCCGAGAAATCAAAGAGAAAGGAAAGACGGTATTCCCACCACAGTAGACGTATAGACTCCACTAACTATAAAAAGGGCCGTTAGAACTAAGGTCGAATACGAAGAAGGTCGGGTCACAAAGAGTAATGTATGAGACGTATATTCAATTTATTCGTCCCACTGTTATATGTCGGAACTACATGAGGAATAGGATAAACCTTGGTCAGACAACAAGGTACAGGTCAAGATTGACAACGAAGGACTGGAAGTATGTCCAAAGAGTTCTCCGTACAGTCCCTTAGACCATACGGGTAGAGAAAGTCTTAAAGGGTGTCAAATAACACTAGGTGTGTCAGTTTCCGAAGTCGTATCAGTTATTTCGTCTTTATCTACAAAAAGACCTTGAAAACGAAAAAGTTTGTTGACCAAATCAAAAGTACATAAGAACTATAAACTATTCGTGTAAATCAGTCATATTGACCCTGTATGTTTATTCAATTACTTTTCATCACCCCATAGTTTGTGAGACATTTTTCCTAGTTGTTTTTAATATTTATGAAATTCTATACATCTACATGTGAGTAGGTGTTTAGAGGACTATATTTGGGTTCTTAAGAGGGAAATCCGTCTATAGATTATTAACGTTAACATTAATTGAAAATTACATAAGTATATATATGTATATATATATATATATATATATATATATATCAAGTACTTGTATCAAGGAATGGTAAGGTAAATGAATTACAACTTTTCATTAATTTTTGAGGATAATTTGTTAAACAAAATTTTAAAAAGAAAAATTATAATAACAAGATGATAAAAAGGTAATGAAAGATAAAAATTGATAAAAGTCAATAATATACGGATGAAAATTTCCATAGACAAGGTATGAGTCAAAAATCTATAAAAATCACTAGATCTGAATAATTCGACTGGGGTTCGTAAGTTTAACAAAAGTATGTCTATTGTAAGTGATACATTAGTAACTGTATAAAAGTTCTTTATGTATATGTATAAGAATAATAAAGGTTTGGATACCAAACCCTTAAAAAAACGTTTTGACACAAGTGACTTCAGTAGACTAAGATGTGTTTTCATAAAAGACGAAAACCTCCACCAAATGTATATATTTATACTTTCATCCATATGAAATAATGCATAAATCATCTAAGACTAACTGTATAACAATTTCGGGTTGAATATTTATTCTTTATTAAACTTATTTTACAACTGACAAAAGTATTTAGACTTTTCTTTCCATTACTGTTTTCTTTTGTTGCGGTATATGGAATATTACTAATTAACGCTAATCTTAAGTCTAAAAGGATTTAGGAAAGTTAAACATGTTATTCCTGTCTTATAGGACGGAAGGAAAGGACTTTCTTTAGTTGGAACTTATAAGTGACTTCCTGACTACGACTTCAACTTCGAGGTTATGAAACCGGTGGACTACGCTTCTCGGTTGAGTAAAGGGACTACGACCCTTTCTAACTTCCGTTTCCTCATTTCCATCGTCTACTACTCTACCAATCTACCGTATCGTTGAGCTTGTACTTGAACTCGTTTGTGACCCCCCGTCACTTCCTGTCCATTCAGACCGTACGACGTCAGGTACCATAGCGGTTCTCAACCTGTACTGAATCACTACCTTGTTGTTTAAGACGGAAGGTAGGATGAAAAATAGGTTGACTATAACAATTAAGACACCCCGATTTCAATAAATCAGTTTCTTATAGAAGTGATGTACCTATAAGTAAACTTTTGATGACTAAATTTTATATACAATGTAAAATATGACTTTTATCGTCTAAACTATAAATCGTATATATATATATAAACGTAATAGTCTAAATATAAATTAAACCACTACTTTTACGTTGAGTTAGATACAGTCTGAGTGATGAATACATATGTGAACTAAAGGAAACTTTTAATTTTGGGACTGGATCTTTTGTTCGTGTGACGAGTCCCTGTGGTAGAACATTCCGACTAGTAATCGGTGGACGACACGAGTTATTTAGTCAGACCTTTGATGACTGGGTACAGTGTCGTAAAAATGGAGAAATAAATGACCTTTCTACACAAATGTTTGGGTTGTAGGAAGGTGACGTAAACAAATCCACTTCTATAGGATGAAAGAAATCTACATTAAATACAAATATCTAAAAAAAAAATTTAGTTATTTACATTATAACACCTTCATAAATAAAATTGACATATAATTATCTGATTTTATGAGTATAAAACATTATAAATTTCCTCAATAGATTTTAAGTGACGAATTTACTATTAATATTACCATCTCCGAATAATATTAGTCGTAAAAATTTAGTAAAGTTATCGAAATGTACTGTTGTAAAAAAAAGAAGTAGGAGTTTGTGACAATTCATCGAATCCATTAATGACTTTCATCGGGAACTATTCCACCTATCTTAATTTTTATTTAAATACTTATGTTGATCATACATAGTTCAAGGGTGAAAAAAGTAAAACGATTTTTCATACATATTTAACAAGACAAAAAACGACAAAGTGAAACAAATTACATACTAGATGAATTGTGCCAAATGTCTCGTTCTTTGGGTATTCCATTATTATTTGTTCAATGTGTTTTGAACTCTAAGAAATTTTTCTGTGTAAAGAAGAATTAAATAAATTCGAGATGGAATGAGAAGTTTTCATATATTATAAAAATAAGTATTATGATGTCCTATTTTGATTCAATAATTACTTTGATCATTTATCATGAATTATTTTCTTCTTTTATGTCGATAGGTTACCACTCGACCTCGGAGGGCCAGGTCGAACACTCTTGAACGTATAGAGAAGTATAAGTTACTGTCCAATGATCAAACCAACTGATACCTTAACCTTGTGAGGTGTCTAATCCTGAAATAAGAGGAGACAAAACTTTCTTCTTAATATCGTGACAGTGACTTTGGTAGGGTAGAGACGTTCAGATCCTTTATTGGACCTAGATAAGATAGTATGTCTGTTTTACAACGAACTGTCCTGTTTTAATCCATGGTATCTCTTTTGGTTGACATTCAAAGCGAACTTACGAAAAGTTGTATCATGTTGAATCATTCACATTATTTCATAAGTATGTTGTTAATAAACATTTGACAAAAGGACCACATAGAAGGTGTTACTGATTTTTTGTATGTTAGTATATTAACTATTAGATTTCAGAAATCTATATTTGATTAATCCATAGTCATTTATATATGGTTTGTGTCACGAAACCGAACCAATCTAAAATAAAATTGTTCGGTGTATAAAACCGTTATTTATTTATCCACCTACACGATAAAGAAGTCAAGTCAACGAGTCAACACAGACTGAGAAACGCTGGGGTACCTTTCGGACGTCATACGGTCCGAAGGGACAGGGAGTGGTTGAGGGTCTCGAATGAGTTTGAGTACAAGTAGTTCAATCACTACGGTAGGTTGGTAGAGTAGGAGACAGTAGGGGAAGAGGAGGGCGGAAGTTAGAAAGGGTTGTAGTCCCAGAAAAGTTTACTCAGTCAGGAAGTGTAGTTCACTGGTTTTATAACTCCAAACTCGAAGTCGTAGTCAGAAAGGTTACTTATAAGTCCTGACTAAAGGAAATCCTACCTGACCAACCTAGAGGAACGTCAAGTTCCCTCAGAGTTCTCAGAAGAGGGTGTGGTGTCAAGTTTTCGTAGTTAAGAAGTCGTGAGTCGAAAGAAATATCAGGTTGAGAGTGTAGATGACCTTTTTGGTATCGGAACTGATCTACCTGGAAACTACCGTTTCATTACGGAGACGAAAAATTATACGACAGATCTAACCGATATTGAAAAGATGGTTCCTCGTTCACAGAAAATTAAAGTACCGACGTCAGTGGTAGTCGTCACTAAAACCTCGGGTCTTTTTATTTCAGACAGTGATAAAGGTAACAAAGGGGTAGATAAACGGTACTTCACTACTCTGGTCTACGGTACTAAAATCTAAAGACTTACAATTCGAAATTCGGTTGAAAAAGTGAGAGGAGAAAGTGAAAATAGTTCTACGAGACGACCCTCGGTCGTGCTCCTCAGGGCGGCTACCGTTCCCAGTACTCGAATTCCCCAGGTTGTCCGTTTCCGCTCAAGTCGGAATTCCCTCGGAGCGACCTAAAAGAGCTCGTAGATTGGGGTTTTGGTCTCAGACGGACGGCATGACGTAATACGAAAAACGAATGCGAAGACTGTAATTGTCTCCGACAGGGGGGTGGTGGAAAGAGACCTTTTTCAACTAAATCTCGAAAATCTATTATTCAGAGGACCCGTATTATTCTCACAAAGTTAGGTTTTTAGGGAGACTACCGAAAGATCGGACGGATGTCCTGAGAATGTCGACGTGTACACTAACAAACGTCGGAGGGCACTCTCCGTGTCCTTCGAGTTTTGTAGGATCCTTACATCCCCGAAGACTCCTCAGTTTTAGTAATCTTATCCTGACTAATTCCCAAAGTAAACAACTCGGTTATAAACGACGGTTTAAAAGTATAGAAAATAAATAACTATATCAACCAGATATCTTTTTTTTTTTTTTGTTCATCGTTGTATCTAGAAACTCAATTCATGGAAGAAACAATATTGGGTGACGTGGTAACAAGATATCCCTACATTGAAATCACGAAACTCCCACTACGTCTAATTTCTTTTTGTAAAGTCCCCTATACTCTAATTGTAAGTAATTCCTTCACTCGGTATTTCACAATTGTCCGGAAAACCGGTCTTCTATTACATTTAGTGGGCTCTGGAAACATATGTTTTTCTATATGTCTTTGCCAGTCCTGACGACGGGGACGTACTGAGACATAGAAGGTAATACATTTTGAATCACATCCATTTGTGGAAAGTTTTTATTTCCATACCCCAAAAACGTGTTCGAACCGGAGGGGAGCACAACTGAGAAAGAGGGAGAGGGAGGGAGAGAAAAAGTCCGACTAGGGAACCTTGCACCTCAGAGAGGTACACATGAATAAACGGACCCGAAGATTCTGGGTGTGTTCTCCCTCGGGTTCCGTCCCGTGGGAGGTGATAAGTTCACACACGGACACCGGATTGTATCTGCCACGTTCACAGAACAGAACTCTGAAATAATCGAACGGTACATTTGGTTCCTTATAGTCGGAGAAAAGAGGTGATTAAAAGGATGATGTGACAAGAAAGGATTAGAGAGAAAAGATTAATTTATCAGGAAGGGATCTGCGGCTGAGACAGGGGCGAAGCTTAATGGGACCTAGGTCACCCCGACCTGGGACCGTTACGAGAAATCAAGAAGAAGTGAAAGACGGTATTCCCACCACAGTGGACGTATAAACTACAATAACTATAAAGAAGGACGTTAGAACTAAGGTCGAACACGAAGTAGGTCGGGTCGTAAAGAATGCTATATGAGACGTATCTTCAATTTACTCGTCCCACTGTTATATGTCGAAACTACATTAGGAAAGGCCTAAACCTTGGTCAGACAACAAGATACAGGTCAAGATACCAAAAACAGGACGTATGTCTAAAGAGTCCTTCGTCCAGTTCAGCAGACCATAGGAGTAGAGAATTCTTAAAAGGTGTCAAAAAACACTATGTGTGTCAGTTTTTTTTTTTTTTTTTTTCGAAACCGGATCAGTTATTTGTCTTCATCTACAAAAAGACATTGAGAGAGTGAAAAAGCTACTAGGTTACCTACAACCGTTAAAGAATCCAGTGGAGATCAAACATTGTTATTTTGGCATTTTAATAAGATTTTTTCTCAATAGAACGATAAAATTCAAAGTTCATGAAGTTTTACAACAAGTTACAGTAATTTTAGGTTTATTCTATGTTCCCTACTCCCTGTTTTTATCGGACGACAAAGAAGTTGACTTACGATATTACGTAAGGGAGTTTGGGAAGTAATTCTACGGTCATTCCAAATTCTCTATAATGTATCGACTTTAATACTTAATTTAAGTGTTTTAAATCTTAGTCATCAGAGATATAGCCTCTTCCGTTACCGTGTGGTGAGGTCATTGAGAACGGACCCTTTAGGGTACCTACCTCCTCGGACCATTCGACGTCAGGCACCCCAGTAATTCTCAACCTATGTTGACTCGTTGAAGTGAAAGTGAAAAGTGAAAGTACGTAACCTCTTCCTTTACCGTTGGGTGAGGTCACAAGAACAGACCTCTTAGGGTCCCTGCCCCCTCGGACCATCCGACGGCAGTTACCCCAGCGTGTCTCAGCCTGTGCTGACTCCGCTGAATCGTCGTCGTCGTCGTCGTCGTCGTCAGAGATATAGTGAACACTTTACGTATACTAAATAATCATAACGATATGTAATATACCAATTTATAAGGAATTATATAATAACATTATAAAATATTATATATGATACAACAGTGTATAAAATATATTATAATTTATAGACATATGTATGTATTTGTGAAATATTTACTTATTTGTTAATTCGTTTGTATATATATACCAGTATATATATAACTGGTATGTACGAGTTAAAAAAGGACTATCCGACGTTTAGACTTTTCGTACCTCTGAAAACGAGACAAGAAAGAACAGATATTTGGTTTGAGGGTCTGTTTTCGTTTAGTAGAACGAAACAGAAACACAATGTCGTATTACTATTCGTCATTTTATCAGTTCAGATACAAAATGGACAAATAAAATGTCATATAACCCTACTTTCAGGTTCTGAACATTACGTAATCCCTTCTTTAATGTGAGTAAAAGTCATTACACTATAGTCCCACTTCTGGTCCAAAGTATAAAGTCAAGACCGTATATGATCGAGTTGATGTCTCTCCTACTAAGTATAAAATTCAAAGTCCAAGAAGTAGGTATTCAAAATGTTCTTAAAGTTCTTAAAACACTCCTAAAATTTCCAAAATCGTATACAGAATCTCCCTTTTTCATGAGAATTCATAATCTACATTTGGGATGGATATCAAACAATACCTTTCTACTTCATTTCTCACTCCTTTCCCGACACCATCTTAAAGTGAAATTATTTTTTCCTTTCTTTGTCTACTGTGTATAAATTTTATACTCATTCTAATTTATACCAAAACTGATTAGTCTTTCCCTCTAAAATGAATTTCATTGTCTTAAGAAAAGTTACGTAAATTAAAGTCAGAAAAAATTTTTTAATTAACTTCATATCAACTAAATGTTACAACACAATCAAAGTCCATGTGTCGTTTCACTAAGACAATGTGTGTGTGTGTGTATGTGTGTGTAAAAGTAAAATTGTAAGAAGGGTAATGTGGAATAATGTGCTATAACTTATATCAAGGTACACGATATGTTATCTAGGAACAATAGATAGTTATTGTATATATGTGTATATATACAGATATGTATGTATGTATGTGTGTGTGTGTGTGTGTGTGTGTGTATACAAGGACAGAAATCAACGAGTTAGTACAGACTGAGAAACTCTGGGGTACCTGATATCAGGCGGTCCGAGGAGACAGGTACCCTAAAAGGTTCGTTCTTATGACCTCACCCAACGGTAAAGGAAGACGTCTCCTAGAAGGTCTAGGTCCCTAACTTGACCGTAGAGGACACAGAGGACGTGATGTCCACCTAAGAAATGGAAACTCGGTGACTAAGGGGAATCTGTATATATATGTCATCGCAAATAGACAACTAGGGTTTGAAGATTAAGTAGGAAGGGAGAGAAAGTCGGAAAAATTTGACCAGTACGAAACCTAAGATCGACAAACCTTAAAATAAGTAAGGACAATATTTAGTCTCTTTTTTGTTCGGAGTGTTTGTAATAAATGTATACGGTGTACCCTCCTATTTAGTTTTAGATGGAAGTAGGGACTAAAATTACATGTACTGATTTAGCATCATATTTTTTTCTTAGACGGTAGTTTCCAGTAACTTTTAGTACCTGATAGAGACTTCTTTAATCTCGACCACCAAGTTTAAGAGTTTGTCCAGTCCTGTTTCCTTTTATAACGAAACATTACAACTATACTTCACTTCACTTCACTTCATCGAGTCAGCACAGACTAAGAAACACTAGGGTACCTGACATCGGATAGTCCGAGGAGGTAGGTACACTAAAAGGTCCGTTCTCACGACCTCACCTAACGGTAAAAGAAGAGGTCCCCTAGAAGAGTTGGGTCCTTAACTTGGGCCCAGAGGGGGTAACGTCCGTTTACGATATGATATGGTATTATTTAACCCATACCCACCCCATCCTTAATTACCGTAAAACAAATAAAGATGACCTTCTCTTGTCGAACTTAAACCCAAGCAGTTACAATTCCGGGCTAAGGATTTCCTTGAAAAAGGCATTATTAAACGCTAATTATAGACGACGAAGAACTTTACCATTCGTTTCCTTTTCTCTTTAGATTGAAACCAATATACAAAAACGAGGTTCTCAAATGGAGCCTTTGTTTCCGACATCTTTTTATTAATTCACTTTTAAAAGATCTAAGGAAATCAGGAACATAAGAGGATTATAGGTCTAGAAAGTCATTACTAGGTCAGATTTACCTTCAGTGACAGGGACGAGATTTTACCTTAAGATTTTAAGATCAGACAATGATGGAGACGAATGAAATAAGATAGTTATTACCAGTTATTTCGTCCTCCTATAAGAGAATGATAGTACTTCTGTTCCTTATACAGGGTATCACATAAATCTTTGTGTACAGGATGAAATCTGTTAGTCATTTGTAAAAAGTAAATTTAGTTCGTCTTTTTTAGGATACTGATAAGTTAAAAAATTTACTCCTTTTTGAATTTATCAAATTGATTGATAAGTATCTGTGTACTGATTCTCATTTTATCCCGAACTTAAATCCAAACAGTCAAAGGTTTTGTAGTTGTGAAATATGATAGGGTACGGAGAGAGTCCTTATAACTGGTCTTCCAAGTTGTGTCGGAATCGGGAAGAAGTTTCAGATGATCCTAAAAAGAGGATATTATACTGTATAAACGTTTCTACCAGGAGTTTGGTCATCGATAAATGTAGACTCAGATTCCTAAAATAAATGTAGAAAACGACGACTTTTATGTAAATAAATTTATAACGTGAGAAATCATACGTTTTTATTAAGTATATTTGGTGAGGGGTAAACCAGTATTTAAGACAGGAGAAAATGACTTGTGACCCAAAGGGAACACCGAGTCGACCATTTCTTAGGTGAACGTTGTACCCTCGACGACGATTCAGTGAAGTCAGCACAGGCTGAGACACGCTGGGGTGTCTGCCGTCGGGTGGTTCGAGGGGGTAGAGACCCTAAGAGGTCTGTTCTTGTGACCTCACCCAACGGTAACGGAAGAGGTCGTTGTACCCTCTGAACCCAAGTTAAGGACCCAAACCTTACTTGATATGTCGGGAACCTCAGTGTTTCTCAGTCTGTACTGACTCACTGAAAGTAAATGATTTGTGATGATCACACAAACTGTTTTGTGATGATCACAAACTGTTTTCCATCCATTAGTTATTTACTTATATATGTATAATAAAAGGGACTGATATACGTATTTGTTCACTAGTAGGTTCTCTTTTTCACACACACACTTCCATCATGAATTTTATATTTATATAACAGTCTTATCCGTTAAAAGTCCGTAAGATAAACTCGTCTGTGAATAAGTCTCAACTTAGTACTTAAAACACCGTTGACGAAGAACATTCAATTGTCCATCGTTCACTTTATTCGGTTGTTTAAGAAACTTAAATAGATTATAAGATCGTTAAAATTTGTATTTTGAAATCTTAACAACCTTTTAGAATTTCTTCGAATTCTTTAATGATGCTTTTGGGGACCCCGTTGCCCCGACGGGTATATAACGGTGGTAATATTTTTCCTTTTAAAATGTTCTTTCTTCTTTATCCTACTGATATCGTGTTAACATACTTATTATTATTCGTCTCATTTGATTACAGTTCATAATTAACGTTCTTTCATTATTTTCAGTTTTAATTACTTCTTATTGAAACTTTAAATCTAAATTTTATTTTTAGATTTAGTCATTTTACTCTATAATTCATACATTCATTTAATTCAACATAGAATCACATAAATGTATATATTCGACTTTGAGGTCATGAAACCGGTAGAGTACGCTTCTCAACTGAGTAATCTTTTCTGAACGACTCTCCCTAGCCCCCGTCCTCCTTTTCCCTTGCTGTGTCCTACTCTACCGACCTACCGTAGTGTCTGAGATACCTACACTCAAACTCACTTGAGGTCCTCTACTACTGCCTGTCCCTCCGGACCACACGACGTCAAGTACCCCAGCGTTTCTCAACCTGTGCTGACTTGCTGACTTGACTTGACTTGAATAAAATATTATTATTATAGATCTTTATTTATGAAAACCAATTAATAATAAAAAAGTAAAAAAATGATAAATTGGTGAATGTTACGTACCTTATAAAAGAATAAAATTAGTTTAATAAAAAGAAGAGACAGAATCGCGAAGTAAAAAACTCTATCACAAATAAGAATGACAAATAAGATTCACATTGACTGAATTTATATAAAAATGGTTTACCAGTGACAGTCATAAATAAAGTATAAAAAGATTTAGTCATATAAATTGGTGAAAGTCTAAATAGGTAAACCAGAAAAGAGTTGTAAAAAAGAATTAGATGAAGTAAGAGGTACAGAGACCTTAACATCTTTTGTTTTGATTTCTATAGTATAGAAGAAATATGTAAGTATACAGTTACCTATAAGTCCAAAGAAGGTATGGAACCGGCAACAATTATCATAGAGATACTTGTAACCCCACGTTTATAGAAAAAAATTAATTTCGAAACGGAAAATGTCAAAATACTGGGCCTGACCCTAAGGACCTAGTTTACCATCTCTGAGACAAAAATTAAAAAAAAATCCGTTTGAGGGTGACAAGAGACACCACCAACATGGTTATATACAAGGATTTTTTGTCACATCCTCCAAAGAAAAAGAGGTGTGTAAGAAACCGTAAATTGTAGATCTGAAAAAGTGTCACAGATAAGACTGATCATAGTCCACTATGTAGTAGTATAATATCAAAAGTAGTCGTAATAAAATTATTAATCACTACAACTCGTAGAAAAGTACACGAATAACCGGTAGACACACACACACACACAGAAAAAAAAAAAAAATCTTTACAGATAAATCCAGATTACGAGTAAAAAATAAATAAATAAATAAATAAAAAATAATTTATAACTCGACATACTCGATAAACATATAAAAACTTAAATTAGAGAAAAGTCAGTGTAATGAACGTTTATAAAGAGTGTAAGACATCCAACAGAAAGTGAAACAAATACGAAAGGAAACGACACGTTTCACAAATAAAAACGAAAATAAAGGTAATGGGATCTACCGTCTATATATACCCACGATAAGTACAGTTGTAGATCCTCACAATGTCTTAGGTCCGAATGCAAAAACAAAGATTAGTTAAAATTTAAATAAAAATATATATGACAATCTTTTATAAAATCAAAGAAAAAAAAAGAAAAAAATAAGTTTAGCTAAAATGTTAGAAGACCCATATGACGTTTCACTAAGTCAATTAAGTCAAAAGGTCTAAGAAAAGGTAACATCCATTAATGTTCTATCACGTATATCAAGGAACACGATAAGTCATTGATGAACAACAAATGAATTATTATATAATCGTACGTAAACAATTAAGGTTTGAGGATTAAATAAGGACGGGGAGAATTCAAAGTAAGAAAATGTACGTCATTAGTTCCGAAAGGTTCGTGATGAATAACTTTGTCGACAGAAAAAAAGGTGACATATAAGAACGAAGGAACCAGTATCTAATTAATTTGAATTCCCTCAGTCAAATAAATACCTAAAAGATATGACAAGGTAATAAAAACACAGATAAAAAGACGGTTATGGTAAGACAAAACTATTAATATCGAGATATCATATCAGACTACAAGAAGTCGAAGTAAGAAGAAAGAGTGAGTAAAACCGATAAATCCGACATAATACAAAGGTATGTGTAAAATTTAATAAACAAGATCAAGACACTTTTTAAAGTACTATTGAATTATCTCTGACGTAACTTAGACGTCTGACGGAACCCATCATACCAGTAAAATTGTTTTGACTAAAAAGGGTAGGATCTTATACCATATAGAAAGGTAAACAAACACACCAGAAATTAAAGAAAGTAATCATAGAATATGAAACCCTCCCGTCCCAAAAACATAGGAATCCATCCAAATATGGATCCATAAGATTAAAAGCGTACATTTATCCTAAGAAAGGAATTAAAGAGACAAACTATAGTACAACAATCACATATATTTATGTTATTCAACATAGGACGTTGAAATGGTTCAGGTGACTACTTTAGATCAACAAAGACCACTGTGGAAATCCTAGAAGATACATATCATAGTGTAGTAGACGTTTGTCACTCAAAGTGAAGAAAAGGTTAAACCTAGGAAATGAAAAGAAGAGACTAACGACACAGATTCTGAAGGTTTTGAAACAACTCATTTTGACCATTCTCACCCATAGAAACAGAAGAGAGACTAATATGTCCTTTCGAAAGTCGAAAAGTAGTAACACCTATAATCGATACCCAAACAGTATATACCAGAAAGAATACAACTCCATACAAGCAAGGGAGATACGGGTGGAAGACCTCAAAAATAGTATTTACTAGAAAATAAACTATTTTCAAAAGGACGTAGATAACTCTATTAGTATACTGAAAATAAAAAGTTGAACAATTATACCATATAGTGTTACTGACTAAACGTCTATAATTTTTAAGAAATGTAGGACTCTATTTAAAGTGAACTAGTACCACATACTGGAAAAATTACGTAGCGACTTCAACAGACCGACCATAAAACAACTCCTAAAACGTAGATACTAGTGGTGACTACGGTCCGACATTAAAAGAAAAGAAGACTATAAAAGACTACGACCCGACATTAAAAGAAAAGAGCACTATAGAAACAAACTAAAAACCATAGTCCCACTACCCCCAGAGTGTCCTACTTAAGTCTTCATAAGAAAGGAAAAATACCTTATCAATACCTTTGATAGAACCTTATCAAAGGCTATTCACGGTTGAGAAGAAATTTATAAATCATCTTAAAATCACCCCGGATCAGTACACACCGTCCGTCTTGGGTTCTCCCCCGGATCTAGATTAAAACCGAACGACCATCCATCAATCAGGACTAAGACCCTGACAACGGGTGGGTGAATGTCCACTTCGATACAGGACCTCAATCACGACCTCATGATCATCCGTTTCGACCAAGGACCTCAGACCGACGTCCCGAGTACATGGGTCTCTCTAAAACTCTATTAACTCTCACCCCTCCCAATAGGACCAAGGACTGTGTCAACACATACCGGACCCCACAGGGTTCCAACATAACCAAACGATTACCCGTCTCACCGGTCCCGAGTGGACCAGGGTCTCGTCCCAGATCGGACGTAACCACCTGAACCAAGGTAGTCGACACCCTAGTATCGAAAGAACGAAGATTACAGAGGAGGTACCACCCACTCTGACTAGATCTCAAAACACGTCGAAAGAACACCATCCCCTCGACCCAGAACCGGGAGATCACCCGTCCTAACATAGATCCCCGTACCTTCATAAATCCGTCTGACAGACGATTGGTCATCCCGACACATGGACGGGTGAATTAAACCCGTGGTCACAAATGTCCGTTAGCCCACCCCGGTCAAGAGTCGTAATTACTAGGTTCTACCGTCAGTAGTCCTCACAAGTGTCCCAACTTGTAAGGATCTATACAGACGGTGGTGACAGATGTAGGAGTCCAACTCGGTGTCGGTAGAAGACGGAGAGGTCCTTTGAGAGATTCTGGTCGTTCATTTAGACCGAGTCCGAGGATAATTTAATGACGAAAAAGAACTCAGGACCACGGACACTCTAAAGCACACGTGGGAAATTTTCACTTCTGAGATAAAGGGGATCAGGACACACCGAGGATGTTAATTCGAGACGACGAGAAATTTCTGTTTACGAGACCCCTGAGTAGAAGGGTCACGGTCTGTAGGTCCACCCTTTGGACTGTACCTTAAGTTTTGAGATTCAAGACTCCTTCTTGTAGGAGTTATATTAGTAAGATGTCAAACACTCAATGGATGATGCCCCTATGCTATAGACTAATATAGTGTTCAGACGGTGAGGACGAACAAAGTACCAAGGAAGATATATCGATTAATATCTTCTGGAAAAGACCATCTAAGGTTAGAAAAAGGTAGTTATCAACAAGACGTACAACAACACTAAAACGAGATAAACACTCTCCTCTGTTCGAGTCCCAGAAAGGTAAGACAGTAAAACCGGTAAGACGGAGTCTAAAAAACTCCGATTGATTGTCTTCACCGAGCCTGTTCCGTTACCGTGGGGTGAGGTCATAAGAACGGACCTTTTAGGATACCTACCTCCTCTGACCATCGACGTCAGGTACCCCAGCGATTCTCAGTCTGTACTGACTTGCTGAAGTGAAAGTGAAAAGTGAAAGTACGTGACCTCTTCCTTTACTGTTGGGTGAGGTCACAAGAACGGACCTCTTAGGATCCCTGCCCCCTCGGACCACCCGACGGCAGATACCCCAGTGTGTCTCAGTCTGTGCTGACTTCGCTGAATCGTCGTCGTCGTCGTTGTCTTCACCGAAGTATTAGAGGGGACGTAGAGGTCCGAGAGAGAGTTGGACGTCACGGTCCGGTGAGTAAGTGACATAGGTCATGGAACGACAAACCTAATGATACCAAAACATTATATTAAACTTTAGTTCCTCACGTTATGAAGGTCGAAATAAGTAAAAAGAATCCTAACGAAATTGGTAAACCCCAGAAAATACTAAGGTATTCTAAAATCGTACAAAACAAGATAAAGACACTTTTTACAGAAACATCAAAACTTTCTCTACCATGGTTTAAACATGTGACTAAACCCATTATGTCTATAAAATTTGTAATTAATAAAGTTAGGTACTTGTGTCTAATAAAAAGTTAAAGAAACACAGAAGAAGTAAAAGTAAGTTGTTATAGAAGAAACTAAAGAAAGTTGTTACAGTTTTGGACATGTCAAAAATCGTAGGTCCAGAAAGTGGTGGACCCAATTTGAATCAGAATCCATAAAAAACAACGACAACTTTTACTTTTACCCTAACAAAAGAATTGAAGAGAAAATCGTATGTCTTTATGTTGTCTAAAACATACAACTAAAACGTGGGACTTTGAACTAGGAAAATAATAAACATTATCAAAAAACCACCACAAAAATCCCCATATATATATATATATATATATATTATTATTATTACTGTAGGTGTTTATCACTGTCACAGGTTACAAAATTCAAAGTCAACCTCCCGACCCTCATATCGGTGACAGAGACGACAAGAGAACGAAAGTAGAGATACACAAATTCTGGTGGATGGAAATCTATATCTCTGTATACTTTAAGAGATTACATGATCATACACAACCCGTGTCCTTGGAAAAAACGGAACATCTATAAAAAATAGCCAATATCGAATTTCCTTTTCTGTTTCAATCAAAAAGTGAGATAGTACAACGACTGTAGTCAGACTTTATTAAAAAGATAAATAGTAGAATATTAAATAGAAAACGATCCCACCAAAGGATGACATAACAAGGAGAAAGTAAATATTCAGTAGTCAGTTGGTCAGAGTAAATACACTTCAAGAAGGATATTTTACAGAAAAGTAAAAGACTCTCTAATAGTCTTAAAAGTTCACTATTGAAGATAAAAGAGATAAGTTTCTATAATCAGTAATTATGGTAAGTAGACATAAATAAACGGTATTTGTTTAAATAAAAGGGAATTGACCTTTTTAATATATATACATATATATGTTAGAGACCAAGGACTCGGAAAAGGTTTGGGTCGAACTTGTAGACCTTCAAGAGTTAAGTTCATGACGACTTCGGATCGAACATCCTAAAACTCGTGTTGAAATTACCGTACCCTTTGTTTACGTTAACAGAAATTACAAGAAATCGTGACGAGTGTCCAGTTTAACGGTTGTAAGTGACCTGGTATCTCTTTCGTTCCCTTAAGGTCTCTTTGTAGATGAAGTCGAAGTGACTGATGTCCTTTAGGAAACAGACACATGTCCTAGACACTGTTATTCGACACCTTTTAAGAATTTCTCTGCCCTTATGACCTGATAGAATGGACAGAGGACTCTTTGTACATACGTCCAGTTCTTCGTTGTCAACATTGAAATGTACCTTGTTGTCTGACCGAGTTTTAACCCTCACCTCATGTCGTTCTTAGATATGATAGTGGGACAATAAATTGAATAACTCAAGTCAAGTCAGAGAGTCAACACAAGCTGAGAAACGTTGGGGTACTTGGTGTCGTGCGGTCCGACGGGACAGGTAGTAGTTGAGGACCTCAAGTGGGTTTGAGTACAGGTAACTCAGCTTCTATAGTAGGTTGGTAGAGTAGGAGACAGTAGGGGAAGAGGAGGACGCGAGATAGAAAGGGTCGTAGTCCCAGAAAAGTTTACTCAGTCGAGAAACGTAGTCCACCGGTTTCATCACCTCAAAGTCGAAGTTGTAGTCAGGAAGGTTACTTGTGGACCCTGACTAGAGGAAATTCTACCTGACCAACCTAGAGGAACGTCAGGTTCCCTGAGAGTTCTCAGAAGAGGTTATGGTGTCAAGTTTTCGTAGTTGTACGCTTTACGGTCCAACCCACTTAATGTTCTATCTTAGTTCTAATGACCCTTTTTATAGTCTATACGTCTATTATGGTGGTATTACCGTCTTTAGTTTCTCCTTGATTCCTCGAAGAACTACTCTCACTTTCTCCTGTCATCGACCGAATTTTGGTTGTAGGTTTTTAGATAGTATCGTATGTCAGGGTGGTGGAGTACCGTTTATCTTCCCCTCTTTTTCATCTTCGTTACTGTCTAAAAGAAAAGAATCAGAGGTTTTAGTGACGTCTACCACTGACGTCGGAACTTTAATCTTCTACGAACCAAAAACCTTCCTTTGGATACTGTTTGGATCTGTCGTATAACTTTTCGTATTTGCAGTAAAACTACCGTTACAAGGAATATCAGTCTCGATGCCAAAAGGTCATCAATGTATACCTACACTCTCAACCTGGTATTTCTTCCGGTTCACGATTTCTTAACTACGAAAACTTGACAACACGACCTCTTCTCAGAACTCTCAGGGAACCTGTCATTCCTCTAGTTTGAACAGTTAGGATTTCCTTTAGTTAAGACTTATAAGTGACCTTCCTGATTACAACTTCGACTTCAAGGTTATGAAACCGGTTATGAGACTACACTTCACGGTTGAGTAACCTTTTCTTGAACTACAACCCTTTCTAACTTCCCTGTTCCTCTTTACCAACCTCGCGTAGTGGTTATGTTACCTTTACTTGAACCCGTTTTAGGTCCTCTATTAGTCTCTGTCCCTGTGGACCACACGACGTCAGGTACCCCAACGTTTCTCAGTCTGTGTTGAATAGTTGTATGAATTTTAGTCTGTCATATTGCACAAATGTTTATGTTCCGTGTAAATAATTTGAGTATCGTACACTTTTGTAATGATCCTTTACTAGATGTTTGTTTATATGTGTAACAAAAATTCATTTGTCCCTCTGGTGATAATAATTGTTATAGATAGGGGAGTGCATCCACAGATAGAGGTAATCGGATTCCGACATATAACAGTGGGACGAATAAATTGAATATACGTCTCATGTAGTACTCTTTCCGACCCGACCTTCTTCGTGTTCGACCTTAGTTCTAACGGCCCTCTTTATAGTTGTTGGAGTCTATACGTCTACTGTGGTGGGAATACTGTTTTTCACTTCCCTTTGATTTGTCGAAGAACTACTTTCACTTTCTCCTCTCACTTTTTCAACCGAATTTCGAGTTGTAAGTCTTTTGCTTCTAGTACCGTAGACCTGCGTAGTGAAGTACCCTTTATATACCCCTTTGTCACAGTCTGAAATAGAAATCCCCGAGGTTTTAGTGACGTCTACCACTGACGTCGGTACTTTAATTTTCTACAAATGATGAACCTTCCTTTCAATACTCGTTGGATCTATCGTATAAGTTTTCGTCTCTGTATGAGACGGTTGTTTCCAGGTAAATGAGTTCCGATACTAAAAAGGTCATCAGTACATACCTACACTCTCAACCTGACACTTCTTTCGACTCGTGGTTTCTTAACTACGAAAACTTGACACCACAACCTCTTCTGAGAACTCTCAGGGAACCTGACGTTCCTCTAGGTTGGTCAAGTAGGATTTCCTCTAATCAGGACCCATAAGGAACCTTCCTAACTACGACTCCGACTTTGAGGTTATGAAACCGGTGGAGTACGCTTCTCGACTGAGTAACCTTTTCTGAGACTACAACCCTCCCTAACTCCCGTCTTCCTTTTCCCCTCCTGTCTCCTACTCTACCAACCTACCGTAGTGACTGAGCTACCTATACCCAAACCCACTTGAGGTCCTCAAACACTACCTGTCCCTCCGGACCGTACGACGTTAAGTACCCCAGCGTTTCTCAACCTGTGCTGACTCGATGACATGACTTGACTTGACTTTGTCATGGTTCCAGAGTCAGTTTGTTTTCTTGTTTATTTGTTTATTTTCCTTTTCATATTTTCTGTTTTTAAAAAGGCTACAACATAAATATGGGAAGGAGGGACTGTTTTTGTCGTTTATTATATTTAAATAAATTCAAGGAATCGTATAAAGTGTTACTCGAAATTAAGACATGTAATCTTGTCCGATAAAATTTGAACGGTACGTGAGTGTTACTGTGGATCGTCAAATCTCTTATTTGTATACAGAATAGATAAGGTCCCTCCAGGAGAGTAGATAGTCACTTCCTTTGTCGTCTAGTATCCTTTGGAGACCTAGGGTGACAGACGTTCGGACTTTATGGTGAGGTAAGAGGTAAAGTCACGGGTTAGTCAAGACAACGATCGGGACAGACGATCAGAATTTTGTCGTTATACCCTAAACTTGATTGTAAAATCAATTTTGATTCATTTATTTATTTGATTGTAAAATTAAAGGTGATTACATTTTATCGTAAATAAAATTGTCGATTAATTTAATTTAATTTATAATGTAAAAAAGAATTCAGTTGGTCCTAAGACGAAGTAAAGTCCCCTATGTTTAGACTGAAGAACAAATCAGTGATTTCAGTATAGGTTGAGACGTATGGTGGTCCACTGAGACAGGTATCCTAAAGGGTCCTTTCTTATGACCTCATCTAACGGTAAAGGAAGAGGACCCCTAGAAGGGGTGGGTCCCTAGTTTAGACGTATAGGACGAACAGTCCGTCTAAGAAATGGTGATTCGGTGGACTCTTCGGGGGTTTAGACTGAATACCATCGACGTACTTATCTTTATGGAACAAGAGTAAGTCATTCTACAGGTCTCCACCCGTCATGTCCCGATTATATTAACGAATTCCACGGAATTTGAAAACGTAAGTAATTAAGGGAACAGAGACTATGAGACCGAGAAGGACTCGAGTAACTTCTGACGTGATGAAAGAACGGAAGAACATCCCTCCGTTCCAGTGCACTACTTAAGTCTGGTTTTCTGGTTCTCGTCTCCAGAAGACATTGAAAGTTTGACGACGATTCAGTACAGATTGAGACACGTTGGGGTATCTGCCGTCGGATGGTCCGATGGGGCAGGGACCCTAAGAGGTCCGTTCTTGTGACCTCACCCAACGGTAAAGGAAGAGGTTACGTACTATCATTTTTCACTTTCACTTCAGGGAGTCAGTGCAGGCTGAGATTCCATCATTTTTCAGGGAAGTACTGGGAGAATTAGAGAGGAGGAGAGGAGGACTGAATCTTAGGAACCCGACATTAACGTGAACATCTTATCGTCGACTGATCTAGGGGATCGGTGACAAATTTTCCGTCGACGATAGCGAGTCGACCATTTCTTAGGTAGACGTCACACCCTCTGAATCCAAGCTAAGGACCCAACCCTTCTAGGGGACTTTTTCCCTTTCCGATAGGTGAAGTCATAAGACCGGACTTCTTAAGGTACCTGACATATTAAGTACCCCAACGTTTCTTAACCTGTACTAGCTCGCTGAAAGAGACCATGAACTGAACATGTCTTCCTGACGGACGGGATTTCCCCTAGATAACGGACGTTAAATGGATCGATGGTGATTCACCTCTTATTTACATTTAAGTCGAATTTTTTTTTATTTGTCTGTTTATTTGGAAATAAATAATTCGGTGACTCTACAGTCCCAACTAAACAAAATACGAACGTTATTCTATTGTCGGTGAGAAAATCGGTAGTGACGACGTAAAGTCCGTTCTTTCATCACCTCCTTCCACTTCCCTTTCAAAACGGTTTCCATTACAACCCGTTCCCGCGAAAAAGGTTTAAGGAGAGGATTTGAGTCACTTGACATTTACTTAAAGTGACCGTTTTTAAGAACCTTAAAACCTTCCACTTATATGAATTGACTTGTGAGACTGTAAGGGTTTGATCATTCTTTGTTAATCGTATTTCGTCAGTCGGTCATCATACACGGTGTTTGTTACGTTTAGAAGATCTTTTTTTCAACAAAGGTTAAAAAAGACCCTGAAAGATTAAAAGTTTAAGAAGATTTATCAAGAAAGAACTAGAAAGATTTGAAGGTTATAAGAACCGATCATAGGAGAATAGGGTAGGTTGTCTCCCGTCTGTCGGACTTTTGATGTTAGTGTCTTTTGATTGGTTTGACTAGTGTTCCTAGTATCGCAGTTTTTTGACTTACTTTGATACTTATTACGGTACATCCCGGTGGGTTCTGTCTGTGCAGTACCACCTCTCAAGACTGTTTCATACCAGGTGACCTCTTCCCTTACAGTTTGGTACAGTCATAAGAACGGAACTCTTGGGATACTTGTCATACCTTTTGCCTTTTTCTATACTGTGACTTTCTACTTGAGGGTCCAGTCATCCCCGGGTTATACTATGACTTCTTCTCGTCTCTTTATCGAGTCTTTTCTTACTTCTCCGACTCGGTTTCGTTTTTGTTGTGGGTCAACACCTATACTGACCACTATCCTCGTTTCAGTCTACGATATTTATTGTTATAACGTATGACCTTGGACCTTACAGTCCAGTTACGTGGCTCCATTTAACCTTCAGCAGTTTGTCCCCTACCCCTCTCACTTATAACTGTAAAATTTTAGTCACTTAATTTCCTGCTCTTCTTCACTTAAGTAAAGTCTACTGGTAATGTAGATGACGACACCCGTTCTTAGGAAATCTTCTGTACTTCATCGGGATTATCAGTTGTTTTCTTTGGTTTTACGTCATGAACCCACGTCAGAGTTTTTATTGTCTTACTGGAGACAAGCAAAGGTTCCGTTTAGTATGTTATAGTGTCATTAGGTTCAGATACAGGGTTGGTGATTACGGTTTCTTTGACTTCAACTTGTCAAGATACTTCTGGAAGTTACGGGAGATCTTGATTGTGGTTTTTTCTACAGGAAAAGTAATGTTCCCTCGCCTTACGTTTTAATCCATCGGTTCTCTATGGATCTCATCGTCCGTTCAAACCGGAACCTTATGTTTTACTTCGTCCAGTTTCGGATTATCTGAAAACCGTTCTCTTCAATGACCAGTATAGTTTGTGGGAGAAGGTTGTTGTGTTCTTTCTGAGATGTGTACCTGTAGTAGTCTACCAGTTATGGCTTTAGTCTGACTGATATGAGAAACGTCGACTTTTACCTTTTTGAGATATGTCAGTCTTTTTTGTTCTGGTCCTCGACTGACACCGAGTCTAGTACTTGAGGCATAACGTTTTAAGTCTGAATTTAACTTCTTTCATCCCTTTTGGTGATATAGTAAGTCTATACTGGATATTGTTTAGGGAATACTGATATGTCACTTTCACTCTTTATCTAAGTTCCCTAATCTAGACTTTCTGTCTCACAGATTTCTTGCTACCTACCTCCAAAGATTGTAACATATCCTCCAACACTAGTTCTGGTAGGGGTTCTTTCGTTTTACCAACAGACTCCTCCGAAATGTTTATCGATTCTCTTCTACTCTTCGTTTTTCGTTTCCTCTTTTCCTTTCTATATAGGTGGACTTACGTCTCAAGGTTTCTTATCGTTCCTCTCTATTCTTTCGTAAGGAGTCACTAGTCACGTTTCTTTATCTCCTTTTATTGTCTGACCCTTTCTGATCTCTAGAGAAGTTCTTTAAATCTCTATGGTTCCCTTGTAAAGTGTTTTCTACCCGTGTTATTTTCCATCTTTGACATACTTCGGTTGTCTTCGTCTTCTATAATTCTTCTCCACCGTGTTTATGTATCTTTACATGTTTTTTCTAGAAGTACTGGGTCTATTGGTGCTACCACAATATCTGGTCGAATCTGTCGTATAATTTTTCGTCTCTGTAATAAAAACGGCTGTTTACAGTCATATCAGTTTCGATACCAAAAAGGTTATCAGTACATACCTACACTCTCAACCTGGTATTTCTTTCGACTCGTGACTTTTTATCTACAAAAACTTAAAACCTTAACCTCTTCTGAGAAAATTCAGAGAACCTGACGTTCCTCTAGTTAGTTAGGATTTCCTTTAGTGACTTATAAGTAACCTTCCTGACTACGATTTTGACTTCGAGGTTATGAGACCGGTGGACTACGTTTCTTACCTGAGTAACCTTTTCTGAGACTTCGATCCTTTCTGACTTCCTTTCTGCTCTTCCCCTACTGTTTCCTACTCTACCAACCGACCTGAACTCAAACTCATTCAAAGTCCTCAATTATTACCTGTCCCTTCGGGTCGTACGACGTCAGGTACCCCAACGTCAACCTGTGCTGACTCACTGACTTACTTGACTTTACTAGGAGGGACTACTACACCGGAGAGGAACAAAGGTGTTTTGGAGAGAAAGACGTAAGAGGAGGTAAGAGAGAATGATGACAGAGTAATCAAGTATTAAGAAGAAAAAGGGGTATAGGGTTTCAACGAGGAAGAATAGACAAAATAATAGGGTGAGTAAGGGAAACTCGAGTATATAAAATTGACGAAATAAGGTCATGCCAAGGGGTCTTAATAAGGACGAGTTTAATATATAAGATGGGTGTTACAGAGTAAGAAACCTGTCAGTTATAAATTTGTCAATTTACCAAAAGTGGGTAGTTAAAGGAAAAGGAGATATAAAACTCTGTACGAGTTAAGGACGAAGAGAAAATAGGGTAGAATGGAGGTTACCTAAACGTTTATGGTTTAATAAAGATTCAATTTAAATTTAGTAAGAAGATTAGGAGTTGGACCCATATTGAACTGACTAATTATAAGAAAAAGTAGTGAGTGTTCCCGGAGGAGTTTAGAATACTCAATCGTGAGAACAGATGTTTATAATCGAAGTAGGAGTGTGTTGTCCGAATTATTATTAAGTTTAAAGTTTAAACTGATACATTGTGTGGACAAATCTTATTAACACCCAGGAGTAGATGAGTTAATTGGAAGTCTTATTTTCGGTTTATATAATCCTTCTATACTGTTCTAGAAGTATTAGTCATATGAGAGACCTTAAAAGTACCTTGTTTATTGTGTGATAGTAAATAGGTGTACTCTGAAGAAACTCGAAAACTCTGTTTTATATTCTAAATTTGAGTCTCTAAAATGTAAAAAAAAAGTGTTCAGAGAGAGTAAAAAGTTGTGGAATATTTATCTAAGTGACTGAAGGAAGAAGTATCTGACAAAAGAGTTCCTAAAAAGTTAGTGTCTTTCTGAGGATTATGTCAATTCACATCAATTCACATCCAAAGGAGTGTCGGAACTTTCTATCTCTATTGTAGAACAATGTCTCCTACACATCCGTTAAGAATGACAGGTCATAGTTTTTATGTCCAAAGGAGTTGAGTCCAAAAGAGAGTATTACCCTGGATGGTGTGTGCGTCGACAATGAACCAGGAGAAACACCGTGAGACTCACTTTACCCCATCCTTTCTAACTGTGTTTGGACTTCAAATGGGACAACGACACGGTGTTAATTATTTATTCGCGGAAACTTAGACTGTATCCCCAGAACACAAAAGAGGACTTATGTAATTTTATACCCTAAGATTGGACAATGGACTGTTTGTATTATGTTAAAGACTGGGAAGTGTCAACTGTCCAAGAAGGGATCCCTTACAACAGATTAAAACCAAGGATACCGGGGGTCAGAGCAGTAGGATTAATTAATTTTCGGAACGAAATTCTGAAACGACTTAACATGGGGGATGTACTTCAAAGGGAATTCAAGCACTCGGTCAGAGAAGGAGGATATAACTGGGTCTATACGAAATATGTATAGATATTCTTAGAGAGTCCCTCAACAACTAATATCTCCAAATAAGAACGTTCTGATACTAGAAGAACGATTTATAATACGATTAATACGAAGAAAAACTGATACATAAGACATGTGACAGACCATGCATCATTTATGCTCTACTTTGAGGGATTTTTTAAATAACGATCTAATAGAATGTATACGACAGACGTTTTACATTGAATTTCACACGTGTGTTAGTATGTGTGTTTCTTATAAAACCAAAGATAACCACATAGTAGTGGTCAGAGAAAAAGGATGTACTTTAACATTACGTAATAATTAAGGTAGAAGAATTCTTTCAACGGACATTAATATTAACAGAAAAATTTTTTCTTTTACGTTGTCGACGTGGATGAGACTTTTACCTAGGAACCTCTTACATTAATTCAATAAAGTTAAACCTTTACTTATAATAGTTCTCGATACCCTACGTATTGGAATTCAGTCTGGAATGTCGTCCAAAAATTATCATACAGTAAACATCTTTGGATCTATTGATCTTTTAATCTTACGTTTTAAAACGGACGAGGTTAGTCTTGTAATTACTTAATTTAATACATGGTATATTAGAAAGTGTGATATCAATCAATCTTGTGAACCATCTGGTCTATCGACTCTGGAAGTTCTAGAACACAAATGATGAAAACGTTATAGGGAATCTCAAAATAAATGAAACAAAGTACCGGTGCCTCAAAGAGACATTTGTTAGTTTTTATGACCTGTTTACAAAGGATTGAATTAGACTTTCCTTTCGGTAATATTTAACAATTAGAGAGGTCTTTTCAAATAATGTTCCTGTGTGTGTAAAAAGACATATAATACGAAAGGATATATAGTCATTTTATAAAATAAAACAACTGATAACCCGAAGGGACCACCGAGTCTACCATTTCACGGGTGGACGTTACGCCCTCTGGTCCCAAGCTAGGGACCCAAACCTTCTAGGAGACCTCTTCTTTTACCGTTAGGTGAGGTCATGAGAACGGACCTTTTAAAGTACCTACCTCTCGGAACCGTCCGACGTCAGGTATCGGTAGTGTCAGTTGTTTTCTCAGGTTTTACGTCATGAACCCATGTTAGAGTTTTTCCTGTCTTCCTAGAGACAAGAAAAGGTTCCTTTTGGTAAGTTATAGTGTCATTAGGGTCAGATACGGGACTGACTATTACGACTTCGACTTCAACTTACCAAGATACTTCTGGATGTTCTAGAAGATCTTGATTGTACGTCTTTTCTACAGGAAAAGTAATATCCCCTCACCTTACATTTTCGTCCTTCAGTTCTCTATGGATTTCATTGTCCGTTTAAACCGGAACCTCATGTTTTACTTCGTCCAGTTTCCGATTGTTCAAAACGGTTCTCTTCCGTGGCTAGTATCGTTTGTGGGAGAAAGTTGTTGTTTTCTCTTCTGAGATGTTTACCTGTAATGGTCTACCAGTTATAGTTTTCGTCTAACTAATATAAGAAATTATATCAGATATAAATTATATTTAATTAAATTATATTAGATATTATATTCGGTTTCTACCTCTTCGAGATATGTCAGTCTTTTTGTTCTGATTCTCACCTTACACCGAGTCTAGTACTTTACGGATAACGGTTTAAGTCTTAATTTAACTTCTGTCATTCCTTTTGTTGATGTGGTAAGGTCATACTGGATTTAGTTTAGGAAATGTTAATACGTCACCTTCACTCTTTATCTAAATACCCTAAGACTATCTGTCTCACGGACTCCTTGACACCTGTCTCCAAGCACTGTAACATGTCCTCCGTCACTAGTTCTAGTTAGGTTCTTTTTCTTTACGTTTTTTCCGTTTTATCAAAGGTTCCTCCGGAATGTTTCTACTCCTTTCTTTTCTGAGTTCTACGTTCCCTGTGTTCTTTTCTATATGGGTAAACTTATGTCTCAAGGTTTCTTGTCGTTCCTCTCTATTCTTTCGGAAGGAGTCGTTAGTCACGTTACTTTGTCTCCTTTTATTATCTTACCCTTTCTGATCTCTCGAGAACCGTTTTGATAATCGGAAACGGCACGAAGTAAACATGAGGTTTCGGTTTGAACGGACATTGAAGTCTATAGAGAATTGAAGGATGAAAAAGATGTTACATTTTTTGGTTTGACCGACAGACTCTTTCGGATTGTTTATCGACACTTTTCTTCTCTTCGGTTTTCGTTTCCTCTTTTCCTTTCTCTATAGGTAAATTTACGTCTCAAGGTTTCTTATCGTTCTTCTTTATTCTTTCGGAAGGAGTCACTAGTTACGTTTCTTTATCTCCTTTTGTTATGTTACCCTTTCTTATCTCTAGAGCAGTTCTTTTAATCTCTATAGTTGCCTTGTAAAGTACGTTTCTACCCGAGTTATATCCTGTCTTTACCATACCTGTATTATCTTCGTCTTCTATAATTCTTCTCCTCCGTTCTTATGTGTCTTCTTGACATGTTTTTTTTCTAGAAGTACTGAGTCTATTAGTGTTATCACACTAGTGAGTGGATCTCGGCTATAGGACCTTACACTTCAGATCACCCGGAATCCTTCGTAGTGATGTTTGTTCCGATCACGTCCACTACCTTAAGGTCGACTCGATAGAGTTTAGGATTTTCTACTACGACACTTTCACGACGTGAGTTATACGACCGTATAAACCTTTTGAGTCGTCACCGGTATCCTGACCTTTTCCAGTCAAAAGTGAGGTTAGGGTTTCTTTCCGTTACGGTTTCTAACAAGTTTGAAGGTGTTTTAACATGAGTAGAGTGTGTGACCGTTTCATTACGAGTTTAAAAGAGGTTTGGTTCAAAATTGTCATACACTTAACAATTGAAGACCTACAAGATCAACTTAAATCTTTTCCGTCTCCTTGGTCTCTAGTATAACGGTTGTAGACGACCTAGTATCTTTTTCGTTCTCAAGGTCTTTTTGTAGATGAAGACGAAATAACTGATGTTGTTTCGGAAACTGACACACCTAGTCTTGTTTGTGACCTTTTAAGAATTTCTCTACTCTTATGGTCTGGTGGACTGGTCGGAGGACTCTTTCGACATACGTCCAGTTCTTCATTGTCAATATTGACCTGTACCTTGTTGTCTGACTCAGGTTAAACCCTTTCCTCATACAGTTCCGACATATAATAGTGAGACGAATTAATTGAATATACGTGTCATGTAGTACTCTTTACGACGCCACCTACTTCGTGTTCGACCTTAGTTCTAACGGTCTTCTTTATTGTTATTGGAGTATATACGTCTACTGTGGGAATACCGTCTTTCTTTTCTTCTTGATTTCTCGGAAAACTACTTTCACTTTCTCCTCTCCCTTTTTCAACCGAATTTTGAGTTGTTAGACTTTTGATTCTAGTACCGTATACCAGGATAGTGAAGTACCGTTTATCTACTCCGTTGTTACCTTTGTCACTGTCTGAAATAAAACTCCCGAGGTTTTAGTGACGTCTACTACTGGAGTTGGTACTTTAATTTTAGTGAACGAAGAACCTTCTTTTAAATACTGGTTGGATCTGTTGTGTAATTTTTCGTTTCTACAATGAAACGGTTGTTTCCAGGTAAATCAGTATTAATAACAAAATGGTTATCAGTACATAAATACACTCTCAACCTCATATTTCTTTCGACTCCCGGTTTCTTGACTACGAAAACTTGACACCTCAACCTCTTCTGAGACTCTCTCAAGGAACCTGTCGTTCCTCTAGGTTGGTCAGGTAGGATTTCCTTTAGTAAGGACTTATAAGTAACCTTTCTGACTACGACTTCGACTTTGAGGTTATCAACCCGGTGCACTACGCTTCTTGACTGAGTGACCTTTTCTAGTACTATGACCCTTTCTAACTTCCACCCTCTTCTTCCCCTTCTGTCTCATACTATACCAACTTACGGTAGTGGCTGAACTACCTATACTCAACTATAGGACGTTCTCGACCATTACATGTCCCTTCGGACCACAAGACGTCAAGTACCCAAACGTTTCTTAGTCTGTGCTGACTCACTGACTTGACTTGACTATCCTTTCATCTTTATAAAATATTAACCTTTCAGGAAACCCCCTTACTTTTAATTTATACCAAATTATAATAAAATCTACCGAGTTTATGATTCAAATTTATCACAAAAGTTAGAAATGAAGTAGAATAAATAACATTAAAACGAAAACTATTACCGGATGTAAAAATTCCGACTCTACTGGTCATTTACCGATTTACCGACCATAACATCGTTCGTCAAATTCTGTTTAAGTCCGATCTACTTCAACATAAACTACTTGTGTAGTAAATTATAGTCATTGTGAGTCCTTTTTGACGACTCTAACAGTTTCTCTTCGGGATGTAATGTCCCATAAAATTATCAGTGTAACTTATTAGTGATAATTAAAGTACTTAGGAAATAATGGTTATTGGTTAACAAATGGAGACATGTTCCGAAAAGTTTCTTTCATAGAATGACGGATATTCTTCAGTAGATAAAACCTCCCTTAGTAATCAGTAACTTTCTCAGAAGAATAGAACTCGGTTTAAGGAAGGGAATTATTAAATATTAACAATGGAAGTCAAAAAAGGTGAATAAGTTCGTCCGATTCATAGTAAAGAGAACGTAATAGTTATAAAATTCGTAGACTTTACTAAAGTAAACTGACAGCTTTCATAATTTATAAAATACGAATTCTAATGATGCTTTATAAAAGTTTTATGTGTATATCTGTTATCATGGTCTAGATTATCACGGAACCCAATTAAGTAAGAGTAGTTTTCTCTCTATTTTTGAAATTATAAACTTTCTCTGAGTGACTTTTGTTACCAGTATTTTATACGGATGTCATAAGTTTTATGGAGTAGATAAAGTTGGATAAATCCACCATGTTTTATAGTTGTGTCAATTCCTAGACGACTATGACTGGGAACGTACTTTTGTTTATCCTATTTTTATAAAATGTCTCACACAGTGACAATCTTTACTGTTCCATGGACTTTTTCAATTTTCGTTACATAGTCAATAGACATTTTTAGTTATAAAAGATAATCTTTGTATTTTCGACTTTTAAACCATTTAAGACGGTAAATTAGTTTCTATTAAACTGTACACTTTTATCCTCTGTATTTTTAACACGTAGTTCTTCACTGTTAAAGAAGACCAGAGATGTGGATGACATAAGGATAACTCTTAATAGTGATCTTTAGTGGGAACTTCGAACTCCCTCAAATTCGTTTTTCTGTCGTTTTCTACAATGGTACATTTCATTATACGTTTGAGTACGTAGAGTCAGAAATATGTATCGTCATTCTTGTACCTTTATTTTGAATAAGTTGATGTGGATTCTATTTAAGTACCTGTGATGTATATGTCATTCATTAGACACATCTACAACTAATGTTTAAAAACACAAGTATTAATTAGAAAACTTCAACTATGGATAAATAGTTTTAACAGATATGATTCAGAAGATGACAATACAAGTTCCTGTCTAAACACTTGGTTAATATTGTAATCAGATCAGGAAGTATTAAATTTCAGATTCTCTTAAATTTAATATTTGATTTCGGTCTTCTGTTACAATTTTGTAGGTCTTCTAGTTGTAATTTATATCTGGTCAATCTCCCCCAAAATGTTAGTATTTTATATTTAAAAGGAAACTAGAATTTTTCGTATCTTTTTCACATTTTGGGTCTCTCTCATGCGTAAACGTATGCGATTAGGTTTTTAAATCACCATCTCCATGTTACGCCATATATATTATTACGAAAATAAAAATTTTATAATTTACTAGAAAGAAAAAAACTCAACAAGGAATACATAAAAAAATTTAAATTTAAATAAATAAAATTAACCTCCGATTAATGAAATGTTATAACATAAACAAAACGGTATGTAGTTGTCCTTAGACGGTACCCACATATACACAAGGGTTAGGACTTGGGGGGAGGGTGGAGGGAGGGTTATGGTAGGGAGACCCAGTAGGGTCACGTGGTCGGGGTTCGTAGGACATAGGACGTAGCTTGGACCTGACCACTAAACAAAGAATATATAATATGTACAAAGTTACGGTAAGAGGGATTAGTAGGGTGGGAGAGGGAGAGGGTGTCTCAGGTTTTCTGACGAGATATGTAGACACAGAGAAAACGACAGAACGTATGTCCCAATAACAATGGTAGAAAGATTTAAGGTATCTATACGTAATCATATGACATAACCATAAAAAGAAAGACCGAATGAAGTGAGACATATTATCCGAGGTCAAAGTAGGTGGAGTAATCTTGACTAAGTTTACATAATAAAAATTAACGACTCATTATAAGTTAACACATATACATGGTGTCGAAAGTATAGGTAAGTAGACGACTACCTGTAGATCCAACGAAGGTACAGGACCGATAATATTTGTCACGATGCTACTTGTAATCCCATGTGCACAGAGAAAGTTAAGACCAAAGGAGCCACTCATACGGATCTTCACCCTAACGACCCAGTATTCCGTCAAAATAAAGGTCAAAAAATTCCTTAGAGGTGTTACTAGAAAGAATTATATTGTAAATATCTATTTTAAACTTCGTTTAAAATAGAGTAATTTCGTATAAGAATATGTCACCTAATCTTTACTTACCTACTATTATCTTGATGCAACTACAATAGGTGAACGATTCAGTACAAGTTGGAAAACGTTGGGGTACTTGACGTCATGTGGTCCGAAGGGAAGTAATAGAGGACTTAAAACGATTTTCAGTACAGGTAACTCAACCACACGAAAGGTTGGTCGAGTAGGAGACAGTAGAGGAAGGAAAGGACGAGAGTTCGAAAGGGTAGTAGTCCCATAAAAGACTACTCAGTCAAGGAGTGTAGTACACCGGTTTTTTAACCTCGAAGTCGATGTCGAAATCCAGAAGGTCACTATAAATCCCAACTACAGGAAGTCCTGACTAACCAAACTAGAGGGACGACAGGATCCCTGAGAGTTCTCATAAGAGGTCGTGGTGTTAAGTGAGGTCGTGCTGTTAATTTTCCGTAGTTAATAAACCACGAGTCGGAGGAAAACCTCTTCCGTCACCGTGGGGTGAGGTCATGAGAACGGACCTTTTAGGGTACTTACCTCCTCGGACCATCCGACACCAGGTACCCCAACGATTCTCAGCCTGTGTTGACTCGCTGAAGTGAAAGTGCAAAGTGAAAGTACGTAACCTCTTCCTTTACCGTTGGGTGAGGTCACAGGAACGGACCTCTTAGGGTTCCTGTCCCCTCGGACCATCCGACGACAGATACCCCAGTGTGTCTCCACCTGTGCTGACTTCACTGAATCGTCGTCGTCATCGGAGGAAATACCAGGTTGAGAGTGTACTGATGACCTTTCTTTGGTATCGAAACTGCTTTACATGGAAACAGCCGTTACAAAGACGAAAAATTATACAACAGATCCAACCAGTATCGAAAAGAACGTTCCTCGTTCACAGAAAATTCAAGTATCGACGTCAGTGGTAGATGTCACTGAAACCTCGGGTTCTTTTATTTCAGACAGTACAAAGGTAACAAAGGGGTAGATAAACGGTACTTCACTACCCTGGTCTACGATACTAGAATCAAAAGACTTACAACTCAAAATTCGGTTGAAAAAGTGAGAGGTGAGAGTGAAAGTAGTTCTCCGAGAAATCAAGAAGAAACGAAAAGAAGCCCACTACAGTAGACGTATAGACTCCCATAACAATAAAGAAGACCGTTAGAACTAAGGTCGAACACGAAGTAGGTGGGGTCGCAAAACGTACTACATGAGACGTATATTCAATTTATTCGTCCCACTGTTATATGTCGGAACTGTATAAGGAAAGGGTTAGACCTTGATAAAGTAACAGGGTACAGGTCAAGATTGACAATGAAAAACTGGACATATGTCTAAAGAGTCCACCGTCCAGTCCACCAGACTACAAGGGTAGAGAAATTCTTAAAAGGTGTGAACCGACACTAGGTGTGTCAGTTTCCAAAAACCGAATCAGTCATTTCGTCTACAAAAAGACCTTGAGAGAACGAAAAAGACACAAGGTTACCTACAACCGTTAAACTAAAGACCAAGAGAAAAGGTTTAGGTCGAAGTTGTAGACCTTCAAGAGTCTAGTGTATGACGACTTCGGTTCGAACCTCTTAAAACTCGTAATGAAACTATCGTGCACTTCACGTACGTTAACAAACCTTCAAACTTGTAAGAAACCGTAACGGGAAGAAACCCTGACCTTACTTTTAACTGGAAAAGGTCAAGACACCGGGTACGACTCAAAAGGTTTAAACAACGTTTGACTCACTTCATGTTTCCTCTGTGTCTACATATGTTGTCAGAAAACCTGAGACACCCTCTCCCACCCTACTAAAACCTCTTACCGTAACTTTGTACATATTATAGTATTTACTTTGCTCAACGGTCGGGTCCAAGTTACGTACTATGACCTACGAACCCCGACGACGTGACCCTACTGGGTCCCCCTACCATGTCCCTCACTCCTCCCTCCCCCTAAGTCCTACCACTTGTGCACATATGGACACCGTCTATGTACAACTACATACCGTTTTGGTTATGTTATAACATTTCATTAATTGGAGATTAATTTTATTTATTTAAATATAAAAAAATTTTTCGTAGTTTAAAATCCCAAACTTTATCGAGTCGACCTTAAAGTAGTGTAGGTGATCGAAACAAGAATTATTTCGAAGGATGAACTGAAATGTAAGGTTCTATAGATCGAGATCGAATCTCTGCTGTGGTAGTACCAATGGACTCAGTAATTCTTAAAAAAAAAATTATTAGGGAGACACATAATAACGACGAAGAGAATTAGAGAAGAAGAAGACAATCCATGAACGGTAAAGACAGGAAATAATACGAGTAGAAACGTACTTTAAAACGGAACCGTAGAGGTTAAAAGAACTTCTCTAGAGATCAGAAAAAGGGTAAGATAACCAAAATGGATAGAGAAACGTGACAGATGAATGCTTCCGAAAGGATAGAGAGGAACAATAAGAAACCTTAAGACGTAAGTCAACCATATATAAAGGAAAAGAGGAAAAAAGACGAAGAGAAGAAAAGAGTCGATAAAAATTCCGGAGTAATCTACGGGTGAAAAGGAAGAACGAAAAGAAAGAGAACCTCACCATAACCAGTGTTTGAGGACATGTTACTATGTTTGGAGGTAGGTTTCAAGAAGTCCGTAAGACAGATGGTGTAGATTAGTGAATTTAGATAATTAGTGGAGGTGACATATTAATATTCCCTAAATTAAATCTAACATGGACTTACCGGACCACCAAAAGGGATGAAAGAGGTTAAACTCTATCTTGATATTTGATACCAATATTGTTGTGAGTGGGAAAGCCCAATAAGAGTCTTCCGTAAGGATCTGATCTATAATGATCAGATCCTTCTTTACAGATCCTACTGTAAGGATCGTTCTCTCAAGGTTTTTTGTAGATAAAGACGAGATAACTGATACGGTTTCGAAAACTGACACACCTAGTGTTTTGACACCTTTTAAGACTTTCTCTACCCGTAAGGTCTGGTGGACTGGACGGAGAACTCTTTGGACATACGTCCAGTCCTTCGTTGTCAATCTTGACCTACACCTTGTTGTCTGACCAAGGTTATCCCTTTCCTCATACAGTTCCGACATATAACAGTGGGACGAATAAATTGAAAATACGTCTCTTGTAGTACTCTTTTCGACCCGACCTGCTTCGTGTTCGACCTTAGTTCTAAATATCCTCTTTATAGTTATTGGAATCTATACGTCTACGGTTGTGGAAATACCATCTTTCACTTCTCCTTGATTTTTCGGAGAACTACTTTCACTTTCTTCTCTCACTTTTTAAACCGAATTTCGAGTTGTAAGTCTTTTGCTTCTACTACCCTAGGCCAGGGTAGTGAAGTACCCTTTATCTACCCCTTTGTCACCTTTGTCACAGTCTGAAATAAAAACCCCCCTAGGTTTTAGTGACGTTTACCACTAACGTCGGTACTTTAATTTTCTGCGAATAAGGAACGTTCCTTTCAATACTGGTTGGATCCATCGTATAATTTTTCGTCTCTGCAATGAAACGGTTGTTTCCAGGTAGATCAGTTCCGATACCAAAAAGGTCACCAGTACATACCTACACTCTCAACCTGACACTTCTTTCGACTCGTGGTTTCTTAACTACGAAAACTTGACACCACAACCTCTTCTGAGAACTCTCAGGGAACCGGATGTTCCTCTAGGTTGGTCAGGTAGGATTTCCTCTAGTCAGCACCCATAAGTAACCTTCCTGACTACGACTCCGACTTTGAGGTTATGGAACCGGTGGAGTACCCTTCACAACTGAGTAAACTTTTCTGGAACTACGACCCTCCCTAACCCCCCTCCTCCTCTTCCCCTACTGTCTTCTACTTTACCGACCTACCGTAGTGGTTGAGCTACCTGTACTCAAACACACTTGAGGCCCTCAACCACTACCTATCCCACCGGACCACACGACACTAGGTGCCCCAACGTTTCTCAACCTGTACTGACTCGTTGACTTGACTTGACGACGATGACGGTTCAGCGAAGTCAGCACAGGTTGAGACACGCTGGGGTATCTGCCGTCAGGTGGTCCGAGGGGGCAGGGACAGGGACCCTAAGAGGTCCGTTCTTATGACCTCGCCCAACGGTAAAGGAAGAGGTTACGTACTTTCACTTTTCACTTTCACTTCAGCGAGTCAGCACAGGCTGAGAATCGCTGGGGTACCTGACATCGGATGGTCCGAGGAGGTAGGTACCCTGAAAGGTCCGGTCTCATGACCTCACTCCACGGTAACGGAAGAGGGTTCTTGACTTGACTCTTCTGTAATACTGTTCTTCACTCACCTTCCCATCTCAGTCTTTTTGATCAATTATTTATAGAGATCGTGTGTTCTTTCTGATGTCGACTTTTCTTCGATCAAATTGTAGTGAATCCTTATGTTTTTATACATTATACTCTTCTCTGTCGTTCCTTGCACAGTTGGTCATTGACTTGATGAACCTCACTTGTTATTGTTTTCAGTCTTTAGTAATTATAAACTCTAACTTAAACTCTGAGTAAAAACTGTACCCTCTTTAGTTTTTCTTATGTACAAAGGTCGTGGTCTAATAAATAAACAAAAGACTCTACGGATTAATCTCAAAAATTACACTGTTATCTGCATTTTAGATTTTGTATTTGCTTCCCCTCAAACCTCAATCCTTTCCTACAAGTGAGTAGTTTTTTCTTAACTACATTTTCGAAAAGTAAGTGTCATCATGTCAGACCTATCTCCTTCTGGTAGGAACGTTCTTTGATTTGAGTTATGTTTTTCCTATGGTAAATATCAGTATGATCGACACGTGACATGTTGTCTTTGTCCACGGTGAATGTATCTGGTACTATATGGACCTCAGAGGATCTCAAAATATAACATAGTGAAAGGGTCGAGATGAACAATCAACCCCTTATATCATATATGAAGGAAAAGGGCGTACGGTGTGTCTAGGGGAACTTTATTTAAAGTCTATTTTATCTAATTCATAAGAAAATACCATGACTAAGAATTCTTTAGGTAATACACAACGTGTCTGAAGGTAACAAATTTATTAAGGTTAAATCATTTCATTTGTACTTTATACAACAAAAGGAGTTTTATAAGAATTTAATTTTTCTTTTAATATTCGATTGGTTTACTTTCAAGTCGAATTGAAAGTAATTTACTTGTATTTTGTTTAATATAGTACTAAAATAAAAAGAAATAGAATCAGTAAGACGAAAACATATTTAAACTCCCCAACTTTTCGAAGTAAAACTAATTAAAAACTTACGGATACAACCGAAATTACTTTCACCTTTAGAATTAATATTTCAGACATAAGATAAAATAAAACAAAGAGAAACTCTTTTAATAAAACTTTTATAATACTCAATCTATTTTGGTGACGTAGTGAAAGAATAAGATAAACTTCTGATTCCCTACCTGTTCTAGGAGTATTTTTAATGTAGATATACATTTACGGTGTCTCTTCTACATAAGTGGTTTGTGGAAGTCTTGGTATAGTGATGTATATTCTTTAATTCGGTCCAGAGGAAAATTTCGTTTCCCATTTTCCTTTCTTTTTTTTTACTAAACTTGTGATCAATTAAACATGGACAATGAAAGACTTTGTAGGTTCTAATACCTATGTTTCGGACACTCTTGTAGAAAACAAAGTGTCCGTCGTACGTAAAATCTAATTACTTTTACAATGAAACCTGTTCCTAATCTTGTAAAATCGTTAGGACTGTGTCCTTCATATACACTTCCCACAAAAAACAAACAAACAAACAAACAAACAAACAAAACGGGAAATAGAAAAGTTTCTTATAAGTGACTCAACCGGTTTTTCAAGCAAGTTCGAAAAGGTACTGTAGAATGTCTTTTTGAGTTTCCTTGACTAACCGGTTAGATAGAAGTACCCTTTATTTACCCCTTTGTCACAGTCTGAAATAAAACCCCCGAGGTTTTAGTGACGTCTACCACTGACGACGGTACTTTAATTTTCTGTGAATGAGGAACCTTCGTTTCAATACTGGTTGGATCTATCGTATAAGTTTTCGTCTCTGTACTGAAACGGTTGGTCAGACCGGTTGTGATACCGAAAAGGTCATCGACCTGACACTTCTTTCGAATCGTGACTTCTTTACTACGAAAACTTGACACTACAACCTCGTCTGAGAACTCTCAGGGAACCTGACGTTCCTCTAGGTTGATCAGGACCCACAAGGAACCTTCCTGACTACGACTTCGACTTTGAGGTTATGAAATCGGTGGAGTACACTCACCAACTGAGTAACCTTTTCTGGGACTACGACCTTCCCTAACCTCCGTCCTCCTCTTCCCCTGCTGTCTCCTACTCTACCGACCTACCGTAGTGACTGAGCTACCTATACTCAAACTCACTTTAGGCCCTCAACCACTACCTGTCCCTCCGGACCGCACGACGTTAGGTACCCCAACGTCTCAACTTGTGTTGACTCAACGACTTGACTTGACTTATAATAGGATTCGATGGGGATCTTTAGTTTATAATTTTATTTTGTATACTGACTCTAACATTTTTATTGAACCTTAAAAAGTTTTATTTATATTAATAAGTCATGTATAACTTCTTTTATAAAACCGTTTATATAAGAATTATTAATATTCTAAGTCAAGTCAAATCAAGTCAAGTCAAGTCAAGTCAAGTCAAGTCCCAGTACAGGCTGAGAAACGCTGGGGTACTTAGTGTCGTGCGGTCCGGAGGGACAGGTAGTGGTTGAGGGCCTCAAGTGAGTCTAAGTACAGGTAGCTCAGTCACTACGGTAGGTCGGTAGAGTAGGAGACAGCAGGGGAAGAGGAGGACGGGGGTTAGGGAGGGTCGTAGTTTCAGAAAAGGTTACTCAGTTGAGAAGCGTACTCCACCGGTTTCATGACCTCAAAGTCGAAATCGTAGTAAGGAAGGTTTCTTTAGGGTCCCGACTAGAGGAAGTCTTACCCGACCAATCGTTTCAAATTTAATAACAAATAATTGTGTTTTAGAAGTAAATATAAAAGTGGTGTCCATTAGAATATAAGTCACTTGAAGGATCGTCATCACTTTATTAATGGTCTTGTTAAGTGGGATCATAATTTGAAACTAAAAAGAAGTTAAATTCAATCAAAGTAGAAAAAGATTCATCTCTCTTATGACCTCTTCCGTTGTCGTGGGGTGAGGTCGTGAGGACGGACCTTTTGGGTTACCTGCCTCCTCGGACCACCCGACGTCAGGTACCCCAACGATTCTCAGTCTGTGTTAACTCGCTGAAGCGACAATGAAAAGTGAAAGTACTTAACCTCTTCCTTTACCGTTGGGTGAGGTCACGAAAACGGACCTCTTAGAGTCCCTGCCCCCTCGGACCACCCGACGGCAGATACCCCAGTGTGTTTCAACCTGTGCTGAGTTGTTGAATCGTCGTGGTCGTCGTCTCTCTTATAATATATCTTCCCGACGGTTTAAACGTAAACTTCAAACTTCATTGTGTCATTCAAATGTCCTAAAATGTAAAACAGACTTCTTTTTACTTTACGGAATTCATACTCTTTATCATGTAGTGAGAAAAAAATGTTTGAATCTACTACCGTTTAGTATGTCCGTACTATCTCGACTTTTCGATGTGTGATCTTCCTGTATGAGGTTTTAAAATAAATTCATTTTTAATTCATCGTGAAAGGGTAAGTTATAATAAAAAACCTAAAGAAACTTCTCAGTGAATATAGTGACTAAATAAAGAGATAATACTGTAAGACTGAAGAATTAGTGAATATTGTTCCATGAGAATAAATTCACATAACAACGTCTCTTTGGACTTCACTAATAGAAGGTTTGATATGTATATTATATAATTACAGGAAATTTAAATATTATTTGATGGAACCATAAAATTTTATAAAAGGAAAGAAATGCAAGATGGTGAGAGTTCATTTACGTGAGATAGAGATCCGAACTTATATCGTGGAAGACGGAGTAAGAAACCATGACACCCGTTCACGAGAATAATCAAGAAAAAGCAATCGTTAGTTGTACCGGAGACCACGTATATGACTCACTACAGACGGCTTGTCTACCTAAAGTCGTGGAGAATTTACTTCCAACAGGAACTTAGGAACTTGTTTAAAATATATGATATACTTTCTCGAATCAATATGGAAATTTACAGGAAACTTTGACCTTTCTTAATAACTTTTAATGATAATTAAGTAATTAAGGGTTACCTAAATTAGTTTTTCATGGTTTTTAATCCATAGAATTCTGTTGTCTCAAAATAATAGTGTGTCAAGATATGTGTCTTAAAACTTTAGTTTCCAGTCGTCGTGATACATACGAGACAGGATGACTTCTTAGGACGTAATGAAGAAGGATCGAACGTATTCCAACAACCTTTAGGAAAAGTCAGGAATCGAGATCTATACATTAAAGTTAGAGACGAAGTCGTAGTGTATAAGGAAGAGAGGGACATACAGATATAGGTTTAAAACAAGATTATTATCACTGTTAGTTGCATAAGTCCGGGTGTAATTTTATATTTGACTGGAATAGATTTCAACTTGTATAGACGTTTCTGACATAAAGGTTTATTCCAGTGTAAATGTCTGTGTTGTCTGAACCCAGACTTATATATAAAAATTCCCTTTGTATTAAGATAAGGGATTTACAACCTTGTTTTTCACCGTCCTAATTGTCTATATCGTATTCGTCATTAAAGTACATTGACCGAGATTCTGATAATAGAAAGTTGTAGGTTAAGTCCCGGATTTAGAGAAACGTTCAAAGGGAGAGTTGGTGTTAGACTTACCGAGAGGTAAAACACTTAAGTATTCATGAAAATTGGTCATAGAAGATAAACCACGAAAATGTGGAAAGAAGTTTTATATTTGTGTGTGTGTGTGTGTGTGTGTATATATACATATATATTATGTTTTATATTTTTCATCCGACGAATAATAATATAAAAAAAAAGAAAATTTCTATGATATTTGAAAATCTTATGAGAATGTCCATTATCAATGAATCTTTATTAATTTAAGTTATGAAAGGTAATACAAAGTAAATTGTACTACTGAGTTGTACTAATGTATCCCCTTTGTTTATATTACTACAGATTTTTGGTGTTGTAATACACACAGGTCTATTAATTTACACCCCGTTTTTCCATAAAACATGTCGTTTCCTTTGGTCTTTGTTTTGTTTTTCTGTTTGTTGACTTACCCTTTTATGTGAACGTTTACTTAGTTTACTCTTATATGACGAATATTTTCTGCACGAAATCCCGTTTCCTGTGTATGTCTAACTTTCGTCCCTACCTTTTTTCTATAAAGTACGTCTGTCCTTACTATTCTTTCACCCCCATCGTTATAAGTATAGTCTGTTTTACCTGAAATTTTGTATCTTTCTATTCCTGTCATTTATTACTTTTTTCCTAGTTATCCTTTTCTGTAATGTGAGTAATTGTATATTTGTGGAATATGTCCTCGTGGATTTATGTATTTTGTTATGATTGTCTGTATTTCCCTCTTTGACTGTCTTTATGTTATTATCCTCTGGAATTGTGGGATGAGTGTAGTTACCTTGTCTAGAAGGTTTATCTTTTAGCTATTCCGGTGTTTCTAAGAATGTCATCCTGAATTAACTATAAAAATTCTTTAATGTAAATTTTTTAAGTCTTAAGTAAAAGAAGAGTTCACGTTTACTTTGAAAGAGACCCTCTCTGATAGATTATCCTCTATCTTGTTCAGAGTTGTTATTCTCCTGTCCTTAATAAAGTTCGTAGAAAAGACTGGTTTTACCGTACTTTGACTTTAATTAGAGTCTTTCTCTTTGTTTGTTTGTTCATTTTTTTCTAATGTACACCTTACTCGTTGTATTCTGATTTTTTGTCACCCACTTACTACTTTAGTTTCTTCTTTAAATTTTGTATGAAACTGTTAAGTCACGATCACTACGTTACATCTTGTAATGTATGTATATTAATTCTAACAACATGTAATATATAGTTTCTTTATTTAATATTCTCGAGAGTAGTGTTACCTTTTAGTAAAGATAGAAATTAAAATATAGAGATACTCTACTACCTCAAATAATTTGAATGACACTATTACTAAAGTACTACATGTAGTCAGTTTAGTAATACAATATAAATGTATCACGACACACAGTTAATATAGAGTTATTCTGACCTTTTTATTTTTTTTGTTTTTTTGTTTATGAAACTGTTTTTAATGTTTTGTTTGGTCATGTTTAGACACTCTATGTTGTTTTCGTCGAGATTCTTCCTTAAAGTACGTTATGTCCGGAAGGAGTTTTGTGTTCTTTTTAGAGTTTATTGTTGGATTGTATAGTGGATCTTTTTAATCTTTTTCTCCTTGTTTGTTTTGGATTCCAAACGTCTTCTTACCCCTTTTTTTTAATTTCAATTTTCTCCTTTATCTAATCTGTAAGTATTTTATCCTCTTTTTTAAGTTATTTTTGTTCTCGATTAAGAAACTTTCCTATTTTTTTTAGTTGTTTGGAGACACGTCTGAGTACTTCTTCTTTTCTCTCTGAGTTTATTTTATTCTTTTCTTTCTCCTCTTTATTGTTGGATATTTTCTATATGGTTTTTATTTATTTATTCTCTTATGTTACTTGTTTATTTACGGTTGTTTAGTTTTTACTTAGTTCTTCTTTTTCTATTAGACTTGTCTGACTAGTGATGTTCACTTTATCTTAGACATTGAATTTTTTTTTTTTTGGAGGAACATTTGTTTTAGGTCCTGACCTGTCGAATTGACCCCTTTCAATGGTTTGTACGTTTTTTCTTGAATATGGTTAGGTAGAGTTTAAAGAAGGTTTTGTAATGTCTCCCCGGTAAGAGTTTTAGTAAATCTTTGGTAGTAGTGGGACTATGGTTTTTATCTGTTTCTGTGATGGTTTTTCATTTTAGTATTCAGTCATAGAAACTACTTATGTCTACGTTTTTAAGAGTTGTTTTATAACCGTCTGGTTTATGTTTTTGTGGATTTTACATAGTATGTAGAACTGGACCCACCTAAGTAAAGTTCCAGTCTTCCTACTAGGTTATATATGTTTCGTTAGTTACACTGTGTGGTATGGTTGTTTTTCTTTTTGTTTTTTGTTTACTAGTAGAGTTATCTACATCTTTTTCGTAAATTGTTTTAAGTCGTGTGTATGTCTACTAGTTGTTCGTGTACTTTTCTACGAATTGTAACGATAATATTAATATTATCACAGACTGAGAAACACTGAGGTACGTGACATCGGATGGTCCGAGGAGACAGGTACCCTAAAAGGTCCGTTATCATGACCTCACCTAACGGTAAAGGAAGAGGTCCCCTAGAAGGGTTGGGTCCCTAACTTGGGTCCAAAGGGTGTAACATCTGTCTGTAAAATGTCAGACTCGGTGGTCCTTTCGAAATAATATTAATAATCTCTTTATGTTTCGTTTTGATGTCACTCCATAGTGGAGAGTGACCAGTCCTACCGATAATAGTTTTTAGATGTTTGTTATTTACGACCTCACTCATGACTCTTTTCCCTTGGGAAGATATGAAAACCGTCTCACATTTGACTTTGTTGATGGTACCTTTTGTCATGCCTTCAAGGAGTTTTTTGATTTTTATCTTGGTAGTATTCTGAGTCTTTTGGGTGTGGACCTGTATATGGTCTTCGTTTGGTATTAAGATTTTCTATCTACGTGGGGTCACAAGTGTCGTCGTGATAAATACTGTCGGTCCTGTACCTTCATCGGATTTACTGGTAGTCACCTTCTTACGTATTTCTACTACGTCATTTATAAATGTTGCCTTGTAATGAGTCGGTGTTTTACATTAGTCTAATCCAGTAAAAATCTCTGTACCTACCTGGATCTGTTACAGTATATCTCCCTTCAGTCAGTCTTTCTCTTTTTGTTTATAACATATTATAGTGAATATATTTACCATTTCTACTAGAATAGACTCTTCGTCTTTGTCTCTGTCAGAATCCCTTGTTTACATACCTATCGTTTCCCCTTCCTTCACCCTTCTTAACCCTCTAACACTACGTGTGTATATATGATGGTTACGATACATATTTTATCTATTGATTATTCTTGTATGACTTCTCGTGTCCTTTACTGTATTACGTGACACCACTGGACTTACTCTTCCTTCAAGTTTTCCCTCCCTTATATACATATACAAACCAACTAAGTAAAACGGTATTTCATCTTTGATTGTGTTGTAACATTTTGTTGATATGAGGTTATTTTTATTAAAAATTTTTCTTTATTTATTTTTATCTCTTTTTAATTTTTATTTTCCGTTGGGAGTCTTACCCTCTTATATAAACGTTTACTTCGTTGGTTGTTCCCTAATTGTAGGTTTTATAGGTTTGTCGAGTAAGTTGAGTTTTTTTTTTTTATTGACTTAGTTTTTAACCCCTGTTCTAGATTTGTATGTAAAGAGGTTTCTTTGGTATGTCTACCACTCTTTGTTGTACTTTTCTACGAGTTGTAGTGATTTATAATCTCTTTATGTTGATTTTGATATTACTCTCTAGTGGAGTCCGATCAGTCCTACCGATAATAGTTTTATAGATGTTTTGTATTTACGACCTTAGACGTTACATATATTCGTTAAGTATGTTGAGTCATTGTCTTTTTTTCTGTCGGGTTAGTTTTTTACCCATCTTCTGGATCTATTTGTAAAGAGGTTTCTTCTATATGTCTATCGGTCATTTGTGTACTTTTCTACGAGTTGTAGTGATTAATAATCTCTTTAAGTTTAGTTTTCTTGTCACTCTATAGTTGAGTGTGGTCAGTCTTACCTGTATCAGTTTTTTTTTAGTTGTTTGTTATTTACGACCTCTCCAACGTCTCTTTTGTTTTGTGAGAACGTAACAACTGCCCTTACATTTAACTATATCTGTGATGTTTCTTGTCATACCTCTAAGGAATTTGTTGATCCTTATTTTGATAGTATACCTGGTCGTTAGGATGATAACCCGTATATGGGACGCTTGTGGTATTAACTTTTTCTGTGTACATAGGGTTTCAAGTATAATCGTGAGAAATGAGGTATCGATCGTGTACTTTCCTTGGACCTGTAGGTAGGTAGTTACCTACTTATGAGTTACCTGTCTACTTACCTATTTCTTCTACACCATGTATATATATTTCCCTATAATGAATCAGTAATTTTTCTTACTTAAACTCAGTCAAGATCACTCCACCTATTTGAATCTCGGACACTATGTCTCACGTCATTCAGTATTTCTCTTTTTGTTAATAGTACATAATTACGTATATATACCTTAGCTCTTTTCAACACAACTACTTGAATTCAACGTCTCTTCCTTATCTATACGTCTATATCTATTTACTGAACACCTGTGTTGACCTCTTCCTTTCTCACCCTACTTACCCCTTTCTTCTTTGATATATTAAATAATATATTATTATTTTTATATATAAAATGTGATGGTACACATTTTATCTATCATTCTTCTATGATATATTGTGTCCTTCAGGTCGAACCTTGAGACATTACTGGATCTCCCTGTCGTACCCCCCATCCTTCCTCCGAGTTCTCCCTTCTCTATGTATAAATTGATACCGACTAGTCATGACAACATACCGTCTTTGGTTGTGTTGTGACATTTCGTCAAAAAGATGTTAGTTTTTATAAAAAAATATCAAAGACCAGAATGTAAATCTAGAAATTACGTAAAACTCAAATAAAAACACACCCCACAATCTTTCACTAGATCAAAGTAAGAAAATGTTCACCAACTGGTCAAAAGGGTCGTGGTGAACAATTTCTCTAACAGAAATGAGGTAACATATAAGAACGGAGGAAACAGTTTCTATTCCACAGGTATACACACACCTAAATAGAGACCCGAAAGATAAAACACTCTCCCTCTCCCACCCTACTAAACCCTCTTACCGTAAGATTGTACATATGATAGTACATTCTTGACTTAGCGGTCAGATACAGACTGCGTCCTATGTCGTACGAACCCCGACCACGTACCCCTACTGGGTGTCTCTACAATACCCCTCCCTCCACCCTCCCCCCAAGTACAAACCCTTGCGGACATTCTTAATTTCTAAAATTTTAATTTTTTTATTTTTTGATTTTTTTTATAAAAAAAATTATTTATTTTTTTACTTACGACATCTCCCACACCTCTTTTCCCTTGAGAGACTGTGATAAGTGACCTTACATTTAACCATGTCGGTAATACCTCTTGCAATGCCTTCAGAAGTTCTTTTTATTTTTGTCTTGATGGTATACTGGGTATTTAAAGTGAAGACCCGTATATGGACCTTTTTTCGTATTAAGTTTTTATGTGGCTGGAGTTACAAATGTCGTCGTGATAAATGTTATCGGTCCTTTACCTTTATTATATTTACAGGTAATTATCTTCTTACCTATTTCTTCTACACCATTTATACCTACGATATGATTATACATAAATACAACAATAATAACGAGTCAACGAGTCAGTCCAGATTGAGACACACTGGTATACCTGACGTCTTGTGGTCCGAGGGGACAGAAAGTGATAGAGGAACTCAAACGACTTTGAGTACAGATCACTTACACTTACACGGTAGGTTGATAGAGTAGGACAGTAGGGGAAGAAGACGGAAGTCAGAACGGGTCGTAGTCGTAGAAAAGGTTACTCAGTCGAGAAGGGTAGAAACGAAGTCCACCGGTTTCATGACCTCAAAGTCGAAGTCGTAGTCAAGAAGGTTACTTATAAGTCCCGACCATAGGAAATCCTAACTGGCCAAACTAGTGGAACGACAGGTTTCCTGATAGTTCTGAGAAGAGGTCATAGTGTCAAACTTTCGTAGTTAAGGAGTCTCGAGTGAAAATGAAAAGTGAAAGTACGTAACTTCTTCCTTTACCGTTGGGTGAGGTCACAAGAACGGACCTCTTAGGATCCCTACGCCCTCGGACCACCCGACGTCAGATACCCCAGCGTGTCTCAGCCTGTACTGACTTCGTTGAATCGTCGTCGTCGTCGTTGTCGGAAGAAATACTAGGTTGAGAGAATAGGTGTGTACTAATGACCTTTTTAGTGTCGAAACTGATATACCTGTTAACCGTCGTTTCACTACAGAGACGAAAAATTATGTGAAAGATCCAAACAGTCAAAAGAAAGGGTTCTTCGTGTATAGAAAATTAAAGGACCGACGTCAGTGATAGGTGTTACTAAGACCTCGGGTTCTTTTATTTCAGACAGTGACGAAGGTAAAAAAGGGGTAGATAAACAGTACTTCACTACCCTGACCTACCGCACTAGAGTCGAAAAAAAAATTACAACTCAAAATTCGGTTGAAAAAGTGAGAGGAAAGTGGGAGTAGTCCTGAGAGGAATCAAGGAGAAGTGAAAGACGGTGTTCCCGTCACGGTAAACTCCAATAACTATAAAGAATGTCGTTAGAAAAGAGGTCGAACTCGGAGTAGGTCGGGTCGGGTCATAAAGAGTACTACATGAGACGTATCTTCAATTTATTCGTCCCACTGGTGTATGTCGGAACTGTATGAGGTAAGGGTTAAAACTTGATCAAACCACAAGGTACTGACCAAGATTAATAACGAATAACTGGACGTATGTCCAATGAGTCCTCCGTCCATTCCACCAGACCATAAGGGTAGAGAAATTCTTATAAGATCAAAAAACACTAGTGTGTCAGTTTCAGAAACCACATTATTACTTCATCTACAAGAAGACCTTATAGGAACGAAAAAGATTCTAGGTCCCCTACAACCGTTTAACTAGAGACCAAAGAGACGGGAAGAATTTAGGTCGGACATGTAGACCCTCAAGAGCATGACAAGTGTATGACAACTTCGGCTTGAACATCCTAAAACTCGTAATCAAACGCTCGTACACTTTACTCATGTTAACGCACCATCAAACTTGTAAGTGACCATAACGGAAAGAAACCCTTACCTTACCTTTTACTTAAAAAGGTCAGGACACCGGTGACGACTCGAAACGTTTAAACGACGTCATGCTCACGTGGTCAAAGTGTCGTACTAGAAAATCCTAAACTTTATGGAGTCGACCTTAAGTTAGTGGAGGTGGTCGAAACAAGTATCACTACGAAGGATTCCGGGTGAACTGAAACATGAGGTCCTACAGACTGAGATCAACTCACTAGTGTGATAGTACCAATAGAGCCAGTAATACTAGAAAAAACATATCAAGAACCCATAAGAACGATGGAGAATAATTATAGAAGACGAAGACAATCCAGGTATGGTAAAGACAGGAAATAACACGGGTAGAAACGTACTTTACAAGGGAACGATAGAGATTAAAAGAACTTCTCTAGAGATCAGAAAAGGTAAGATAACAAAAGGAGAGAAAGAAACGTAACAAATGAATCCTTCCGAAATAATAGAGAGGAACGATAAGAAACCTTGAGACGTAAGTCTATCTATATAGAAAGGAAAAAAGGAAACGGAAACCAAAGAGAAGAAAGAACTAAATCCAGTGAAGACTTACTGGATCACCAAAAGGTATGAAATAAGTTACACACACACAGACACACATAAATGTGTATATCAGTGGTATAGACTCCACCAAGTTATCTTATAATGATTCGGTATTTTTTCCTTGTGTTATTACGGTAAACGTCTCCTCACTTATCTGGAACTTTGACTGCATGTCTCACTTCATTCAGTCTTTCTCTTTTTTTTTAGTATAGTATATAGTGAAAATACACCTTAGATCTTTTTACCATGTCTACTTGAATAAAAGTTTCGTCTTTATTTCTGTTTGTACATCTCTATTTTGAATGCCTATGGTTCACCCTTTCTCACCCACCTTACTTAACCCTCTGTCTCTAGTTGTATATATGTGATAGTACGTGTTTTATCTATTGATTACTTTGGATGAAATATCGTGTCCCTTGAGATGAGTCACGAGAAAACATTGGATTTACACTTCCTTTAGATTTTTTCTCCCCTATGTACGTATATATATTAACTAAGTGAAACGACATATCTTCTTTCGTTGTGTTGTGACATTTCGTTAATACGAGGTTAAAAAAAATTTCTTATGAGACTTTTTCTTCAGTCTCTCCTTTATAGTACATGAATTTAACTTCACCAGAAAAATTTTTTGAAAGTTTTACGAAGAGAGTCATCAAGGGTCAATAAACACAATTAAGACCAAAGTAGATAATACATTAAAAATAAAATCACCTACTCGTTCGTTCCGTACATGGAGAAGATCCACGTCAGTTTGTCCAAAAGGAATTCCATCTTTTTTTTATGTAAGTCTACATGATTTTTACCATTTAATTGGTATGATCCTTAAGAATCTATAGACATTCTTCAAAATAAACTACGTTTAAGTATAAATCCATATTTGATTTATAGATCATCCTTGAAATCCGTAAATTTTCGTAATTAGGTGTAACAAGATAAGTATACAGTCTCAAAATCCGAAAGTTTTACAAAATGACTATATACCGTATATAAAAACTCTTTCTGGACCAACATACGTATTGTTCTTAATGAAAACAGTTTTTAATGTGACGTCATTGATAATCTTCTAGAACCAAAAGTAGGACTTAACAGTTGTATGTGTTATTCGGAGTTTTGTATAAAGGGAGTTTCTTGGGACCCGTCGACCTAGGGATTTTAGGGAGACCGAGAATGGTAAATTACTCATGAGATAAACAGATTTCTCTCCGTTGGTAAAACCTTCTTACCCATTCCTTTTGCATCGTATGTGTATATTTCTTTACTGTAAGTTGGAATCCTTTATTCTTAGGACGATATAAGTTGTTATGTCTACTTGGAATCCCTGCAATGTAATTTACTTTATTCGGTCGGTGTCTTCTTGTTTATGACGTACTAAAACGAATATACTCTATAGAATGTATCAATGTCTTTGACTCTCACATTATCATAAACGGTTACCGACCCCCCTTTCATTTACCTATAAACGATAGGTGATCTTAATTTCAAAATCAATACATTTTGTCCATTCAAGATAAGATGTCTAGACGAAAAGTTATAACACGGATACCAATTCTTGTGACATAACATGTGAATTTTAAAACGATTCTTCCATCTAGAATACAATTTAAGAGAATAGTGGCGTTACTTACAATTAAGTTTTAATATCTTGGTGTTATGCATAAATTAGTTTAATAAAATGACGACACTTATTCGTTGTTATTATATGTCTTGGTGTCGAAGAAGTGACATGTAAAATCAGAGTATTAACAGTATTTATTCCACCATTTCTCTTTATGGACAAACTATGCTAATCATAGCCTCTTCCGTCACCGTGGGGTGAGGTCATAAGACCTCATAAGACGAGGACTGTACCTTTTAGGGTACCTGTCTCCTCGGACCTTCCGACGTCAGGTACCCCAACGACTCCCAGCCTGTGTTGACTCGCTGAAGTGAAAGTGAAAAGTGAAGGTACGTAACCTCTTCCTTTACCGTTGGGTGAGGTCATAAGAACGGATCTCTTAGGGTCCCTACCCCCTCGGACCACCCGACGACAGATACCCCAGTGTGTCTCAGTCTGTGCTGACTTCACTGAATCGTCGTCGTCGTCCTAATCATATACATTATAAATAAAACATCTTACTTTAATATCAGACAATGAAGATTATTTGAATAGAATAAATCAACCTATTAACAACTAAGTGATTGCGTTAGAAACACGATAGGTAATATATTTAGGTATGGTATATATATTTACATATGTAATGTCTTAATCAAACTAATCAAAGTATATGGTACAATTAAACTGAAAGTCAAACAACTCACCATTCTTTATAAAATCGAGAACATCCTACCGAATATCCTGTCAATATAACTGTCTCAATGCTATGACTATTTTGGTTTGAATGACAAAATGAACGGTATCGTTACTCACCTTATTAGACCAAACGTCTGATGATTAAAGTACAGATATCGTATATTTAGTTATGTAAACACGTCTTCGAACATTTAGACGTGAAGTTATTTGTGACTTCCATTAAGACTACATTTATAATGTTTGTGTGTGTGTGTGTTTTGGGGTATACTCTTTATGACAATTTGAACCTTAATAATCGTGTATAAGCAGACAGTAAATCAGCGATTCAGTACAGGTTGAGAAAACGCTGAGGTACCTGACCTCGGGTGGTCCGAGGAGACAGGTACCCTAAAAGGTCCGTCCTTATGACCTCACCCAACAGTAAAGGAAGAGGTCCCCTAGAAGGGTTCCGTCCCTTACTTGGGTACAGAGGACGTAACCGTCTGCCTAATAAATGGCGACTCGGTGGTCCCTTCGGTAATCGTATATATATATATATATATATATATATTACATATATAAGGTTTGTATACTTTCTATCATATGGTATATCCACACACACACATAATCATATACATATGATTACACATGTATACACACACATATAGATTAAATACACAAACGTATATTATATACCCGGAGACACCACCGAGTCGTCAATCCTTAGGTGGACGTTACGTCCTCTAGACCCAAGTTAGGGACTCAGTCCTTCTAGGGGACCTCTTCCTTTATCGATGGGTGAATCCATAAGAACGGACCTTTTAGGGTATCTGTCTCCTCGGACCACCCGATGTTAGGTACCCCAGTGTTTTCTTTGTGTGTGTATAAATGGATCACAGGAAAGTTACCGTTAGACATTACAGCAGAATAAGGAGGAAGAAGTATGAAGAGAACGGATATACTGTGGAATAGGGAACATAAAGGAGGATAGAGAGAAGGAGGATGGAAAATCTGAGGATAGTTCCACGAAAACAAAAAAATGGTAGTTATAGTTCATGTATAGTCAACACGAAGATGAGTGTCGATGACTTAGTATATTTATCTATGACAAATAGTCTACCGAAATTATACAGAGTTTCTCTGAAGTTTGATGAATATAGATTTTGTTGAGAGTTATTAGTGTCATAAAGATAAGCTTTGAACTGGAAAGAAGTTGTAAAAGGTTGAGTCATATAGAGACCGGAAGTGGTCAAATACGGTCGATCTTTTACTACAAAATAATCTTGTGGTGGAAGAAATTGTAAGAAGTAATGTCTCCAGAAATAGTAATATGGAGGATTTATAGATGGTTCAGTAAGATGAAGAAATAACGGTAGTTATAGTAGGATTATGTTCGATAGTACTAAAAAAAGAACTTAATGTCGTTAGTGGAGAATTCTCCAAAAGACATCGATTAGATCGGAGTGAAGTTTAGTCAGGGATATGAAGTCGTTCTTAGTAGTAGACTTTTACGTTTGGAGAAGTAAATTAACGAAAACTATTTTTAGAAAGTTATTTAAGAGTCGTAAGAATAGTTTAAAAATGTAAAGAGTTTTATGTGAAAATTAGATCTAAAATGGATACTGAAGTAAAGTGATTAAGGTGGTAAGAAGTGAGTTAATGACTAAAATGAAATGTGAAGTTACTATTGTCACGTAATTTTTAAAATTTTGTCTCATTTTTACATAAAAGAAAAATTTTTATAATATAGGATTTTAATACAAAACTTTTGAGACGTCAAAGTACTCCGGTACCGAACTCAAAGATTTCTTTATCTAGTATAAGTGGGTATAGTATCCCAAGTTAAAAACGGAAGTTTATAGTACCATGTATTTTCTAGATGAATGTTTTGTTTTCAGTTTAATAAAGGTTCTGATAAGTTAATTAAACTTTTCTTTACGGTTTATACTTGACCGTGTGATTCCTTGTTTTGACATCCTTGTTGAGAATAAGGGAAAGTGTTCAAAACTATTTTTAGTTTAATAAAAAGTAACTAACTCACTATTTGTTTATGAACTACTTTACGAAGTAGAAAATTTTAAGGTGAGATATATAGTCATGGGTTAGAAGTTTTAAAGGAGTCGAGACTATTAATGAGAAATATTAAAAGGACGTAGACAATTAAAAAATTCTATAGATTAAGAAATTTCCGGGTTTATATCAACAAGAACTTAGGTTTAAAACGGAGTCCGTTACTGTAGTTACGCTTCAACTATCTTTGACAGATGAATGGTATAACATCCACCGAGTCTTGGAAGATAAAGATTCATTAGTATAAAAAGAAGGTAAACCTTTAGTCATTTATACTCGCTTTAACATAGGGGTCCAAGACGATGTTACCAGGTTCACGTTAGTCGTAATAATACCATGAGTAATCCTTTTGATCCCGAACTATACTACGGTGATCTAGGAGAGTAACAAGGAGGTGTACGTAGAAGTCGACAACTTTTGTTTTTACTCTACAAGTCTATATTTAGTAATTCTCTTTACACCAATTTAGTTAACAATTATAATGTCTTATTTCCATTGTCCTGTTTACAACACTTTGGTTTACGTGTAATATGATTATCTCTAATTTATTTTACAATTCAAATATTTTTAAAATTTAGTGTATATATTTATATTTACGATAGTACTGACCCGAAGACCCACCACGACTTTCACTTTCACTTCATCGAGTCAGTACAGGCTGATAAACAATGGGGCACCCGACATCGGATGGTCCGAGGAGGGAGGTACCCTAAGAGGTCCATTCTTATGACCTCACCCAACGGTAAAGGAAGAGGTCCCCTAGAAGGACTGGGTCCCTAGCTTAGGGCCAGAGGACGTAACGTCCGTCTGCGAAATGGAGACTCGGTGATCACCAGTACCCACCGCCATCACCATTTTTAGGTGGTGACACTTAGGTGACACTCACGTCCTGTACGTTCTCTCCAGTCAAACTAGAGACTCATGCCTTCTAGGGGATCTCATCCTTTACCGTTTACCGTTGTGTCTGTCTCTTCGGACCGTCCGATGTCCGGTACCTTAGTGTTTCTGAGTCTGTACTGACTCGTTCCTTCCTACCTTCCTATCCGATAGTACTAATAAAATATTAGTAACCAACTTTATCGTTACTACATTTATTTTTAGATATGAGGTTAGTCTCGAGTCTCATTTTCTTAATTCTAAGAGAAAAGTAACTAATCTACCACCTCATTTTGTTTTCTTTGTAACAAGAATTCCAGATTTTACCCTTTAAAACTCAGTGAAACACGTATAAGTACTATCCAGAGTCGAAACAAAAATAAGGGAATTACATCAATACATGGTTTATATATTATACTTCCTTATATTATTTTTTATTTAAAAACAGTAACTGTAAGTTTTCAATAACTTTTACTGACATCTTTACGTTAAATTTATTTTATGTAGTGTATAGATCCTGTGAAATTAATCTTTCTTTATTATATCGTTGATGTTATTATATGAGTCGTTGTGTATAAATCATTGTATAAGGGATACTGATACTTCGTTACATTCGTATAAAACGATGTATAAGTATACTATGTACATATGTGGTATCTATTCTTTCGGAAGGAGTCACTAGTTACGTTTCTTTATCTCCTTTTGTTGTTACCCTTTCTGATCTCTAGAGAAGTTCTTTTAATCTCTATGGTTCCCTTATAAAGTCCGTTTCTACCCGAGCTATTTCCTGTCTCTACCATGCCTGGATTGTCTTCGTCTTCTATAATTCTGCTCCACCGTTCTTATGTGTCTTCTTGACATTTTTTTCTAGAAGTACTGGGTCTATTAGTGCTACGACACTAGTGAGTGGATCTCGGTCTACAGGACCTTACACTTCGGTTCACCCGGAATCATTTGTAGTGATGATTGTTTCGATCATCTCCACTACCTTAAGGTCAACTCGATAATTGAGTTGTTAATTTTTTGATTCTAGTACGGTAGACCAGGGTATTAAAATACCGTTTATCTGTCCCCTCTTTGCCATTGTCACTGTCTAAAATAAAAGAACCCGAGATTTTAGTGACACGTGTCACTAACGTCGGTACTTTTATTTTCTGAACGAGGAACCTTCTTTTGGGTACTGTTTGGATCTCTTGTATAATTTTCGTCTCTGTAGTGAAACGACTGTTACCAGACATATCAATTTCGATAACACAAATGTCATCAGTACATCCTATACTGTCAACCTGGTATTTCTCCTGACTTGTGGTTTCTTAACAACAAGAGTCTAGCACCACGAACTCTTGTAACTAAGAACTCTCAGGGAACCTGACGTTCCTCTAGTTTGGTTAGTTACGATTTCCTTTAGTTGGGACTTATAAGTAACCTTACCGACTACGACTTTGACTTCGAGGTTATGAAACCGGTGGACTACGTTTATCGGATGAGTGACCTGTTCTCGGACTACGACCCTTTCTAACTTCTGTTTTCCTTTTCTACCGTCGTCTCTTACTTTACCCAATCTATTGTTTTGGTTTAGTTACTTGTACTTAAAATCGTTTAAGGTTCTCTATCACCTCCCGTCTCCTCGGACCGTATGACGTCAGGTACTCAAATGTTTTTCAACCTGTACTAAATCACTGACTTGTTGTTTTTGTACCATCTAGATGAAAATCAAAGAATTCCTTGGAAGTATTACAAGAGGTGTCACCGACATGGTTAAAGGTTTTTGTCACATCCTCACAAGGGAAAAGAGGTGTAGAAGAGGTCGTAAATAACAAAAAGTTAAAAAACCATTATCGGTAAGAATGACCACACTCCACTATTGAGTAAAATTAAAACTATACATATAGAAATTATTAATCACTACGACTTGTAGAAAAGTACACCGAGAACCGGTAGACATACAGTAAAAACCTCTTTACAGATAAATCCAGAGACAGATAAAAAAAGAAACGGGTATAAAAATAAATAAATAAAAAATACTATAAGTCGGTATACTTGACAAACATTTAAAACCTCTGATTAAGGAACAGTCGACGGAGTAAACATTTATAAAATAGGGTAAGACACCCAGAAGAAAAGTAAAATAAATACCAACGGAAACGACACGTTTTCGAAAACTCAAATTAATCCAGGGTAAACAAATAAAAGAAAAAATAAAGGTACTCAGACCCTCTGTCTGACATTTTATATAACGACACTAAATACAGTATCACAAAATACAAACAGAGATTCTTAATTTTTTACGGGTCAGAGTATAAATCCAGAATTAGGTAATACTTGAATAAAAAACACATACCACAATTTCTTACAAAATAAATAAATAAAAAAGTGTACGTCGGTAGGTCGAAAAGGTCGTGGTAAGTGACTTTTCTGAAATAAAGGAGGTAACATATCACAACGGAGGAAACAACATTTAATTGACTGGTATTCACACACACAAATAAAGACCCGAAAGATAGGACTAGACAACTAGTCCCATAAAGATAAAAACCCGGTCATGTTGTGACAAAACTACTAATATGGAAACATCATATCAGACTTTAGTCCCTCGGACTAAGGTGGTCGAGGTAAAAAGAAAGAGTTCTGACCAAAGCGATAAACTCCAGAAGACCAAAGGTATGTCTAAAATTCTAAAAAAACCAAGATCAAGACACTTTTTACGGTATCCAGTAAACTATGTCTGATGTGACTTAGACATCTAACGGAACCCATCATATCAGTAAAACTGTTTTAACTAAGAAAGTTAGGTTTTTTTCCCTTATAGAAAAATAGACTACCAGAGTGTAAGTTAAAGAAAGTTGTCGTAGAATATCAAAACCCTCAAGTCATTTCCAGAAAACAGAGGAATCATCCCAAATGAGGTTCCTCTAAAATAAGAAAAACTATGTTAATATTACCCTGACGAAAAACATAAAGAGAAGGACTAGAAAGAAAAAATATAAAATAAAATAAATAAATAAATAAATAAATAAATAAATAAATTAAAATTTTAGAAATTAAGAATGTACGCAAGGGTTTGTACTTGGGGGGAGGGTGGAGGGAGGGGTATTGTAGAGACACCCAGTAGGGGTACGTGGTCGGGGTTCGTACGACATAGGACGCAGTCTGTATCTGACCGCTAAGTTAAGAATGTACTATCATATGTACAATCTTACGGTAAGAGGGTTTAGTAGGGTGGGAGAGGGAGAGGGAGACTCAGGTTTTCAGGCAATATGTGTAGACACAGAAAAAAGGACAGAACGTATGTCCCAGCAGTAACGGTAGAAGGATTTAAGGTATATATACACAATCATATGACATAACCACAAAAAGAAAGACCGAATGAAGTGAGACATATTA